>JAWVGU010000021.1:0-594868 GCA_037039885.1 Miamiensis avidus
CCCCAACCCCAACCCCAACCCAACCCCAACCCCAACCCCAACCCCCAACCCCAACCCCAACCCCAACCCCAACCCCAACCCCAAAAAACTTATTATGTCATAGTGACAATCATATTATATAATATTAAAAATAAATAAAAAAATTATTTTTTTTTAACTAATTTAATAAATGCACAACAATTTATATAATGGTAATAAATGTATATTCGTTAAAAATATTATAATAACTATAAAGTTTATAAATTATTTTTAATTTTATAAAATTATTAGACATTATTGAAGTTATATTTGTTCAAGACATCAGCTAAGCCATTTTTTTATAGGCTTTGTATGTTAAAATTATTCCAATTATAAATAACAGCATTTTAATTTTCTGTGCAGTACTCCTACTGAAAAATTACTTATTATTTTTCAAAGGAAAATCTCTCAACTGGTCTTTATTGGGCAAGCATCTGTATATGGCTTCGTCAAGACTATCGTGGATTTTTATTTTAAGTTAGCAAGAACATTTCATATGTTTTACAACATCTCTTCTTTCAAGCCATTTCATCACTGTCCTTTCTGGTACTATAAGATTCTTCGGATTACCAAATTTATTACCGACCACTATCGATTCCAGCTTTTATTTTTTCGCAAATTACTGATATTCGGTTAATAATGAATCTAGAGCTTCAAAAGAAGAAATATCAGAAACATCATACATTAAAATCAAACAATCTATTTTATCAGCATTGAATTCCTAATTATCGGCTAAATATTCTATGCAGTTGCTTTCCCATATCTTTAATTCTATTTACAATCTATTTTTTGAACTTTTGTTGTGATGAAATGGGCCTAAGTCGTCTCGGAATAGTCATCTGTATATTCACAATGAGGGTTCTCTAAAATTTTCAAAAATTTACTCTTTCCTACATTTTGAGGGCCTAATACAAGAATTTGATAATTATAGTGGATGGGATCCAAATAAGAATACATTTTTATTGGTATCTTTCAATGTGTACTATTTAACTATTTATAATATTAATTGTAGTAATTATTTTCAAATAAATAAAAATTAAATTAAAGTAATATTTATATAAATTAATTTTTTCAGTACTTTCCGAGATTTCGGACGCATTAAACAAATGGCCAGAAAAAAAAGTACGAATTTTAATAATTAAATTGTGCACTAAAACAAAAATATTTAAAAATCTATTTTGTGGTGAAATTAATTAAAACATCTATACTATTATTATTAATATAAACTGACAATAAATTATAAAAACATCTAAAAAAGATAAAGTTATTAAATGGTAAATATTAATTATAAAAATAATATATTATCCTCAATCTTCATCCATTAGAAAGTCAATAAATTTAGATATAGTATTATCTTTATTTTATTATTATGTTTAGGTTTAATTCTAATTGCTTCCCGTCGTATTTTGTGTAGTATTGTTACTATTACTATTTTATTTAAAAAATCCCTATTATTATTCTTTATCAGGAGTTATTTTTGGTGATAGAAAATCTTTTTTCCTTTCAATAATTCCAATTGCTGCTCGCTCATCTTACTCAAATTCCAGCAAATTAGCTAACGTTTATAAAACTTACTATTTTACTTTAAATCCGCTTTTTTCATCGAAATATTATATTAAAAATTTCCCTATATATATACATTATTGTTAAAATACTCTTTTAAAATTATAAAATTATTACCTATAACTCTTTAGTCTACGTAGTAAGGCTTTTCTGACTAAAAGGTTCTTATTTGTTTTATTACTTCTTCTGTATCTATTTTTAATGCATGTAATTCTTCCTATTTTTTCTGTAAAAGCATTTAAACAGTTTTAACTTCTTTTTAACTCTATTACTTTATTTTAGAAACTTCTACTTCGCACTAATTAAAAATTAATTATCTTTTTTATTTAATTATTTTTAATTTTCTTTTACCTTTTATTAGGCATGTTAAGATTCTTGCTTAGCCTAAATTAATTCATGCTATTTTTTTTTAATTTCTTACTCGTATCTGGCATTCATAAATTCATTTTTTTAAATTGTATCTTCATTGATTTGTTGTAAGTTGTTGAAACTTTCTTCCAAAACGGAATTTTAATTTTACAGCTATTACACTTACGCTTATAGCTATTCTATAGTTTCTAAATACTAGAATTTTTCTTCATGAAATTTTTCCATTTCTTACTGAAGTGAATCAACTAAAGAGTTATTTTCAGAATTTGAGTTTTTGTATTTAGACAATTCAAATTCTAATTTTTTCAATTCTTCTACAAATTATCTTTTATTTACTGATAATTGGTCTATTTATTTTTACAAATCTTCAATCTTTTGATCCTTCACCTTCACCTATTCTGTTAACTATGTATGTTCTTTAAGCAGTTATCCTTCTTTTTCTGACTGTTAAAAGGAAATTCAAATAAGTTAAGTTAAAAAAATTAATAGTATTTATAAATTAAAATTACTAAGGATTATTTAAGTTTTGAATTCGTTTTATCTGCTGTCTCACTTATAATTTTATCTTGACTTTCTTTGATAATTTGTCCAATTTTTTTGAAAAACTTTTTTGAGTCTTGTGTAAATTCTTCTATATGCATTTTTTTCGCTCTTTTCACATATTCTACATAGTACGCTTGCAGAGAAAATTGTCCATTGAACGACTTCTCTACTTCTTCTAATCCATTCTTTATAGCTTCTGCAATTTCAATAATATTTGAGTTTTTTAATTTTTCACTTGCTTCTTAAAATTTCAATTCCATTTTATTATAGCAGTCCTGATAATTTTTCGCCATGTCCTTTTCTCTTGATATTTCAGTTTTAAAAACTGACATCTATAAATTTCGGAGTCAAATAGTATTTCATTAAATTATTATGTTAATAAATAGAAAAATATATATTTACCTTATTGTTTAGCTATCGAATAGTATCTTGCATCGATTATTTTACCTGGTCATCACTTTAGGATTAGTCTAATTACTGGGCCATGATTTAAGACCTACCTAAAAGTTATTTTTCTAGCATTTATATGCTTGCATCTTAGTTTTATCTTTCTGTTTTTAATGAGTTTATTTCTATTTGTTGAAGCTGAATTTTTTTTGCAATTCATTTAGTTAATTTATATTTTCACTACTATCATTTGATTCCTTTTTTTGCTAAATTTCATTACTCATTTTTTTACCATTCACATGATTGTTAATATTTTTTTGACCGCTTTCTTCATTTTATTATGTAATTTATTCATTCTTTATATCTTCTTTTTTTTATTCTTCTTGATCTTTTATTTCTTATATTTATTAGTTTGTCTAATAAAAAATATAATTAAAAATAAACTATTATTAATTATTTTTATAAATATTCACCCCTAATTCTTCATCGGCTTAATTTAGTTTTTCATTTTTATTATCTACAATTTTGTTATTTTCTGAAAATAAATTAGTTAAACTTGAATTTTTTATTGTATCTTAATTTTCATTAATATCTTCTATCTCTATAGAATTCTATTTGCTTTATATTTTGGGACTATTTATTATTATTATTGTATTTGTTATTAATTTTATTGAGAGGATTATTCTTTAGACTAATTTTTAGAATTTTCAACATTTTTTGTTTTATTTTGATGTTTTTAACTTTCATTATTTTTCTATATTGAATTTTAAGTGGCCATAAATTCTTCTAAAAAATCTGGCTCATCTTCATTCTTTTTCTTTAAATCTTCAACCGAAACTAAGTCCTGTGCAAAATTTTTAACTTTTCCTCCCAAATGGCCAATGTTTCCTCCGATATTACTTAATTTATTCCACATTTGTATTTCAAAAGAATATTTTAATTATAATAAACAGTTAAAATAAATAAATATTTATTTCTGATTTAAATATATATATTTCTAATTCTTTTTTTATTTTCCGTGTAATAATTAATTATTGGGTTAATTGAAATTAATTAGAAGTAGTACTAAACTATAATATCTATAAAAAACGTAGTGAGTGCTGTATTTTGTAATATATCTCAAAATATTAGATAAACACGTCTAAAGAAATTTATATTTAAATTAGAAAAAATAATTAGACTATTAATATTATTAAAAAAAAAAAATAATCTAAAATAGTTTTTAATTATCCTATACTTATTAAATAAATTCCTTATATATTATATTTGGCATGGGATTTTAATAGACTAAAAATTCATAATTATCAAAACTATAACAGTATTGCTCAAACAAAGAGTCAACTTCACTTTTTTTATTTACTATTAGAGTTTTACTTAGTTTTATTTTGTTGATGATACTCAACTACGGGAGCGAAATAAGGATGTTCCATAACTTCTTTAGCGCTTAATCTTTGAGCCTGTAAAAAAAAAAAAAAATATTAGATTTAAAATATTCATTTGTATTAAATAAATTTGGAATTTACATGATCGTAGATAAGGATTTTAGATAATAAATCTACAACTTCTTTTACTGCAAGGTGTTAATTTTCCTAAGTAACTAATTTTTAAAATGGTTTTTTTTGATTTTGGCCTAAGACTCCTCCATATTGCTGGTCAAGTTGAATATTATATTTTTCTAAATAATTGAAAAGTTCTGCTGTTCCTAATACTCTTGTAATCTTTTCCAATTGATCATAATTATCATTTCCTTAAAAAAAGGGTTCTCTCATAAATACCTAATCGATTTTTATTTAAAATTAATATAATTTGCTCCTCAAATAAAATTTTTATTGATTATTTTATACAATCCCTGCCAACATGCACCCAAAGCTCCAAATATCTAAAGAATAGTCATAGTATGTGTAGTCTACTAAGAGTTCAGGTCCTTTGAAGTATCTGGAAGACACTCTTACATTGTAATCCTTTTTCGGCAAATAAAATTCAGCAAGTCCCCAATCTATTATTGAAACCTTTCTAGCTTCATAATCGATCATTATATTGTGGGGTTTAATATCTCTATGCATAATTCCTTGAGAATGACAGAAGTCCAATCCCTAGAAAAATAAAATAATTCACACTTAATAAAGTGCAAAAGAAAGGAAAAAGTTTTATTTAGCTTTTGTTTTTTACTTTCAATACTTCATACATATAGTACCTAACATCGAAATCTGTCAACTTTGGGAACATTACTTTGTAATCTGTATTATTAACATAGTCAAACACAAGACTAGTAGTTTTAGAAGCTGGGTCTCTGTTAATATATAAAAACAATATTTTTATCATATAAGTGCAATGAATTTAATGCAAGTTTTTAATTTTTTTAAATTACCTAACAACGTCAGTAAGAGCTATTACATTGGGTCCATTCGCTATATTTTACAAAATTTTAATCTCTCTTTAAATTTTTTCTTTCTAACTAAAATTATTAAATGAAAAAATTAGAGATCATAACTTTTAAGTTGTATTTATTTTATAACATAATTATTTTTTAATTTTACTTGGTTTCAATACTTTAATAACGCAAAAGCATTTCTTTTTAATATTTATGGCCTTATAAACATCTGAATATTTTCCTCTTCCAATTTTTTCAATGATTTCATAATCATCTGAATCTCTAATTAGAAAAAACAAATAATTTTATTATTTTAATTTAATTTTATATTGTTTTTTTTTTCTTTTTTTTACCCCCATTATATGTTCACATTTTCATAATCATAATATTCTATTCCTTTTTTCAAACATGCTTCTTCGTAGCACTTAGGACTTGAATGAATTACTTAGTTGTTTCCGTTAGATACAATATTTTCCATATTAATAGATAAGAGACTGCTTTCCTTTTGTTAATTTTTTATTTGAAATAGCAAATTTAGTATAATAAAGCTATGAAAAAGAGATAAAATTTACTTTTTACTTATTTTTTATTTTTAAATTACTTATTTTAATGAATTTTAAATGTTATCTTGTGAGATGATGGTTGTTTTTAATTATTTTAAACAAATATAAATAATATATATTTTAATAAGTCACTTATTGTATTATGTATTTAATTTACTCAAAGCATAGTAAATATATTAGCTAATTCCTACTATATTAAAAAATCGGAATAATTTTTGTGTGCGTGATTTTAATTTAATTTAAAATAATCAAAAATTTTCTATTATTAAACTTAATTCAAGAAAATAAAAAAAACATTTATAGAAATCTTAAAACTATTTACATAAAATAAAGATTCAAAATAATTAAAATCATTACAAATATTACTTAAATATTCTCATATTAGATTAAACAAACCAAATACCTATATTATGATTGAAGAATAATTAATAGAGCAAAGCGAATTCGTGAAAGAAACTAATTAAAAATTATAGGTAAATATTTATATAAATTGGATTAGGAAAGCATAGCAGTTTAAAGATATTAATTTTTATATAACTTTCATTAAAAAAACGCATATTTTTATTAGAAAAAAAAGTGTTTCTTTTCTGAAATTGATGATTTAACTCCAGATTTAAATTTCTAAAATCTTTATGAAATGAATTAGAATAAGGAAAATGTTTTCAAAAATGAAAATTACAACAGTTTTGTTTAAAAATAGGATAAGAGTCTTATGGTTATGTCTGTAGGAGGATCTATTTTTAACTTACCTTTAGAAAGAAACGTGACAAATATTTTCACAATGTCTGAAGGACTTATAATAGAATTTTTTTCTAAAGAAATGCCGAAGCAGGGTTGTAAAAATAATGAAACATTATTAGGACTGTGCTTATTTTTATTTAAAATTTTTTTTAGTCATGAATTGGACTAACTAGAATCAGCAATATTAAAATATAGATGATGGGTGTTATTTCTCTTACGTTACTATAAATAAGCATCCCCTTGGAAATCTTAAGATGTTATCTACTAAGCCAAAGAAACTAGATGATTAATTAATTCCTTGGTTTTGCAAGAGTCAGAGAATTATTTATGTTAGCAAAAAGGTGCCGATATTAATTTCTTACAATGTGGTGGATAGACAGCACACCATTTCGTTTTTAAGAGCGAATTTAGATGAAAATTAGTAAATAATAAATAAGACTATTATTCTTTGATTATTGATAGTTAATCTATCAATTATTTAAATTTACCTCTTTATAACAATGAATTTTTTATAATGCTGATAGAAAAGAAAATACAAATGCTAATTTCGACCAGGTGTTTTACTCATTACAGAATTTAAATTTCACCTCTTTTTCCTCATCCACGGAAATAAATCCTATTTTCAGCAGTAGCTTTATTATAGTGGATGATATTTTGGAATGCAATAAAGAAGAAAATCAAATGGAGAAATGCAAAATAATTTGGGGAAATTCGCCCTCTGAAATTATAGTAATTATGTTAATAAAAAGGAGTTATGGCGGAAAATTAAACGAAAAACAATTATCACTGTATTCTATAAACCTTTTAGACACCAACGATAAAGTTATGGTTAACTCAACAAAAGTAATATAAAAATATCATGTAAATATAGTTAATAATATATTTTTGGTTTAGATTATCAATGATGTAGATGACTTTTTCACCTTTGATTTTTTAGAAGAATCTAAGCCAGAATCTTCTATTATTGAAAATGAGCACAAATAAGTATATTTTTAAATTAATTATATTTTATTTTATTACTAAACACTTATTGACTGACAGATAAAGAAGTAACTTAGTAAAAATGAAAAGTTTAACTTTAAATTATTCACAGCGAATAGAGACAATATGAAAAAGGGTTCATAGTAATGAGCACAGATTAATATGGACAAAAAACCTTTAAAATGTACAACTATATGAGTTGCATCATGTCATATTAACTCAATATACTTTAAGACCCAAAGTTTAAAGAATTAAGACTTTAGAGCATTGGAAAATTCACAGCAAGTAATATAGAAAGATAAAAGGTTTTTAATTAGTTTAAATGAATTTTTATATTAATTTTACTCTCTTAAGATAATTATGCCGAATTTACCTTTTCAAATGGATTTTAACAGAAAATTTAAATAGCTCCAAAAATTACTTCACCCCTACTATGTATGATTTTAAATACATTGCGAGCAGTTTTACAGCCTACCTTGTTTAATTAAATTTTGAGCGATGTAGCTAAGAATTGTACTGTAAACTAAAAATAATGTTTTTCACGCCCATTTGTTATTCAATTTATCTTTATTTATTCTATTAGAACTGGAAATAAGGAAACAATTCATAATTAGCTCACACCTCTCAATCTGATTACTAGTTTTAAGAATTTTTTTATTATTTCTTATTTTTGCTAAAATCGAGTATATAATGTAGAGTTTCAAGTGTAGAAGAAGAGGAAAAGCAAGGTAAAGTCAATACTTATTATTTTTTAAATAAATAAAAATGATACATAATATATGTAATTTTAGAACCGACTGGGAAAAAGGTAAAATCAGATCACTAAGATATCGATAAAATATTAGTTGAAAGCTCTATAATAAATCAGTAATAGGGGAAAGACAATTAAAATTGGGAAAAGATATTGCAGTCGAAGTATCATATGACTAATAAAGATGTAATACATTTTTAATAAATGGCAAATCTTTTTATATTATCATTTTAATTTATTAGGAACTGGATCACTTATTTAAAAGCAAAAATTAGAAATCTTTGCTGCCATCTTTAGAGCAAAATTTACCCAACTTAGCCTTTTCCAAGCAAAGTAATCCTCAGCAATTGAATTAGTAGCAATAGTAAAAGTAATAGTAAGAGGTTCACTCTGAACTATATATGCAGACTTAAAAGGCAAATGAACTGTGGTTTCAAAGTTTGATTTCTTCTGAAGTGAATTTGGAAGAATTTTATAACAGCAGCATAAATATATTGCGAGTTCTAAATCTGTTATATTAAGACATAAGACTTTCGAATTACAGTATGATTCAATGCCAGGAATTAGGTAAAACAACAAAAAAATGAGTTATTTTTAACCCTATTATCAAATTTTAAACTTGATTTATGTGGTAGGTTATTTACTCTATTGTTATAGTAAATTCGTAGACAAATCTAAAGTTTCTTACATTTATTCTGATTACTATATGAGATAGCACCCCAATTGTCTGATTTTGTACTAAACTGATTTGAAATTGCAAGTTTTGGAGAGAAATTTACAAAATAAAACTCTTCTTTCCAAATCTCCCAAAAACTATTGCTAATAATAACAACAAGATGAAAAGTTATCAGAAGAAGGAGAAGTTTCAAACATGTACCAGCAGCAATAATAAGCAAAAGAAAATGATTAATTCATAGAAATGGCTCCCATCGACATTTTGGAATGGATTTAGGCGCGATACCAAGAAGCTAATTAAGTTGCCGGTGATTTTTGTGATAATAAAAACACGAACGATGATAATGATGCAATGATTCAGGAAGAAGAGCAATAGGGAGAAAATAATTCTTTGTTCCCCGTAATATTCGAAAAGACGAAATTAATCGTGGAAATGATGACCATGCTTCTCGGCAATAACCCAGAAAAACAATATACATATTTTCCTGAATAAATGTTCCCCAAAACAGGTAACTGTAGCAACTCACTTCTTTCTAAGAATTTCATTATGTCTTCCAGTGCAGAATAGCTTCCCTTCTTCAATCCCAAAATATTTTATTTGGAATATTTTTTGGATGAGAATAAGGCAATGATTAAAGAGTTGTTTTAATAGACTAAACACAATAAAATTCTTCATATTTTTGCATATATGATTAAAAAGAAAGTAAAAACAACTAAACTCTATTTATTATAATGGAATCTTTATTTCATTTTGAATTTTTTTATAGGTCGCCAAACTTGAAGTAGAAAGCTTCCCATATTGCATTTAAACTCCTATTTTAGAGATTTTGAGAGCCGTAAAGAACTCACTATAACCTGAATTCTATAGACTTGTTCCTAAACTTGGGTTTTAACTTCTCAATAGAATGGATATTTACAAAAATTTGAAAATTTAAAAAAAATAACTCCAAGATCTTTAGTCCTTAAAGTCTTAAAAAAAACCTACCTATATTGCCAAATATGATATTTCGGAAACGATAAAGAATATTGTTAGTGGAACCAAAAGTAGTCAGGGACTTAATTACTAGTATCTGAATAAAAATAATAGCAACAATTTGTAAGAGTAATCAGGATTTTCTCTTACTAATAACAACTAAATAGTTTATGAAGAGGTAAATAATAATATTCAATTTATTTTCTCAAAAAATTTTTTTAAAAAATAAAAAGGTTGAAAGATTATTGGATACAACTAAAGATATAAAAATCAGTAAAAAATATATGGAAAATGTACCAGAAGAAAAACAAAAGACGGAAGGATAAAACATTTTAAATAAACTTATCATGAGAAGATTATCTTGTTTCGTGGGACAGGGAGCCTTTACATTTGCTACTTGGGATACCAATATAACAGAGTAATAAAGAAATATATATAGTATTTTTGGAATTATTACATTTTTCTAATTTATCATTAACTAGAGTTGTGAAAATACCAAAAATTAACTTATCTGGACTCTTACCTAACCAAGTAAAGATTTCTTACGAAATTAAAGAAGAAAATATGAATTTAACTTAATGGAGTGAATTTTCTAATGGAGTTTCAACTGGACTCAAGTTATCAAAATAAATCATGGGTAATATTTTTAAATGTGCTAATTATAAAATATACATACTTAATACATATTTATCTAGCAATAAATCCTGAAAATTTAAAAACATGGATATTCTATTAAAGACCGGAAAACCTAGATTTTGAACATGGAGGATTTTTAATGGGTCTCGGATTGTTAGGATATTTGGACAGCTTTTCTCCTACAGACATATTTTAATATTTGAAATAAAACCATGAGGCCACATGTGTTGGAATTTTATTAGGTAATTTGTTACTTAAAAGCTTCATATAAATTTGATCAATATTATATGTTATGTATTAGGTATTTCCACTTCTAGAATAGGGAAGCCTGACGAAGCTACTGGAAAAACCCTTTGTTTACATATTCCTTTTTTACTGCCTCCAAGCTATGATGTAGATATTCCTCTGAATGTTTAAACAGCAGCATTAATAGGAATCGGATTGATTAATAAGGGAAACAGCAATAGATTGGTGACAGAAATGGCTTTGG
This sequence comes from Miamiensis avidus, assembly GCA_037039885.1. Lineage (NCBI taxonomy): Eukaryota > Ciliophora > Oligohymenophorea > Philasterida > Glauconematidae > Miamiensis > Miamiensis avidus. The sequence goes on from JAWVGU010000021.1 coordinate 11,062, forward strand.
CATAAATTGGTAGAAAACCTGTTTCTGACAAAACTCTTGACAGAGAAGGATATTCTTTGGCAGCTGGATACGCTTTGGGTTTGGTAAATTTATCAAAAGGAGCGAAGCATCCAAGCATTAAAGATCTCAATTTGGAAGAAAGACTTATAAGGTAAATTAACAATGCAAAGAAAATATTATATTTTTATTCACATATTTTTTTTTTAGATTTATAGAAGGTGGGAAGCCTATGCCTCAACCAGAATCTATGCTCAGTTCTAATTTTAACACTGAACCCAAGTGTTCTAGCATTAGAGAAGGAGCAACAGTTAATGTCCACATAACAGCCTAAGGGTCTTGTAAATTCACGGGATATAAATAAATAATGAAAAAACAATATAATTTTTTCCTTTTTTTCTTTAATAGTGATTGCTTTGGGTCTTATCTTCTTGAAATCTAACAATTTAGAGGTCGCCCAAAAAATTTTGATTCCTAATTCTTTCGCTACTATTGAAAATTGTAATCCCAATCATATTTTACTTAAATCTTGCATAAAAAATCTTATCATGTGGGACAGTATTTCAAACACTTAAGATTTCATTTATGCCTAAATTCCTCACTTGATTAAAACGATCTATGAAAAACCATTCTAGGAAGTATATGAAAGTTACTACTTGGTATACAATGTAGATGAAATAGACTTTTCTACTGTCACATCTGTATATACTTCAATCATTGGAGGATGCATCATGGCAATGGGACTTAAATATGCGGTAAAATTTTATTTTTTTATTTAAAAATATAATTAAAACTCTCTCTATTACTATCAAGGGGACAGGAGACCTAATTGCCATTCAAACTATAATGAATGAGATTGAAAAACTTCGAAAAATGAAAAGTTATTCGTGTGATTTATCCAATGACCCTAGTAACAAAAATTCGATAGACTAATATTCTCTCTTCACTTTACTTTCGATATCTTTAATATCAGTGAGTTTGATTAATGCAGGTAAACAATTCAAAATATTAGATTTTTTATTACTATTATTAAATTAATAAAATTTCGTTAAATAAGGAACATGTGATGTTAAATGTCTTAAATAAGCTAGAATTTTAAGAAAAAAAATGCAAGACTAAGGAATTTTTCACTATGGATTTTCTTTGGCCATAAATATGGCAATTGGATTTTTGTGTTTAGGAAAGGGATAGCAAAGTTTCAAAAGAGATGATTTATCAATTGCTGCTTTATTGATTTCAATTTATCCTTATTTCCCCAGTTCTCCCAATGATAACAAATATCACTTGCAACCTTTAAGACATTTCTACGTTTTGGCAGTCGAATAAAAGTAAAAAATATATAAATTATTAAATAAATAAATGGAATTAACTATTTTAAAGACTCTTCCATGCCATCGATAGCGAATCTGGACAAATGGCTAATGTTTAAGTAGAAATAGAAATGACTTAAAATCAGCATGATATTGTAGAGGTGTTCACAACGCCTGTTCATTTGTAAGAATCCAAAAAATTCTCTCTGTGAGAGTTATAGATGATGAGTATTATGATATCAAAATGAATTTTTCAAATTTGTAACAAAATCCCAGAATTATCTATGTATAGAAAAAATTCCACGGAAGTCTTAATGTGAATTAACTAAAAAGTAAAAATTAATTATATATGATAAATTGTTTTTTTGGTAAATGATTTGTTCTTAAATAGATTGGGAATTACTCTCGGAAAGAGAAATAGTGAGCTAAGGATAAGATATTTACTAAAAATAAGAAAATAAATTGAAAGAAAATCATGATTTCTAGTAAATTAAATCTATGTAAAATATGGAAATTCAAATAATAGGTGATTCTAAAAATAAAGACAAAAATAATAAAGAAATTTAGCAAGACACCCCTAACTTATTAAATTATATATTTTCTTAAAAAATTGGAGAAAAAACTTATAATTAACATTTGGAGAAAGTATGCAAAAACTCCTCCACCCTAAAAAAATAATTAGAATTAAAACAAATTTAATTTTCGAAATTTAATTTCTCTAATGATTAATTATTAAAAACGTACTACTAAATTACAGGAGAAGATAGAATCCAATTACTTAATATTTTTATGCTAATGAACCAAAACCCGACGCTATTTTTGAAATAAGTACATATATTTTATTAAATAATAGATACTAAATAATACATTATTTCTACTTTTAGGACGTTAACAGTTTGCAAAATTTAAAGCTAATATTTTAGTTTTATACAAATATAACAATGAAATAGTATTTTAAATTTGAGGAAAGCATATAGTTTTCTCCATTAAAAATATAACTTGTTTAAAATAATTATATTAAGATTTGTGAAAACGAAATGGTAAATTATATTTCCTATGACTTATTACTTACTTATTAATAACTTTTTATTGTATATATAAATTAGAAAGATAAAAAAGTAACCTTATTGATAGAGCAATATCTTTAGAACATAGAGAGTCATTCATCAAGCAGTATTCCTATTTCTAAATATGATGAATTTGGTAATTATTATTGCATATACATATGTTTCTTATAAAATTCATATTAAAAATGTTTATATTATGAAGAAAAAATGATGAAATTGTTGACTTTTTGTAATGCTCCTTTAAAGAGTGATTTGAATGGATGCGAAATATTCTTTTAGACTTTAAAGAAATCCTAATTTACAAAAGAAAAATAACTTTAGATAGGATAAACATAACTATATATAACTTATCCTTAATGCTCTATGCAGCTATTAGATTTAATAGCTAATACTTATTGCAATTCAGTTGTAAAGAATTGAGTTATTTAAAATTTGCATTTTTATATCATATCTAGTAATATATAATAAAGAAAATACTAATTAAAATATCCAGATAGTGTGATATTAAATATTAAATTTTATAAGGTTTCAATAGAATTTTTTAGTTCAAACTTAATTAAATAATTAATTAAATTTTATAAAAAAGTATTATTCACAATCATTCTTAATAAAATATCTTAATCTTAAAAAATGGAATAATTTATAAATTTTTTTAATTTTCAACTTTAATATCAAGATTAAATTGTATACTATATTAAAAAGTAAATTTTATTAATAAAAACTTAAGCATCAAATAATATATATCGATTCTATTCATAATAAAGATTAAATTTCATAATAATATAGAGTTTAATCAAAAAATAAGTCTTAAATATTATAAAATATCCTTTATAAAAAAAAAATTTTAAAACGCATTTTTCCTTTATGAGGTATGATAATATCAAGAATAAGCCATTCTTTGTTGAATAGTAGTTATTATTATTAATTAATTAAAAAACTACTCATTTCTGTCAAAAAATTTCCAAACAAAACAAAAAAATATTATTAAAAACTCAAATAAACTTTTTAATAAAAACCAAAACAAGTAAAATTAAAAACCCGAGCTATAACTTGAAAATAATTAGACTTTAATTAATAAATTTATATAATGGTACCATTTTTCTTATTTTTATTATGCCTCACCAGTAATGTATAAGCAATTACTTTAGATAAGGCCAATTCTGGTAATAACAAACCTAAAATCCTTACAACTGATGTTTTAATATTGAAAACAATACCTTTGGGTAATTTATGTTTTATTATTTTTAGTATTGTAAATAAAATATTAAATATATTAATACTAATATCATTAGGAAATGCATTTTTTTAGCTTAAATTTATGGAAAATAAAATATCACAAGAAAATATATTCAATTCATTGCATTCATTAGTGCAAGATTAGTACGATACAAAGGATTTGGAGGTATAATACTTCTAAGGAATCAAAGATTATTAAGAAAAAATGTACAATTTAAAAAATTAAGAATAGTAAATAGTCCAATCAGAAATTGCATTTTTCTCAAACTTAATGTAGGAGGAGTAAGAAACTATTTCTCAAATAGAGTAATAGATTAAATCTAAAAAAGTTCTAACTATGTAGAGGTATAAGTTATTAAACATTTAAATCAATAATGTATTCATCGATTATTTAATTCATTCATATCATATTAGAAAAAAGACATGTCTGATTCTAAAATTGAACAATAAGATGACCAATCTAATTTTAAATTATTTAATGGTTGTATGTTACATATAACTCCAGTTTTTGAAAGAATTCAGTCTCTTTTATCAAAGTAGTCTTCAAGTGGAGTAGAATTTGAATTAATTGAGAAAAAAAAGAGTATATATATATATTGCTATTTATTATTTCTATGCCATATTATAGTTTAATATATTATTTTTGGTTTTAAGTGAAATATAAGATTAAATTAAGTAGCTCACATAACTTAACTTTAAGAATATCTTTTTAAGAAAACTTAATATGATTCCTATTTTAAATCAATACAACTTTAAAGAGTAGAAAAGAATTGAAGAAGTTAGATAAGGATATTAAGATTTATATGATTTTTTGAAAAAAGAAGAAGAGAACCAATAAAAATCTATATAAGAAAGGGAAAAAAATTATAAATAATAAATCCAGGAAGCTGATATTGATGTGGCTAAACTTGGAGTTATAATAAATTAGTACGAAAGATAGTTAAAATTCTAATAAGATAATGTAGATATACTATCAGAAAATCTTCAAAAAAATTAGTAATTTTAATATAACAACTTATAAATTATGGAAAAATTATTATAATGTATAAATTTAATAGGAATATATAGACTATCTCAAATAAAGTGAATAATAACTAAACAAATTTTTCAGTTAAGAAAAAAATGTTTTTGATTCCAAAATAGAAGAAGTTGAAAATAATCTAGAAATTATAAGATCATGCATGAATTTTATGGCATTATAGAAATAAGATATGTATGATTTTAATCCTGAAGACTCAGTTCAATTTAATGAAAATTTATGAAAATGAAAAATAATTAAAGTTATAATATATAGAAAAAAATTTAATTTATTTTATTAAATGAATTTAAATACTAAATAATAATAATAATTATTTTTAAATAAAATATTAAAACTAAACTAATATGTTTAAAAATTTGTATAAGCATTTGACAGATAATTTAGAAGCAATAATATATATATCATGGATATAGATTTCATTTTATAGACATATAATATGTTGTACTGTCTTTCATACAATATTTTTTTAAACTATTTTTCAATAAATTATATTTTTTAATTCTTAGTTAAAACTAAATAAATAAATTTTCATTGTAAAATTTCAAGTCTGTTTCTTTTTAATGTTCACTGGATTATCTCAAAAGACCCTAAAATAAATTGGTATTTGAATTTTTTAATAAATATATATAAAATATGATAATTTTTTAATAAATATATATAAAATATGATAATTTATTTATTTATTAATATATAAAATATGATAATTTATTTATTTTTTAAAGGAGTTGTTAATTATCATTTTGGAAATCAATAGGTTTTTTTATAATATACTTATAAAATATTTCAACAATAGCTACCCAACTATACAAGTATTCTTATAAATATTAGGAATAAGAAAAATACTACTGTGTGTAAATGATTTATAAATTTTAATTTAATAATATTTAGTCTGTTATTTAACTTACATAATAAAACTCTAATTTTTATTATTGCATTATAATAAATACTAATAGTTTTAATACAAAAAAAAAAAATCAATGAATCCAAACGTAAAAGTACAACTAAATAATTTTTTGCATAAGAGAACTTAATCGCAGTAAAGTTTTCCAACTCAAATCTAAACACCTTTAAAACATAATTACAGCTTAAAGCCCCCTACTCATATTTAGAATAGTTCTTTCTGTAAAAACTAATGTGTTATAATTATATTGTCAATAATTGAAAAAAAAAAAAATATAAAAACTATCATATTATTATAAAAATATAAATATTAAAAATTGCATCATTTTTATTTAAAGAAACTACTGCATAAAAATCAAGAGAAAATTAAAGATCAAACTCAACTGTATCTCATTAGCAAAAATAAAATTTGCCCATTGACTTTGTTTCCGATCAAGAAAATAAAACACCATTCAAAACCTTATAATTTTCACGGTCTACCAATAGCATGTCTAAAGTAAATATTTGAGTTAAAATATGTAAACTTACTTTTTTTAACAATTAAAAATCCATTTTTACTAATAATAGAGCATAATTTTATCAGAAATAAAATAATTTACTAAAAAAGTAGCGGAAGAAAAAATCGATCTGGAAATGGAACTTCAAAAAAAGGATTTAAAAGTTGGAGAATTATAAGGAAAATATTAGTTAACTCTTTAACAAAAGCAAGAACTGTCTAGTTATCTAAATGGATAGAAATTAAAATAGTCTTAAGAAATAAAAAGTTTGATGCATAATTTAGCATAATAAAGAGTATTTATATATTAGTATAATGTAAAAGCAAATAGCTGTATATTAAAAACCCTTTATTATATTAATAGATCGATTTGGAAAATAATTGCGAATCCTTGTAACAGCAATTGTACGGTGAAATTAGTAATAAAAAACTACTTGAAAAGGAATTATAAGATTTAAAGCAATAACATTAATAAAGATAAAATGAAATTAAGTAAAATTAAAGCAATTCAGAATAAAGATATTAAAATGAAATATAGAATCAATTTAGCGTAATAATTTAAAATCATTATTAATATTAAACTTTTATTTTACTTATTTGGAATAAATTTTAAAGATTTTGGATCAAAAATACAAAGAGGAGGTAGTTAAGCTAAAATTAGAAAATTCTGAATTTAAATTACAATATAATTTAAACACATAAAAAATGATTGAGAAACATAATGATACTTTGAGAGAAAAAGAAAAGTATTTTCAAGAAAGAATAGATAAATTAGTATAAATTAATGAGAATTTAAGAAAAAATATTGATGACTTGAATTAATAGTAAGCAATTTGGTTTATTTTTTTATTTTTATAATAAATACATCTCAATCAATAAACATAATATAAGGTTTTAATAAGTAACAGTTGAAGTAACTAAATAAAAGACAGAGTATGATTGCTAAGTTAAATAGCTTAAAGAGCAAAACTAAGAATTGAAAGACTAATATAAGGAACAAGAAAATAAAATACTATAGTTAAAACCACTGGATTTAGAAAATGATAAATTAAAAGCAGAAAATTATCGATTAACAAAAGCTATTGAGGAATTAAAGTTAATAAACAAATATATTATTAAAAATTAAGATATACCTTTTATTATTAGAGAAAAATCTGAGTAATAAGCTTAAGATTACAATAATGTCTATCTAGAATCAGAGAAGGAAGAACTTGAATAAAAATTAGAATAAAATTATTAAGAAAAGCTTAAAATTTAAACATTAATTAAATCACATATAATTGCAAATTCTAAGATGGATTCACAAATTTTAGATTTATAAAAGCAAAATTCTATCCTATTATAGTAATATATATAATGTAATAAACTATATTTATTTTTTAATTATTATTTTAATGTAAGATCTCAAAAAAAATAATCCTAAGTTTAGTCTGACAAACTTGGAGAATGGGATTTTAAAATTTAAGAAATTGAAAGAAACTGGCGATTTATGTAAGAAGTTGTAGATGTATCTAATTTTATACTAGAATATTATATATTATTTAATATTGTTAAACAAACATATTTTATAAATATTTGAAGAAATTAAAAATGGATAATAATGCTCTAAAAAATGAATGTAATGATTTGAACAATATAAATTAAGAGTTAGAATAATCATATATTTCTTAGCGATAAAAGATGCAGTAATATCTTATATGTGATATTGAAAATGAATTATTTAAAAATAAATTAATTTTTATTTAATTTACAGAAAAGAACAAAATTAGATCGCAAAAAATCAGACTAGTTAAATAGAAGTTTTAAATAAATAAGTAAAAGATTTGGCAAAAAATTAGATCAATAAGAAAACGATTAATAAATTTAATTTGAAAATAACTAAAATAATGAAAGTGTAGTTAATGAAAAAAATAAATAAATACAATTACTTGAGGAATAAGTAAATATAATTTATTGTATTTAAACTAATAAATAAATATATGTTTTTAAAAGATAAAATTATAAGAAATAAAACAGTAATAACTAGTTGAAGAAATTAGCTAGATTCAAAAATAGCTGGACTTTTAGGTAAAATAAAATAAAGAAACATTGCACCAATAAAAGGAAGTTTAGGAAAAAATGAAGGAAAATGAAAACAAAAATTTAAAATTAATTAAAGATTTGCAAGAAAAATAGAATAACAATAGTAATGAAGATAATTTACAAAGAGAAATAAATCAAATTAAAAAAATACTTGAGGAGTCCCAAAAAGAAAAGGTCATGCTTTCTGGAGAATTGAATAGATAATGTCAGAATAATTTGGATTTGGTCTAATAAATTCAAAAATTATAAGCTGAATAACAATAATCTCCCGTAAAAGATCCAAAATACAAACAATAAAATAAATTGCAATTAGATTAATAAGAAGCATCTCAGTAATATACAACCCCTCCGTTTTCTAATTTTTCGAAGCAAAACAGTGGATAAAATTCTAGTTTGTATAATTAAATGCCTAATATAGATAGTAATTAGAGCCAGAAGATCCCAGTTTTAAAATAAATTTCTTTGATAGATATTTAAAACTAGCAAGGGTTATAGAATAAAAAGAAAGAAAATTAGATATAATAGAATCCAGCAGCAAATGAAGGTTAAAAATATCATTTAAAATCTTAAATACAAACATCTGTAAATAGCAATGTAAATAATCCTGGGGAAATGTCTTTGGCCCTGTAAAATATGCAGAATAGTAGCATTTATAGTTTCACAAAACAGAATTCAAAGGAGTTAGACTAGTAAAATACGGCCAGATCTATTTACACCATTTTGGAAGAGGAAAAGAATTTCGCAAATAAAATGCAAAGTGATTTAAAAAAAACTTGGTCTGACAACAAAGAACTGAAGGAGAAATTAGGAGATTTGGAGAGATTAAACAAGGAACTCAGATAAGACTTGGAAGTTGCTACTCAAAATAATGATAAATTAGTTCAACAATTGGAAGTTTCTAATTAAGTATTTGGATAGTTTAAAATAGTTCAAATATATCTAAAATTTTATTTTAAATTTGCATTTAGGATATCATCTCACTGCAAAAATAACATTCAGAAAATGTGATGAATCAAACTATTAATGAAAATGTAAGTACTACAAGGGAAAAAATATGCTAAAAATGCAAAGAAAAAGATGACGAGATAAAAAAATTGAAAGAAGGTCTAGAAAGTCGAAAAGATAAATTTATAAATTTAAAATCATAAATAGATAATTTAACAGAAGTAAATATTTATACTTATAAAAGTAAATCAATTAAGATTGAACTAATATTTTATTTAGAGTCTTTAAAAATAGCAAGAAGAATTTGAAGAATAGTAATTAGTAAAGCAAAATATGGAGGCTGAAATAGACAGATTAAACAATGTAGATTTAATTATTCCTTTTTTGAATATTTGTATGATAAAATTTTTTAATAGATTCTGAAAAAAGAGCTAGAAGAGTTAGAAAAGTGGAAAGGAAGATATTAGAAAATTTTGAAAGAAAATTCATCTATTTAATTAAATTTAACAAAATCTGGTAGCAACTAAAAACTACACAATATGCAATCGGGAAAGAAGTTCAAAAATATATAAAATAGTGATGAAATATTTTAATTAAAGGACTAGTTAGAAAGTAATAAGATGGCATACGAGAAATAAATAAAATATTTAATAGGAGAATTAGAGGTATTAGTTATAAAATTTATATAAATTGAGTTTTATATAAATAGCAATTACTCAATTATTTTTTCTTATAATAGAATTAAAAAGCTAAATATATGAATTTAAAATAAAATAAGAATATTTAACTTCAAGACCACAGAAGAACTCAGTCTTCTTTGAATGAAAGAAAGTCATAAGTAGCGAAAAACTTGTAAATTTTTATGGACATGAACAATGAGTGAATAGTTGATTAGAGCTAAAATTATTCATAGATAAAATTCAAAAGCATTATTGTATATAAATAAAAAAACCATTTAATGAATTTATTTTAGATAGAATTATTTAAATTATTATTTTGTATTTATGATTGCCTATATGTATATATTAATCTATATAAAATTAAACTTTGTAGAAAATAGAGCATAATAATGTTTTTAAAATTCATTTAATATTTTTTCATTTTTCTCATAATGAAGGCACCACTTGATTTACAACTTTAGAAATGCTGGCTAGCACTTGTCCGTCTTATTTCAAAAATGCATCAATTTTATCGTTGTTATTAATAATTCCTACTCCAGCTGGGGTTCCTGTAATAAACATATCTCCAGGATTTAAGGTCATATATTGACTTACAAATTCAATGAGGAAGGCCACTCTATATATCATATTATAAGTAAAATCGTGGTTGACAACCTTTCCATTAAGCAAAAATTCGAGTTCTAAGTTGTGCACATCTTTAACCTTGTCGAAAGGAATAAGTTCACTGACAGGCAGAGAATTGTCAAAGCCTTTAGCTAAATCCCAAGGGAACCTAGTAATAGGTAATCATATTAATTAATCTTTAAAATCCAAAATTTTTTTAGTACACTTGCTATATTAATAAATTGATTGTATATGCAATATTAAATTTTTATATTTATGTGATCAATTTAAAAATTTAAATTTTTGAATTTAAATTATTTGAATTTGATAAATTTATATTAATTAACATATAAAAATTATATATTCATAAAAATTTTTTTATTTTATCAAAATATAAAGTTTCCAAATATATTCCATGTCTGTTTTTTACCCATTTTTTCTGCAACTAGCAACCAAATGCCTGTCTGTTAAGTCTAGGCCTAGGAAAAAGCTATCAATATAATCACTAAGATTTATATTAGAAACTCTGGTGGCTTTTTTCTTCATAACAAATCCCAGTTCTACTTCATGATTGATGACTCTGTTGTGGAATAAGTTGATTTACTTCACAGATGGAGGGATTAATGCTGTCATCGGTTTAGTAAATATTATGGGATCTAAAGGTGCAGAAGTTTCAAAATCAGCCTTATCATGAGAATAATTTTTGGCTATAGCAATAATTTTAGGTACAGGTGTTTCAACTACTTATTGGCAGATTTACTCCATTTTTTTATTTTGAGATTTATCTAAATTATTTTTTTTTTTTTTTTTTTATTTTTTATTGTTTTTTGCAGTAAATTAATAAGAGAATACTTACTTTTTATTTTAAATATAGAATATTAAACTTATCAAGAATATATTTCTATGTTTTTTATAATCTGAATGCAATTATTATGATAGGTCATGTCTTTAATATTACGTAAACTTTGATGACGATATCATTTGTCAAATAAAGTCTAGTCCTTTTACTTCCCATATCTAAATAAGTTTAGTATTTATAATTATTAAATATACTAACTAATCATACGTAAATGATACAATATACTTAATTTAAACTAAGATATAATTTATATAGAATTCTTATAATCTTTAATTTTATAATGCCTAGGAAAATTTAACAGTAATTTATAAAAATTAATTATATAAATCAAGTATAATTAAGATATATTCATATTATTTGCTTATTTTTAAATATTTTTACTGATTTATTTGAAATAATAATGATGAACTCAATATTATAAAATAAATTTTAAAAAATATATTTGAAATAAAATTGAATTTAATTTAAATAAAATTTTGGATAAGTATACTTATTATAGCCAAAATTAGAAAGCATAATAGCATAAAAATTTTGATTTGAAATTTTATTTCGCATTTAGTAATATATATATTATTGATATAAAAATTATTAAAATGTAAAAAAAATAAATGGAGGGGGGAATACCCATGGTGTAAGATTATTAACCATTGATAAGGTTTCTATAATCAAGAAATTCATTTAGAAAAAAAACCATATCAATAGTTAAGAAAATTTCCTTAACCATTGATAAAGTTTTCAAAAATTTTGTTAACCAATTATAAATCTTAATTAAAATTTTAAACCATTAATAAAGTTTTTGAATTATTTTAAAAATATTTATTATTTTTTATTAATTTCAGTTTATTATAATTATTTTTAAAATTTATGAGATGATATGAATTTTATAAATAATTATAAAAGTATTAACTTAAATATATGATTAAAGAATAAAATATTAGTATTTTATTCAAATATATATTTACATTTTTTTAAAAAAAAAACAAAAACCTTATCAATTGATATGGTTTTTTTTATTAATGATTTTCTTTATTATGAAAATATTATCAATTGTTAAGGATTTTTCTTTAACCATGGGTATTCCCCCCTCCCAAATAAACAAAAACTAGATGAAAAATATATATATAATTTAACAAAATATAAAAATATATAAATTTAAATAATTTTTAAATATAGTAATTCAAATTAATTCTTCATCATCATCATCATCAACAACATAAGCATCAACATCATCATCATCATCATATGATTCACCATTCTTGCTAATAATAATTAAGATAAGTATTACATTATATTATAATTTAAATAGTATTTTTTATTGGCAATAAAATAATATTATAAGATCTAAAAAAATTAATATCATTATTTGATTTTTAAAAATAGATTCAGAAATTTCATTAATTTCGATTTATAGAAAGCTAAATAGAAAATCAAGAGGAAATATTAATTATAATATCTTAAATATTTAACAATGTTGTTGTCCTCAATTAATATCCTTTCTATAAATTAATAAAAATAGTACCAATAATTAATGTTTTAAGAAGTTATGTTTGTTAGTTTTTCAAGTGATTTTCCAAATTAAGTGCATACATCCTTACCAATAGAATTATACCTTTAAATTAAGTTAAATTATATATTTTAAATTAAATTTTAATAAAATGGTGTTTTTATAGGAAAGAAAATAATATTATAAGATCTAAAAAAATTAACAACATTATTTTATTTATATAAATGGCTTCTGAAATTTCATTAATTTCGATTTATAGAAACCTAAATAAAAAATCAAGAAGAAATATTAATTATAATATCATATATATTCAACAATGTTGTTGTCATCAAAAATCTAGTATCATTAATTTATATTATTATGGATATATTAAAATAAAATAAAATAAAAGAATAAAAATATGATATTTCTTTGTAGTGCGAAATTCTATTATTAATATACTTTTCTACAAATTAATAAAAATAATACCTAAAATCAATGTTTAAAGAAGTTAAGTTTGTTAGTTTTTCAAGTGATTGTCCAAATGAAATGCATCCATAATTACCAATTGAATTATCACTATAATAAATAATTTAGTTAAATTTTAATATAATAATTTATTTTATGGGGAAAAAATAATATTATAAGATCTAAAAATATTAATAACGTTGTTTCATTCATAAAAATGGCTTCATAATTTTCATTAATTTCGATTATAGAAAACTAAATATAAAATCAAGACAAAATATTAATTATAATATCATAAATATTTAACAATGTTGTTGTCCTCAAAAATCTGGTATCATAAATTTATATTATTATTGATATAATAAAATAAAATAAAATAAAGGAAGCGCGAAATTCTAGTATTAATATAAACATCATACAATTGTATGGCCTTTTCCCTCTTTTTACATGTTTAAATTCATTGTAATTATTTGAGTACTTTATAATCCTCTTTTTATTTACTATGAATGAAGATCTACCAGGATTTTTTTTTCTAATTAAATTTCATCCAGATCATATAATTATTGGAATGTTAAATTATCTTATTAAAATTCCATTTACAAACTCTTCTTATTATTATAGTAGTCTTAAATAGATGTTTATTGAAATGAAATGCAATTTTCGACTTATAAATGATTTCAATACCTACATAAATTTATATCTTTTTAAAGTTTAATCGTATGATGGAAGAATACATTATCTCTATATCTATTAAGCATCTTATAAAATCATTAAATAATACATGAAATTATTAAAATAATTAAAAGTTTGGATTACGGGGAAAAAACACAAAGATATGTCTAAAATAACTTTATAAATGAAATATATATTCATAAATTTAAAAGAATTACATTGTAATAAGATATTCAATGTTTTTATATTATCAATTGCCCTGATGTTTAATCATATTCTTCAAAGAAGTCAGTGTGAATTCATCTGTTGATATCCTCTCTTAACTGTTATAGCTATTTTTATAAATGTTGCAGAAATTGCTCTCCTATATTTAACTGCAAGATGAGGCTCTATGTTTACATTATCATAAAGAAAAAATCAAAATCTAAATATTTTTATTTGTTTTTGTCGTTTATATATATTGTATTTGATTAATAATATTTAATAATCATTAATTTTTGAGATATCATAATCATAATCACAATCACAATCATTATTTTTATGATTTCATGATCACTATGTTGATAATCATAATCAATATTGTAAGAGTTTATAATCATAAACATAATGATTACGATTTTTGAGGTAGAAACAATTAATATAAATCTAAGATAATAAATATATTAAATTTTTACTTTTTTCAACATGTAAACATATATTTTTATAAATATACATTTCATATATATTCTATAATACTAATAATAATTATTTAATATTATTTACATTAAATAAATATTAATAATATAAATTGTATGTCAAATTTTTTTAATATCGATAAGTTTAGTCAAAAGATTTTTTTTTTCACCAATTTATTATCACTATTAAAAATAATTAATTTAAATTTCATATAATAAATTAAGTTTTAAAATATTGAAGTTATTTATTGAGAAGAAATTCATAATATAAAAGCAAAACAAATTAATATTATCATTTCATTTTTAGAATAGCTAATATTTATTATAATATCATAAATATTTAACAATGTTATTATAATCAATAATATTGTATCATTAAAAAAGGAATAAAAATTTAATATTTCTTTGTAGCTCATAATTCTAGGATTAATATAATTTTCTACAAATTAATAAAAATAGTACCAATAATTAATGTTTTAAGAAGCTAGGTTTGTTAATTTTTTAATTGATTTTCTAAATTAATCACATCCCTTATTACTAACTGAATTACGGCTATTAAAAATAATTAAGTTAAATTTTATATTTTAAATTAAGTTTTAATACAATAGCGTTTTTAATGGGGAAGATAATCTTATTAAAATAACAAAACAAATTAACAATATTATTAAATTTTTTAAAATGGCTTGAGAAATTTCGTAATCATAGATATATAGAAAATTAAATATAGAATCAAGAATTAATATTAATTACAATATCAAAAATATTTAACAAAGTTGTTGTCCTCAAAAATCTGGTATCATTAATTTATATTATTATTAATATAATAAAATAACAGAATAATAATTTGATATTTATTTGTAGCGCGTTATTCTAGTATTAATATAATTTTCTAAATTAATAAAAATAGTACCGAATATCAATGTTTAATGAAGTTAGTTTTGTTAGTTATTCAAGTGATTTTCCAAAATTAGTGCATCCCACATCAAAAATTAAATTATCACTATTTAAAATAATTAATATTTTAATTAAGTTTTATTATAATGGTGTTTTAAAAGGGGTAGAAAATCATATTATAAGATTAAAACAAATTAACATCATTATTTCATTTTTTAATGGCTTCATAATTTTCGTGATTTTATATTTATAGAAATCTAAATATCGAAACAAGAGTTAATATTAATTATAATATCATAAATATTTAACAAAGTCGTTGTCTCAAAAATTTGGTATCATTAATTTATATTATTATGGATTTAATAAAATAAAGGAATAAAATTTGATATTTCTCACTAGCGTTTAATTCTAGAATTAATCAAATTTTTTACAAATTAATTAAAATAGTACCTAATATCAATGTTTAAATAATTTAGGTTCTTTAGTTTTTCAAGTGATTTTCCAAATTAACTGCATCCCTCCTAACCAATTGAATTATAACTATAGAAAATAATTAAGTTAAATTTTATATTTTAATATAATAAGTTTTTAATTGGGAAGAAAATCAATTATATTATAAGAGCAAACAAATTGACAATATTATTTCATTATTTAAAATAACTTCAGAAATTTCGTAATTATAGATATATAGAAAACTAAATATCGAATCAAGAGTTAATATTAATTATAATATCAAAAATATTTAGCAATGTTATTGTCCTAAAAAATCTGGTATCATTACTTTATTTTATTATTGATGTAATAAATAAAGGGATAACAATTTGATATTTATTTGTAGCGTGTTATTCTAGTATTAATATAATTTTCTACAAATTAATAAAAATAGTACCTATAATTAATGTTCAAAGAAGTTAGATTTGTTAGTTTTTCAAGTGATTTTCCAAATTAACTGCATCCCTCCTAACCAATTGAATTATCACTATTAAAAATAATTTAGTAAAATTTTATATTTTAATATAATAGGTTTTTAATTGGGAAGAAAATCAATTATATTATAAGAGCAAACAAATTGACAATATTATTTCATTATTTAAAATAGCTTCATAATTTTCGTGATTTTATATTTATAGAAATCTAAATATCTAAACAAGAGTTAATATTTATTTTAATATCTTAAACATTTAACAATGTTTTTATCCTCAAAAATCTGGTTTCATTAATTTATATTATTATAAATATAATAAAATAAAGGATTAACAATTTGATATTTCTTTGTAGCGTGTTATTCTAGTATTAATATAATTTTCTACAAATTAATAAAAATAGTACCAATAATTAATATTCAAAGAAGTTAGATTTGTTAGTTTTTCAAGTGATTTTCCAAATTAACTGCATCCCTCCTAACCAATTGAACTATCACTATTAAAAAATAATTTAGTAAAATTTTATATTTTAATATAATAAGTTTTTAATTGGGAAGAAAATCAATTATATTATAAGAGCAAACAAATTGACAATATTATTTCATTGTTTAAAATAGTTTCAGAAATTTCGTAATTATAGATATATAGAAAAGTAAATATCGAATCAAGAGTTAATATTAATTATAATATCATAAATATTTAGCAATGTTATTGTCCTCAAAAATCTGGTATCATTACTTTATTTTATTATTGATGTAATAAATAAAGGGATAACAATTTGATATTTATTTGTAGCGTGTTATTCTAGTATTAATATAATTTTCTACAAATTAATAAAAATAGTACCAATAATTAATGTTCAAAGAAGTTAGATTTGTTAGTTTTTCAAGTGATTTTCCTAATTAACTGCATCCTTCCTAACCAATTGAATTATAACTATAAAAAATAATTAAGTTAAATTTTATATTATAAATTAAGTTTTAATATAATGGTGTTTTTTAAGGGAGGAAATATTAATTATAATATCATAAATATTTAACAAAGTTGTTGTCCTCAAAAATATGATATTATTACTTTATATTATAATGGATGTAATAAAATAATGTATTAACAATATGATATTTCTTTTTAGTGCGTATTTCTAGTATTAATATAATTTTCTACAAATAAAAAAATAATAAAAATATAACCTAATATCAATGTTTAAAGAAGTTAGTTTTTTTAGTTATTCAAGTGATTTTCCAAAATAAATGAATCCATCACCACCAAATGAATCATCCCTATTAAAAAAAATTAAGTTAAGTATTACATTATAATATAATGGTGTTTTTTATGGAAAAGAAAATCATATTATAAGAGCAAAACATATTAACCATATTATTTCATTTTTTAAAATAGCTTCATAATTTTTGTGATTATAGATTTATAGAAAGATAAATAGATAATCAAGAGTTAATACTAATTATAATATCATAAATATCTAACAATGATATTGTCCTCAAAAATTAATTTATATTATTATTGATTTAATAAAATAAAGGAATGAAAATTTGATATTTCTATTTAGCGCGGAATTCTAGAATTAATATAATTTTCTACAAATTAATTAACATACTACCTAATATTAATCTTTAAAGAAGTTAAGTTCGTTAGTTTTTCAAGTGATTTTCCAAATTAAGTGCATCCCTCTTAACCAATTGAATTATCACTATTTAAAATAATTAAGTTATTAAATTAAGTTTTAATATAATTGTGTTTTTAATGCGGGAGATAATCATATTATAAGAGCAAAATATATTAACAATATTTTTTCATTTTTTATAATGGCTACAGAATTTTTATGATTTTAGATTAATAGAAATCTAAATATAATATAAAGATCAAATATTAATTATAATGTCATAAATATTTCATAATGTTAAAGTATTCAAAAATCAGATATCATTAATTTATATTATTATGGATGTAATTCTAGTATTAATATATTTTTCTACAAATAAAAAAATTAATAAAAATAGTACCTAATATCAATATTTAAAGAAATTAGGTTTGTTAGCTTTTCAAGTGATTTTCCAAAATAAGTGCATCCATCATCACCAATTGAATTATCACTATTAAAAATAATTAAGATTTTATACCAAGTTTTAATATAATGGAGTTTTTATGGGGAATAAAATCATATTATATGAACAAAACAAATTAACAATATTATTAATTTTTTTTAAATGGCTTCAGAAATTTCGAGATTTTATATTAATAAAAACTAAATATCAAATATATTAATTAATTATAATATCATAAATATTTAACAATATTGTCTTCCTAAATAATTTGGTATAATTTATATTATTATAGATTTAATAAAATAAAGGAATAACAATTTGATATTTCATTGTAGTGCGTAATTCTATTATAAATATAATTTTCTACAAATTAATAAAAATAGTACCTAATATCAATGCTTAATGAAGTTAGGTATGCTAGTTATTCAAGTGATTTTCCAAATTAGGTGCATCCTTATACACCAATTGATTTACGACTATTAAAAATAATTAATTTTAAATTAAATTTTTATATATAATAGTTATTTTGATGGGGAAGATAATCATAAATACAAAACTAATTAACAATATTATTTCATTTTTATAATGGCTTAAGAAATGAAGTGATTTTAGATTTATAGAAAGCAAATATCGAATCAAGAGTAATATTAATTATAATATCATAAATATTTAACAAAGTTGTTGTCATCAAAAATCTGGTATCATTAATTTATAATATTATGGGTTAATAAAATAAAGGAATAAACAATTTGATATCTCTTTGTCGAACGTTATTAAAGTAATAATATAATTTTCTAAAAATTAATAAAAAAGTACCTAATATCAATGTTTAAAGAAGTTAGTTTCTTTAGTTATTCAAGTGATTTTCCAAATTAAGAGCATCCATCATCACCAATTTAATTATCACTTTTAAAAATAATTAAGTTAAATTTTATATTTTAAATTAAATTTAATATAATGAAGTTATTTATTGGGAAGAAAATCATATTATAAGAGCAAAAACAAATTAACAATATTATTTCATTATTAAAAATAGGTTTAGAAATTATGTGATTATAGATTTATAAAAAGCTAAATATCGAATCAAGAGTTAATAATAATTATAATATCATAAATATTTAACAATGTTATTGTCCTCAATAATCTGGTATCATTAATTTATATTATTATGGAAGTAATAAAATAAAGGAATAACAATTTGATTTTTCCTTTTAGCCATAAATTTTATTATTAATATAATTTTCTACATATTAATAAAAATTGTACCAATAATTAATATTTAAAGAATTTAGATTTGTTAGTTTTTCAAGGGATTTTCCTAATTAACTGCATCCCTCCTAACCAATTGAATTATAACTATTAAAAATAATTAAGTTAAAATTTATATTTTAATATAATATAATGGTGTTTTTAATGAAGAATAAATTCATATAATATGATCAAAACAAAATAAAGAAATAAAAATTTGATATTTATTTCTAGCGCTAAATTCAAGAATTGATATAATTTTCTACAAATTAATAAAAATAATACCTTATATCAATATTTAAAGAAGTTAGGTTTGTTAGTTTTTCAAGTGATTTTCCAAAATTAGTGCATCCCTCCTAACCAATTGAATTATCACTATTAAAAATAATTAAGTTAAATTGTATATTTTAAATTTAATTTTAATATAATTGTGTTTTTATTGGGTATGAATATCATATTATAAAAGCAAACAAATTTATAATATTATTTCATTATTTAAAATAGATTCTAAAATTTGGTAATTAGAGATATATAGAAAACTAAATAGAAAATCAATAGTTAATATTAATTATAATATCAAAAATATTTAGCAATGTTATTGTCCTCAAAAATCTGGTATCATTACTTTATTTTATTATTGATTTAATAAATAAAGGAATAATAATTTGATATTTCTTTCTAGCGTGTTATTCTAGTATTAATATAGTTTTCTACAAATTAATAAAAATAGTACCAATAATTAATGTTTAAAGAAGTTAGGTTCGTTAGTTTTTCAAGTGATTATCCAAATTAAGTGCACCCATCATCACCAATTGAATTACGGCTATTAAATATAATTAATTTTAATTTTATATTTTAAATTACATTTTAATATAATGTTGTTTTTAATGCAGATTAATATAAGTGCAAACTCAATTAAATATTTGGTTACGATATATATAATTTTAAGAATTGGAAAAAGAAGAATAAAAAAAAATTTTTAATAATTCCTAACAATATCAATTAAATTTTCTATCATTCTCAAAAAATATGCAAATGCCACAATTAGCATCTTTCACCAAAATTTATACTAGAACACTGCAATGAGAATTAGGATAATTTCTTTGAAAACCTTATAAGGAATACTAATGATTAGTTAGAGGAGAATTTGAATACGAAAAATAAAATAAAATAAAAGATAGATAAGTCAAAAGACTATACTATAGAAAAATTATGAGGATAAAAGAAATAGTTTCTTAAATTGAAAAAAAAATGTTTCTGAAAACGTTCAATGATATAATATAATAATTTTAAATATTGTACTGTAATTATCTAATTATAATTATATATCAATAGTAGTGGCTTATATTCAGTTACATGGACTTGATATGTTATGTTATAATAACATAAATATTTAAAAAATTTTTGTCCTTAAAAATCTAGTATTATTAATTTATATTATTATGGATGTAATAAAAAAGAAATAAAAATTGATATTTCTTTGTAGCTCGTAATTAAATTATTAATATAATTTTCTACAAATTAATATAAATAGTACCAATAAATAATGTTTAAAAAAGTTAGGTTTGTTAGTTTTTAAATTGATTTTCCTAAATAAGTGCATCCATCATTACCAATAGAATTACGACTATTAAAAATAATTAAATTAAATTTTATATTTTAATTTTAGTTTTAATATAATGGTGTTATTTATGTAAACGTAAAATCATATTATAAGAACAAAACTAATTAATAATAATATTTCATTATTTAAAATAACTTCAGATTTTTCGGGGTTAGGAATACCTATGATGTAAGATTATTAACCATTTATAAGGTTTCTATAATCTAGAAATTTATTTAGAAAAAAAAGCTTTATAAATTGTTAATAAAATTTCTTTAACCATTGATAAAGTTTTCAAAATTTTTTAACCATTGATAAAGTTTTTTGAATTACTTTAAAAAATTATATGCATTTTATCTATAGTTAATACATAAATTTTTTTTAATTTCATGAAATATTTATATTTTAAACCATTGATAAAGTTTTTATAATTTAAAAGTTTATATATCTTATATATAATAAATATTTAAATTTCATATTTATAATGAAATCTTAATTATTATTTTAGATCTTATCTTTTCAATAGAAAAGTTTGAATTTTTATTATAATAATTATTTATTAATTTTAAATTTTATATTTGTATTGTTTATTTCATTTATAGCCTATATATGAGTTTTATGAGACAACATTAAGGTTCAATATTATTAAATAAATTATATTGTTCTATATAGTCATGAGAGTTTTCGCATGATAATATAATTATGTATTAATTTACATTGTACATAACAATATTTTGAAATTAATTAATCATAAAATTTATGAGATGATATATATTTTATAAATAATTATAAAATATTAATATTAACTTAAATATATGATTAAAGGATAAAATATTTGTATTTTATTAAAATATATATTTACATTTATAAAAAAAAACTCAAAATCCTTATCAACGGTTACAAAAATTTTTAAAACTTTATCAATAGTGAAAATTTAATAAACATTGATAAGGTTTTTTTCTTAATGATTTTGTTTATTATGAATACCTTATCAATGGTTAAGGATTTTTCTTTAACTATGGATATTCCCCCCCTCCAAATTTTTCTTTATTTTAGATTTATAGAAATCTAAATATCGAATCAAGAGTTAATATTTATTTTAATATCTTAAACATTTAACAATGTTGTTATCCTCAAAAATCTGGTTTCATTAATTTATATTATTATGAATATAATAAAATAAAAGATTAACAATTTGATATTTCTTTCTATCCCGTAATTCTAGTATTAATATAATTTTCTACAAATTAATAAAAATAGTACCAAAAATTAATGTTTAAAGAAGTTAGATTTATTAGTTTTTTAATTGATTTTCCAAATTAAATGCATCCCTCTTAATTAATTTTATTATCACTATTAAAAATAATTAAGTCAAATTCTATATTTTAAATTAAGTTTTAATATAATGGTGTTTTTTATGGGAAGCAAATCATATTCTAAGAGTAAAACAAATTAGCAATATTATTTCATTTTTAAAAAATTTTCTGAATTTTCTTTATTTTAAATTTATATAAAGCTAAATATCGTATCCAGAGATAATATTAATTTTAATATCTCAAATATTTAACAATTTTTCTATCCTCAAAAATCTGGTTTCATTAATTTATATTATTATAGATATAATAAAATAAAGGAATAACAATATGATATTTCTTTCTATCGCGTAATTCTAGTATTAATATAATTTTCTACAAATTAATAAAAATATTACGAATAATTAATGCTTAAAAAAGCTAGGTTTGTTAGTTTTTCAAGTGATTTTCCAAAATTTGTGCATCCCACATCAAAAATAAATTATCACTATTTAAAATAATTAATTTTTAATTTTATATTTTGAATTAAAATTAAATATAATCGTATTATAAGAGCTAAACAAATTAACAATATTATATTATTATTTGAAAATGCTTCAGAAATTAAGTGACTATATATTTATAAAAAGATAAATATTGAATCAAGAGTTAATATTATTTATAAATATTTAACAATTTTATTGTCCTCTAAAATCTGGTATCATTAATTTATATTATTATGGGTGTAATAATATAAAGGAATAAAGAATTTATATTTCTTTGTATCGCGTAATTCTAGTATTAATATAATTTTCTACAAATTAATAAAAATAGTACCAATAATTAATGTTTAAAGATGTCAGGTTTGTTAGTTTTTCAAGCGATTTTCCTAATTAAGTGCATCCATTATCATCAATAGAATTACTACTATTAAAAATAATTAATTTTAAATTTTATATTTTAAATTAAATTTAATATAATAGTGTTTTTAATAGTGAAGATGATCATAATATAAGAGCATAAAAAATAAATAAATAAAAAAAAATCTTTTAGCGATGTCAAAATTTAAAATTTATTTTTATTATATATTTTATTTCTATACTATCCTTAATTGACAAATTTTCATTCTATAAATTTTGATATGCATTAATATTTTAATATTTTAATATATATTAAAATTGACAATATAAATATTAATTTCTTTTTAATTATATTGATATATTTTTTAAAAATAATATTTTCTCATATAATATGTGTTTTTACCTTTGATCAATAATTATTTTCAACATGCATTAATTTTTTAATTGTTATATATCGTCTTAAAATTTCTTTAATGTATTATATTCTCTTTTAATTTCCAAAAAATATTTGATCTTTTCATTTATATCATTTAAACATAATTTAATTTTGTTTTTTTATTATTTTTAATTTTCAATTATTTCTATTTATTTATTTTATTTATTGATAAATTTATTTTCAAAATTAATTTATTCTATTTATTCTATAATTTTTTCTAAATTGTTTTTATTCCAATATTCCTTTTCTGTACATTTTATTAATATTTATAAATACTTATCAGATTAGATTACATCCTTTAGTTATTAATTAATTTAATCTTTATAATTATCTAAAAGGGATTACATATTCTTTAATTCTATCTTTATTTAATCTATTTCCATGTTCTATTAATCTAATTATTCTTATTTTTTTTTAATTCATTCTAGAATTATTGATTATATTCATTTTATTATTATAAACATTTTTTATATTAATCTACAAAAAATTATTTGATTTATTAATATTAATTCATATTTTAAGCTTCATGATCATGTGCATTTTATTCAAAGCCTTCAAAACAAACAAGTTAGTTTTTCTATTCACATTAATCCAAATTGCATATATAATCTAGGGGGTAATCTTCATGTTTCTAATTTGTAATATTAGATTTATTTATTTTTTTTTAAATAAACAATATTTTTAATTATATATATATTTATACCTCGCAATATAATACTCTTTGCTTAAATATTTTTTTTTATATTATTCTAATGTTAATTAGTTAACATTTTAATTTATATAAATATCTTCCATATCAATCTTATTATTAATAAATTAACATTTTAGTTTATATTTTATATTATAAAATTATATAATTTATAAATTTATACAGTTTATTTTAATTTAAAAATATAATATTATGATTAGGATTAATCAATTAATAAGTAATTATACGCTGGAATTACTAATTCAAATGAATAGGTTAATAGAATAAAAGAGCACTTATATATATATAATTTAAAAGTAAATATAAAAAAATCACAAAAATAATATCCCCCCTCTTGAATACCAATTTTAAATTAATAAATTATTAAAAAATTAATATCAAAGTCATATATTTATATTTTATATTCTAATTTTATAATTATTATTAAAATAATAAAGTATTATCATTTTTTATATTTTCGATTTTTATATTAAGGACCGATATTATAAATCTTAATTATTTTTATGTTTATATAATTTATAAACAATTTTTTATTATTTATCATTCTAACAAAATTAAATATATTTACTATATAATTATTATTTTCATTTATTACCTTTTACAATTCGCTATTTTGTAATTTTTGTTACTTAAATTCTTTATTTTATTTTTATTTATTTTTATTGGTTATTTATTTTATTTTTATTAATTATTGCTAACAATAAGAAGGGTTATATAATTTTTTCTTTTAATTAATATTAATATAATTTATAAGTGTGTGCATATATATGGTGCATTCCTTTATTTTAATTTATGTAATTAGTTACGTACTCATGTATATATATATAATAATTCACCTTAATGTCATTATTAATTTAAATCGTAATAACTATTTCTTATAATATTCAACCTAATAAAAAAATTTCATTATACATATTTATGCCTTTATATTATAATATTCACTTAATTTCTTATGTATATATATATATTGTTTCCCCTTTTATTTATTAATTACATAATTAATTATAGATTTATGTGTATATATTAAATATTCTAATTTCAGTATTATTAAATGACATACAAATGCATTTCATGTGTATTTATATTATAATTAAAACTTATTATTTATAAAAAAATTGACATAGTATTTATATTATAAATATTTAATATATATAAATAATATTAAATAATTATCATTAGTATTATAGATTATAAAAGAAATTTATTTATATATTTATTTGCTTAAAATTATATTAAGAGCTAATTTTTTAAATTGTTTTGTAATTAATAAGATTAGTTATTAAAAAAAAAAAAATATTTGTCTTTATTTCATTTTAAAGGTTGTTTTTATCTAAATGAGGAGGTATATTTGGAATTATATTTAATTGTACTAGCTATATATTTTCCTATAATTATATCATCAAGGAATTCACATAATTTATCTATAATAAATTTGAAAATAAATACTTAGATATAATTAATACCAGACATTAGTTATGATGATAAAATATATCAGTTATATAATGTTTTGTAATACAAAAACACAGAATCAATCTTACAGAAATCAAGCAATTAATTATTATAAGAGTTATTAAATAGAAAGATAGATTCCTATAATCATTAGATGTATTAAAAAAGTCTTGGAATAAAATATTACAACAATATAATAAAACTCCTTTAGAAACTACCATAGATGTTTAAAATAATCTAATATGATTATTTGATAAATTAAATAAAATATTTAAATATTAAATTAAAACTATATTGATATTAGATGATATTTCTTTAATAGCTGAACATCTATCAAGCAATTTTAGTGTTTATTCTATTTACGTTAAAAAGAGTCTAAGTTCTAGCAATTTAGTTCAATTTAATTTAATTATATGATGTTTTAAGCTGATAAATTCATAATATAGACTTTATTTAATAGTTATATAATATATTATACTGTCTTTTACTTAAGATTATTTTAATTATTTTAAAAAATAATACTTTAATAATCCTTTATAATAATTTGGAGTTATAAAACCAAATAATGAAATTTAATTTTTGAGAAATTAAGTTTGATTTATAAATAATAAATATCAAGTAAAGAAATATGTATTATTATCATTTAATAATGAGATTTATAGTAATTTAAAAGTATAATCGAACAGATTTATAAATAATTAATAAGATGCTTAATTTATATGAAAATAAGTAATATTCTATATACATACTGCATTTACAGAATTACATTTAAAATAATTAATTTTAATAGAATTTTAAATTATATTAAGACTATTAAATAAAATATCCTGTAAAATTTAATATAAAAAATAAAAATTTTTTAATATAAAATCTTCATAATTTAGATTAAACTTAGTTTACAGTTTTTTCAATACTAGCCAAAATCTCTCCATCTTATTTTAATAATGCTTCTAATTTATCATTATTTTTAATAGGTCCAACTCCAGAAGGAGTTCCTGTTATAAACATATCTCCAGGATTTAGGGTCATATATTAACTTACAAATTCAATTAAATAGGGAATTTTATATATCATATTGCTTGTAAAATCATTTTGAACTGTTTTTCCATTTATATTTAAGTGAAGTTCTAAATTATTCACATCTTTAACTTTTTCAAAAGGAACTAGTTCACTTACAGGAAGAGAATTATCAAACCCTTTAGCTAAATCCCAAGGAAAACTAAATCATATATATATATAATTATAATGAAATAGTAATTTTATATTATTTATTGATAAATACCCTTATTTTTTAAAATGAGTCTATAAAGGTCTGTCTGTTAAATCAAGTGCTACAAAATAACTTCCAATATATTCAGAAATATCAATATTCTTGACATTTTATGCTTATTTTTTCATAACAAATCCTAATTCAACTTCATGGTTAACATCTCTATTGTGAAATAAATTTATTTATTTAGATGAAGGAGGAACAAGAGCTGTAAATGGCTTGGTAAATATAACAGGATCTTTAGGAGCAGCTGTTCCTCCCATTTCTTTTACATGAAGAGCATAGTTTTTTCCTACAGCTATAATTTTAGGGATTGGTTTTGTTAGTAATTCTTGACAAATTTTTTCCATTTTTGATCAAAAAGAAATGATTTTTAGGTTGGTAGATGTATAAATATTAATATTTATGAAATTATAAAGTTTTTTTATGTTTGCGAATGTTTTTTTTATTTAAAAAGAATAAATAAATAACCTTATAATTAATTATTTAAAATAAACTAGATATAGTAATTAAGCTATTAATTAGTTGGTTTTAATGAAATTTTATTTTTATTAATAAAATAATTCGCAAATTATCTAATTAAAAATTTCTTGAATGTATATATTAAGTTGTTAAATAAACAGCTATATTCCAAAAATTCAATAGATAAGGTAATAGTACTTGCTTTAAATAATATAAAAAATAAATTGAAACGAAATGAAAATTCAAATAAATCCTTAATTTTCTCCTAAATGTCCAAATAATAAAATAATTGATCAGACCAAACTAAATGAAATTTAACAATAAGATAAAATTATGTTAGATTTCTACACAAACCATTATTATTCACTAAAAAATTAGGATTTCTTTAAAGCTTTTCGTATTGATATAAAATAGAGTCAACGAGAAAATTAAAATTAAAATGAACCTAATATAACGCGTAGTGAATAGGTATTAGAAAGTTAGAAAAGAAATTACAAAGAAATTTTTGATTTTTGCTGGGAAAAGATTTAGTAAAATTCAAATAATCAGTAATAAAAAACAGTTTTACTTAGGAATTTAAATGAATCAATTAAATAATATAAATAAAATATTAACAATTAGAATTAAGAAAAGTCTAAATTTACTTCAAACATAAGTCCCATACCTTTAAAAATCAATTAAAATGTTAATAATTTAAGTAATTTCTCTTCTTAGATTGAGTTTGAGAATCACTTAAATGATATTATAATATTATAATAACAATAAGATTAGTAAATAGGAATATAGTTAAATATTCAAAAATAAGTAGATAAGTCATAAGAGGATCACTTATTGGAGCATTAAGACTTACCCCAGTTACCAAAAATACTAAGAAAGCAAAATTAAAAAGAAGCAAAAATTTTTTCCCAATAAAATTAAGAAAATATATCTCCAATTTGTTAAATAGAAACACAGACAAAATCAGAAAATAAGATATCTGTTTAAAACTATGATTAACAACTTGAAAATGGCGAAAATAAATAATAAAATATTATGTAAAAAAATTATAATTTAGAATATCGGAATGCAATAATGTAAGGATTAATTCCTGACTATTCGCCTTCTATTTATGTCAAAAAAGAAATGAAGAAAAAATTATTTAATCTTCACAAAAAAAAAAAATCCTTAATGTTCTAACTACGATAATA
Organism: Miamiensis avidus; assembly: GCA_037039885.1. NCBI lineage: Eukaryota > Ciliophora > Oligohymenophorea > Philasterida > Glauconematidae > Miamiensis > Miamiensis avidus. The sequence continues at coordinate 39,969 of JAWVGU010000021.1, forward strand.
ACGGAGTAGATTTATATGGAAATTTGATAAATTAAGTCATAAATATCCAAAATAATTAGATTTTAAAAGATATTCCTGATCACATCAAAGAAGAAGAAAAAGATATGACTTATACACAAATTCATGGAAAAAAAACAAAATAATCACCATCATAATCTACCTATATTTAATTGCTAGAGGGTTAAAATAAACAAGAGGTAGGAGTGCTATAAGATAAAATTCAAAAAAATTCTAACAAATAATCTGACATGTCTTAACAAAAGGAACAGCTAAAATAAATGCCAAGTTAAGAAGATTAGCAATAGACACCTTAGTGGGATAAATATTATAAATTAAAAAAAAAAAAGATAAAAAAAATAAAAACACGAATAAATTCGTTCCATTGCAATCCAAACTTGTTCTGCATCAGAATTCAAGTGAAGAAAAAATAAAAACTAACGGTTTAGATCTAAAACAATAGGTATAAACCCCGTACTCAACACTTATGATTATTTACCTCTTAAGCAACATGCTAATCTAATAATATATAAATGAGAGTTTTAAGTTAAATATAATATATAGAATGACTAAAATGTTTTTGACTTCAATTGTATATAGAAAAATATGTATTCTATTATAAAATAAAATATAATAATGTTAGGATGGAAAATCTTTTATATATATTATATAAAGTGTGTATTTGTGTGTATATGTAAGAATGGCTCATTAAAGATATATTTTTTAAATATTATTGTTCAAAAATATTGTTTGAAGAAAATAAAAAAATTATCAATGTTAATAAGTAATATTTTTTTAATTTCTTCTAATTCATAGATTAATTGACTGACTTTTAAATTGATTAATTAGTTTTTAGTTGACACTCCTGTTTTCTTTTCTTCATATCTTCCTGATACAAAATAGAGTTATCAAAACACTCTTAAACACTTTAGCTCCACATTTTCCTCTTTAAATGGAGATCAAAATCAAACTCTTCAAATTGTAGATTATGAACATTGGTAAAATTCTTATTTTTAGAAGATAGTCTTTCAGATTTCAAGGAATATTAAATATGGTCGCTCTTTTAAGCACTATTCCTATATTCCAATTAGTCATTGCTAATTTCATTATCCTATTGATGGCTTTTTTGTTGGTTTATAATTTTTTCCAGACTTAATCTTAATTCTTTTGTGTTTAATAATTCATCACTATTATTGCATTATACAATATCTTCTTATATTTCAAGATCTTATTCCTATTCTAAGTTATCATAATTTATAACTACGCTGTTATAATCAGAATTTTCAAATTCTTATTCACTCTCTTATTTTTTATTTAATCATCATTATCATCATATGCTTCTTTCTATGAATCAGAGTCGAAATTTTCTTATTATACATTATTGTTGTATAGCTGATATCTCTTATTTTACTACATTTTACGATGGTTAAAAGGAGATTTATGGGAAAATTCATTTTCCAAAGTTTCTTAATTTTAAAGTTAATTTGTATGTGTTTTAGATTTTTAGTTTTAGTTGGTTTTTTCCTGTTCTTATTCTTGATCATCTTCTTAAAATTATTCGTATTTTAAATTTTCATTTTAATTAACATTAGGTCTATAGGAGTCAATATTAAAGTACTGTTAATTTAATAAATTTTAATCGCTGCTGAATCCAGGAGCTTCATCTTCATCTGTGTAAAAAGTTTCTTTGTAATTATTATTTATAGAGTGTTTTCTTCTGTTTTATTGTTATTATCCTTGATAATTACATTTGTTTTTTTTATTAAATTCACATTCTTTGTGATTTTCGCAAACCCTTTCATTGCTTTGCTTTACAATATTGTCGTCTTGTTACTAATAATGGGTATTTCTTTATAATTTTTGAGGAGAAAATAAAGTCAAAGTCTCGCAGTTTTTTTTCAAATTCAAAAAATATTCATTTACATAGTTTTCTAATTTTAATATATCTTACATATAAATATTTCTTTGTTTATAATAATTGCAAATGTCTCTATAATAGTCGGTTTGATTAGTTTAATTATTTATCAAATGCTCTCCTGATTCTTAACCAATCATTTTTTATTAATTTTCTTATTCTAATTATGATTTCTATTCTAAATTGTAAATTTATGGGTATCCAATATTATCTCTTTATTTATCAACTTATATATTTTAAGTAATATTCATTACCTTCTTCTTTTTTTTTTTATCCAAAAATAATTCTGTTAATTATTATTTCTTATAAATCTAGACATATATAAAAGTATAAATAAGATAAGAAATTATAAAAGATACCATAAATAATAATTATTAATCCTTTTACTTAAGCTTTTGAAATATGATGGATATTCTTTTATGTTAAACTAAAGAGATTCGCTTAATATATTATTGTTAGAATTATTTATACTTTCCTTGTATTGTTTTTTTTTAATCTTCAAATAAAGGGTATCGTATATTTTGCAATATTTTTTATTTCATTGATTAATAAATAATAATTAATAAGTATAATGTAATTTATATATATATTATAAAAAATTACCAAACAAAAACAAAAATATGTAAAGTAACGAGATTTATTTATATCTTACAAATGTAATTACTAAATTTATAGTAATTTATTTATTTATCAAACCTAAATAAAATATAAAATTCACCTTTACCTCTTTATGAAAATAAAATCACTTGCTAAAATATTTAATATATAGTTAAAAAGAATATGTATAGTAAAAAAAAGAAATTAATTATTTAATTTAATTTAATTAAAAATAAATATAAATAAAATTAATAATAATAAATATTAGTATATAATAAAAGTTTTTATAAATCAAATTATAACTATTATTAATATAAGGAAATATATTATCCCCTATTTAAAATAAGTATAATTAAAATATATATATAATAATTAATTGATAAAGTTATATAATTAAGTTTAAAATCAGTTAAAAATATATAATAATAGATGTTTATATAGATTTTCATATATTAATTTATCTCGTTAATTTTTATTTATTTAAATTGTGTATTAATTCATTCATATTAACTAAAGTGTTTAATTAAGTTCGTTTTATTTAAAGAAGGTTCCTCCGTGGTGCAATTAAGAAAATTAGCATAAGAATAACCTTATTTTTTTTATTAGAATCAATCAGTGTGCTGCTGTTTTGTTGTTTAGAAGAAACTTTTTCCATGTGAGCAGCAGTGATATTACCAAGAGAAATAGGTCCATTTCCTGTAATTTTTTGCAAAGTTTAGAATACAGTTTGATTAACAGCTTGCTATTATGAAGGCATATGTAATTAATATTAAAATTGGTGTTATTATTATCTTATGTGGCGATAGGTCTTGTAGTTAATAACTTAAGGAGTCACATTTGAAACTTTAGATCCTTTTTCTTGACTCTAATTATCAAAGTAGTGTTCTATTTTATCATTTTATTTTTATTCAATTTATTATTATAATTGCAGTTAGTCTTTTTAAATAGTTTCTTTGATAGTTTTTAATAAAAGAGGAGACTATTTGGGTTTTATATCTTAGGATCCCGACTAAGATTTCGTTGAACTGGATTATTACTATTATTAAGGTGGTTATTTCACAGCAGTATATTAAACTTGTTAATTTTATTAAGGAATATGGTAGCTTTGCGTTCTATTTCTTTGTGTCAAGGAGTATTGGTTTTATAATTGCGCTTCCTATTATTATTTTAAAAGAGTTTTCTTAACTTCGGAGGGCAAAACATAAGTTCTGTCGGAAAAGCCACCTCTCAAATTAGACCTAAATTATTTTTTTTCCATTGGAATATTAGTAGTTTCTTAATGTTCTCTTCCACATAGCTCAGGAATAGGAATGGTAAAATCTTGCTGAAAGGAGTCGAAAATTTTCTTTTTATTTTTTTATTTTAGGGCTTTTTATCACTGTTTGTATTTGCATTTTATTACTATTATTTTGTATTTTCTTAGCATCTCTGCTAGTCAGGGGACTTAGATTTGAAGTTAAGATTAACTTGGTAGTTTATTTATTTCCCAATTATCACTTCTACATTATTTTGAATATTTTACAATTGATTTTTATTGTTGCTGTTATTATTATTATTGCAGTTATTGCTATAAGTATTTGAAATGTAATTTTTAGTGTCATTTTTTGAAGTTTTATTTTCATTATTAGATGAATTCTAAATATTTGAAACTAATGAATTTTTGTAAACCCTGTTACTTAATTCGAAATTCGAATTTGCATCATTACCATCTGTATTTTTATGACCTTAATTTTTATCTAGCAATTGTTTATAGCTGTATCCATCACTTGCACTGCGTTCAATGTAAATTTAATCCGAAGAAATTTCTTTCACCTACCCCAACGATTTAAATTGGTGAGGAGAAGTGTTTTCTTATTTTCCCTTGTTTTATTAATAATAATGGTTATTATTACTATTTAAATCCAGTTTATCTGGTATATTCAATCCACTGACGTAACCAGGTATAATTTGGGGACTTATAGAATAGATACCTGACTTATTGGATACCATGTCGGCGGATTTTTTGGATTAAAAACTGAGCTCACTATTTAATTTATGTGTGGTTGTATCGCAAATCTTGTGTTATAAAGTACTTTTAGAAGAACTATTATTCACATAATAGTTATAGGTTGTAATGTCAGAGAGATTTGAATACTGCTATTGTGGTAAAATTTTAATGGAAAAGTCGGAGCCTTTGCTTGATGGTTCATTATTTTTGAAACTAAATTTTCTTGTAGGAGATTCGATGTCGCTGCTACCAAGCGGACTCGTTGAACTTATTTAAATGGCCTTGATATGGCTCATGGAAAACGGTTTCCCTTTAGCAGTTTTTTCTTGATCAGCTGCTTTTGATTGAATAGGTTATTTAAGTGATCTTTTGGTGGTGGTGGAACCATTTTCTTCATTGTTGTAATGAATGTAGGGAGAGTGAACGTGGAATTAATTTAAAATTTTATTGCACTGCTGTTTTAATTATCCATTTGAGGCAGATGGCTCGGTGTCTTCGCTTTGTTGACATGTTTCTGGGAAATACTGGATTTTGTAATTATTATTGTTGAGATTTATCGTATTGGTGCTGTTCTAAGACATGTTGGATTGCTTTTCTTTTGGTCGATGGACATTGAAAAGTTTTGGTGCATATCAATTCTGGGAAACATGATTTGCGAGGAAATGCTGCCCTAACTTGCATTGTGTTCTTTGGAGACATTTTAATTGTTTAAACTATTGTTATTGAGGTGGTTGCTTTGGCTTTATGAGGTGCAAGAGTTAAAATTATTATGATTTGTAGTAGTATTGTTGTTGTTATTGTTACTATTTTATCGATTTAACAAATTATTATTATTGTTATTTTGAGATCCGCTATTGAAAGCATTGGAGCAGTAAGGCGTATTATTAAGTGCAAAGTGGTGAGAACTGTTTTGTCTGGAGTTTTACTAAGAAACTAGTTAAGATCTGGAAGGAGATACTGTATATGATACCGACTATTATAAAACAGAGCTACCGCCACTATTTTTATTTTACGCGTAATAGGTATTTAAATTAGAGTTTTAAAAATATTATTAGTATTGTTGCTATTTTATGCATTTTAATTAGTAGTTGGTGGCAACTGGCAAGGAAGTATAGATTAATAAATAAGTTTATTCCTTTTTTCTTCTGCTTCGTTGCTGTTTTGCTTATCACTTATGTTTGGATAATTGTTATTTTACACAGAGTGAGCGAAAAAGGGATTCTACTGTTGCAAAATAGACTCGTATAAATAGGGTGAATTTGATAGATTATGCATTGAATCATTGGCGTAGCTAGCGGAAGAAGGTTACTCAGGCTTTAAGGGTGGTGAAGGCTCATATTGAAGGTTGGACTTTCTCTGGTTATCATAAATTTCCTTGTCTTTACTTCGCTAATATCCAACTAACTCTTCTTTTTCATCTACGATAGCCATATTTACATTACCGGCGCAGTGCAAAGAAGGTCTATTTGTGGGCTTTAGTTGGTAATTTCTTCTATCAGTTTATGTTCCGTAGAAGTCTTTTTCATTAACTCCTTTTGCTTCAGAAAATAACTCCTTATCATCAAATTACAATTATTGTTATTCTTTGGACTATTGCTAATACTAATTTTATTGTTTTTTAGTAAAACTGTCAATATCATTACTGCTTTTGCTATACTTTTCCTACTCTTTTAAAGCAATTCTTTGCAAACTGTACTTTTGGTGTGGCTTTTGCAATAAAATTTCATATTCTTGCTATTCGGTTTTTATGGAATCAGGAACTTCAAAGTAAAATTAATTTACAAAACTCGAGACATTTTCTTCAGTTTTAAGTTTTTTCTAAGTTGTTAGCAGCTCAAATTGCTGCTGATTGAGGAATGAGTGCTTATAGGTGTCATTATAAGAAGATTCCTCCATGGAAGCTTCCTAGATGGTGTGGTTGGTTTAAATGGGTTGGTAAAGGCACTGCTGTTATTATTATTATTGCTACTGTTGTTGTTGTTGCTGAATAATGAATTGATTTAGCTGCACTAATTAATGGGGGAGTAGTTCTTACTGCTATAGTGGAACAAGTTAATTCACTTAATTTTACTAAGCCGATGATAGATATTGTGGAGGATCACAAGAGAGACTGTGAGAACGTTCTTTCAAAAAAAATGGCTATTTCTACTACTAACTCTATTATTGGACCATTTTGTTTTATTATAAGTCTTTGTTTTGCTTTATTTATTGATAAATCTTTTGGAAATTGAGTGGTTTCATGGATAAGTTTGTGCTATTTTCATATTGCTATAACTATAATTATTATTCTTTTTCTTCTTCTTCCTGTTCATTGGTATTAGAATCTTTTTTTATCGAAATATTTATCCTAAACTACTCCTACTCCTACTACTCCTGGATCTATTTCTATTATTGTTATTGTAATTGCTACTTTTTAATAACTTTTTGGCACTTTTCATAAGAAGCGAGAAAATCTTCATAGGTCTAGATAATATCTTCCTGTTCTTCTTACAATTTGCTGTGCAAATTTTTCCTGCTGTTTCGTAAGCTGTTCTGCTGACTAACTGCAAACTGTCTCGATTTATAAAAAACTTCAACATTTTAAAAGAGTTTATTGCTACCATTATTAACATTATCTTTGCCGTGATTGGAAGCCGTAAAGGGGAAATAACCATTTTAATTATTATTATTATTGTGAACCATCATACTAGGAGTGTCTATAGAACTGGAGTCTTCTGCTACCTTTTTGTACGGAATTTCAGTTCTAAGAACTTAACTTTGATACCCATCATCTTTATACATTTCTTAGTTTGCATTCGAAGAAGAAAGGTTTTAAATTTCCAGAGCCGAGGCGAACCTACACTGGCTATTAGTGCTGCTATACGAACGCACGCTTTTTTACTGTTTGTTGGGACCACTGGATCCATTGTTGGTGTGATTATAGTGGTTAAAGTACAGGGCCTTGCTAGGTGTATTATAGCAAAAAGCTTTGCTCTATTCAAAGGTATTGTTGTTGCTGATTCTTTCATTCTCCTCTTCTTCTTGCAATTATTGATGGTTTAAATTTATTTTCAAACTATTGCTATTAGGTTCTCTGTTAGCCAAACTGAAAAACTGAGCACTTTTTTCTTTCTGATCGGAAGAAGAGGAACAGGAGGAAGAGGAAGTTATGCTTTCCATTCTGTTTGATTTATTTCCCTTTCTTTTTCTTCTTTTATCATTTTTTTTCTTTATTTAGTTTCCACTCTGTACCTTTGAATTAAACTTTAAAATCGTGCTGGAAAACTCAGAATTACAGTCATTTTCTGAATCCTACGGGTTGTAAGAAAAAAAATTCTAATGCGTGCAACTAGTAGCAGCTAATTTTTATTCACTGTTTTAGCTGTTTTGCTTAATCAATTCGCTTAGTCTTATCTGGGACTGATTTTTCATCGTTATATCTAATTTTTTCATAGTGCTTTTTGTGGAAATCAATCCATTTGTAGACTATTACTAATTTTCCTAACACTTGTTAGGACTAATATCCGATTCTTTTTCTTAAAATAAAAATTCTTCTGCAGAAGCAGCGGGTTTCGACACTAATTATTCCATTTCAGAGTTATTATCATTATTTTTATTGAAATTAATATTCACTTTTCCTTCAACATCAAGCTTTTGGTTAGAGTATGGGTACTGAACTATTCCATTTACTTTGTTGTATTATTGCTGATTTAGTTTAAAGTTGCCAATATCGTCGTTGTTGACATTATATTCTGTTTCTTTTTAGTTTTTCTTCTTTTTTTCGAAATTGCGATTGGCATTCTAAATTGAATTCCTATTGCTATCATCGATACTACCATTATCTTTTTTACTATTAATGATGTTGTTGACATTGTTTACAAACGAAGAGGATGAAAATTGAGGAGAGTCGGATTTATTAAATACAGTTTCTTTATTAATACTTAGCTTCTAATCTTTGGAAAGCAACTCAATTTTTTTAATATTTATGCTTCCAATTCACTATTTTTGTTACAAAAATATTTGTATTTGTCTTATTCTTCTTCTTCTCCATCTTATTATTTTTTCTCTTCTAAGTCAGTGAGTTGCTCTTCTTACTGTTGGATAATATCCTCAAAACAATCAACAGAATATTCTTCTTCTCCCATTTCGTTATGCAAATTGCTAAAATTATTATTGAAGGGCGACCCTGAAAATGGAGTGGCTATAAGGTTTTCTTCAAAATGAAAGAGAGGATGTTCTTCTTCCTTTTATATTGAATCATTATCATCGGCATAAAAGTTAATTTTCTAATTATCTTAAAAGACTTCATCTTCATCATCATCATCGCTTTCATCTTAATTATATTAATCTTCGAAATCCTCTTCGTCCTACTGATCTATTTCACTGTCATCCATATCTTCTTCTAGTTATTATTCAATTTCATCTTCAAAATCCTCGCTTTATAATTAGTTTTGAATATTGGACTCGTTTTTATAATCATGACTTTCTTCATTATCACTATTTATTTTTTTTTCCCATTGTCCGCGCAACATATTTAGTTACTGATTTTCGTCTTAAATTTGTTTTTACTATTAGTGACTCGTAAAATAGTTTTAAAATAATCCTCTTTGCGAAGAAGACTACTGTTTTTCCTGTATTGGAATGAGATTTTTATTGCTATTTTGTTGAGATTAACTGTATTTACACTACAAAGTTACTGCATTCTTCACAGAGTTTTTTTTTTTATTCGATAAAGGTTACTTTTTCTGCTTGATAGAGTTCCCCACTGCCTTTTTAAGTGCAGCCTTTTTCTTGTTGGAATCGTTTTGATGCCCTTTTTTACTGGCGGAACGTGTAACCCCGTTATTGCTGTTCGAAGTGAAATTTCGTTGACTGGGATTGTTGCTATTGAAGATTCTCTGACTATTATTTTTGGAGTTGCTTTTGCTGAAATTGTAAATTGACTAAATTTCGTTATTGCTATTGATATTGAATTTACTGTTTCTCTTTTGCTCAGAAAGTAAAGGTTTCGAATTATTTATTTTCAAAATCGAAGTTTGTTGTTGCTATTGCGTTTTTTGATATTATTGTTGTTGTTGAGAATAAACTGAAAATTCAGAAATTATCATATTTTACCCTCTTTAATTACTGCTCATATCAATTGCATTCGTCTGGGCTTCAAATACTTAAATATTTCCGTATTTAGGTTGCCTATTTTCAATGCCGAAGTTGTTGAGCTACGGATAGTTGCTTAAATTATTATTATTTTGACTACTGTGTAATGATGAGTCAGATCGCAATTTGAAACAACTAGATCCAATTTCACTGTTTAAACCGTAGGTTTTGGTTTAAATAGTCTGCTGCTATTGTTATTATTTAGAATTTTACTACTACTATTATTATAATTCATTTTGTTTATTATTTGATATCTTCTACTTGTGTTACTATTATTATAAACTCTCTTATTTTTATTAATTGACAAGTTTCTTTATGTAGTTCTATTGCTATTTTTAAATATTTTAATTTTAATTCATTGATAGAATCAAAGATTTTTCAGTTTCTTAACTGCTGAACATGTTAGCGTTGTTAGCAAAAGAATTCATAGGAATTTTGCTTATTTCCTCCCCCAAAATCTCGTTTGGTTTTGATTATTCCTTTTATATGATTCAATAGCCCTTTTACGAACCTAGCAAATGGCCTTCGCAGTGTGTGAAAAATATTGCCTTTATATAATAAATTTTGTATTTATTTTTACAATTAAAATTTAAAATATAATAAAAATAATAATCCGTTATTTTTACTTATGATTTTGAATAAATTTATGCTTCAAAAGTTATTCACAGGATTTTCTATCTTCCGGTACTATTTACAGGCAATTACTTAAAAAATCTATTATTTCATTAGAAAAATCTTCAGGATTTTAAAAATTGACAGGTGGGTTTTCTTTAAGTACTGTTTTCGCCTTTTTGATGTTTAAATTCTTGTATGGAGGAAGACCCTCGGCCATTTCTATAACCTTGATTTTAAAATTACACATTATTATTACTACTACAATTATTTGTTTATTATATAATACACATATTCCAAGAGCCCAAATATCAATACTCTTATCATATTCTTATCCTCTTAGTTGTTCAGGACTCATCCAATAAATGCTTTCGTTTTTTTGGATTTATGTACAGGATGTGCAGCTTCTTTTAAATCATGATGTAAATACAAGAATCATAATATTTGAATTTACCTTATGTTTATAAGCTTGATAACCCCATCTTAACTAAGCAAAATATTGCTATTATTTAATCCACTGTGCATTATTCCTTAATGATGAGAATATTGTAGAGCTTACAATATTTAATACGATACACAGGCAATTTCCGGTTCGCTAAATGTAAGTTAAGTCGATTGTAAAATATCATCTATGCCTAATTTTAAAAAAATTATTTTTTTTTTGAAGAAAAAAAATTACTTAATAAGTAAAAATGTATGCATTCAACTAAATATATGATAATTAAAATTAGTTGAATAAAGCAAATCTTTCATTAAGTAGATTATTTCTCCTCTACTTATTAATATAGTTTTATCATAATAATTTTACATATCAAAATGAGTTTATAATATTTAATTATTATAATTTTGCATGTGTATTGTTGATGGATAGTAAAGTAAGGTAGTGTTTTAAAAAAAATTTTTAAAACTCATCTAAACACAATAGGCCGAATAAAAAAATAAGAAGAAATAAATTTCTCTATATTCATTACTTCCATATTTGCAATACTCTAAAACCATCCATATTTGCCTAAGTTGCTGAGAATAATAAATATCGATTAATTTCACTATATTCTAATGCTATAATTGCTTTAAAGAGTCCACATTTTGGCTCCCGTACTCTTCCTCATCAATACACTTAACCGCAATAATATCGTCGGTTAATATATTTATTCCCTTGTACACTACTCCACTTCGACCCATTCCTATGAAACGAAAGTAAAATCTAGTTTTTAAAGACAGGAAAATAGCATAATGAAATAATTTTATGAATTTTTTTTTCTATTATTGAAACTTGTTTCGATTTGAAAATTTGCCAAAAAAAAATTCAATTATTAAAAAAAAATATTTTTAATGTCCTTTTACTCTTCAGTTCTTTTTTTATGCCCAATAAAATTTAAAAAAATCAAAAGTATATACCTATTTGACATAGTAATTAAATCTCGTCTTCAGGGTTTTATTTGAAACTCTGGAAAACAGATTTATTAGATATTAAATATTTGTTTCCCTTTCCCTGATTCATTTTGTTTTTTCTTTATACAAATGTGTTTATTTTTATTTTTTATATCCTAAGTATTTTATTATTGCTCTTTCGCGTTTATTATTATTTTTATAATATATATAATAAACGAAAGGAAAAACAAACCATATAGAGCATTTCTGTAAATGACTTATGGTTAAAAAACTATTAAACAAAATAAAATTGATCATATGAGCAATTAAATAATATAAATATATTAAGAAAACAATTTTTTTTATTGCATTTAATTAACAAGTGCTTTTAATAGTTTTTATTTCTTTAATTTAATGAATATGAGTATTTTAATAAATAAAATTGTAGTTTAATACATGCTCGAACATCTCAAAAAATTTATGGTAAAATTTATAATTTCTGATTTAAAATTTAATATCACCTTTTCTTACATATATGTATATAGTTACTTAACTTATTTAATTAATTTTACATAAGATGATTATAAATTTACTAAACGGAAATTTATTTATACTTAAAAAAACAATAAATAAATATGTTAATAAAAACATATTGTACTGATTATTCAAAAAATGATTTTTTATCACAATTTTGAAAATAAATTATTAAAAATCAATTTATGTTTCAGTAAAATATTCCAAATTTAATGATAATTTTAGAATTTTTTTATTTCAAAAAACAATAACCAAAATAAATTTTATTCTGTTTTTATTCTAAAATAGTTAAATAATATAATTATGTATTCATATTAGTGTCTTATATTATAATTCCAATTTATTTGAAAAACATAACAATATAAAATATTAATTATATTAAAATTTTTATGAAAATATCATAAATATACTATCTATATTTTCATTATTATTCTAAAACGCTATCTTTTGATGGATTTCTATTAGCAGGAGATGAGCAAAAAAACACATCTCTGACTATACTTTTCGTATGGTGCTTCACATACTATTTTAGAATAATTTATGTATTTCTTTTTTTGGGTTTGGCAGGAGAATCTTATTTTTATGAACTTCTAAAGGCTTAGTACTGTTTTATATTATTCAATTGTTCGATTCCCTACTTTTCTTCTAATTATCTCTATTTTTCTTTTAGTATATTAAATTTTACTGATTTAATCTTTGACGATGAAAAATTGTTTTTTAGATCTTAAAAATTAACTGTTTTGCTAAAAGTTGCTTTTATATTACTATTATTTATACTATTTTGATACGATTGAACATTTAAACTCCTACAAGATTTTTGAGGAGTTATATTGCCGGAAGGAGACATAAAATTATGAGGAAATGCAATTTTATTATTATTATTTATATCGTTTAATTCCTTTTGCTAAAATGTTTTTGTAACAGAACGGGAATGGAAACCAGTTTCTTAAGGGCTTTTGTTTTGTGTATTAATATTATCTGCATTGTAAAACGAATTAGATTTGGAGTTTCTGCTAGAAAAAAAATTCCTCTGTGTAGTTGTACCTGATTTATTATCAATTTCTTTCATTTGAGAATTATTTCTACTATTACTATTAGCTCTTTTTATTTTTAAAATAGAAATAGTATTTTATTTATTATTATTATTTTCTATACTTTTTTTTTTTCGCTTTAAAAAAATGAATTCCGAGTAGATTGCTGTTCCTACTAATGCTGAGGATTTTCAACATTTTTATTTAAAAACTTCTATAAATTTTTTTCACTTTTTTCACATAGTTTATCTAGATTTTAATAATAGCCCTTTTTCGTTTGAATTTACTAATTGTTTTTGCGCGCCATTCTGTGATCTTAAAGCTAACTTTCCAAATCCACCCATTCTTTTTCCTTCGCGCTTGAGTACACAGAGTTGAAATTATTTTCATCGTCATAAAATTTATTCACTAGCTTTTTATACTATTCCTTATTCAACTTCTTAAGTATTTCTTTATTTTAGATCTTACTGTGGATCGGTAAACCCTTCCCAAAAAGATACTTTTACTCATTAAACTATTTTATATCATCTTAAGAGCCCTTCACATCCATATTGAGAAGATCAAACTGCAATTGTTTTGAAGGACTTGTATTGCCTTGCTTTGATGTGGGAGTTTAAAGAAGCGAGTAGTCGTCAGAATTTAAATGCTTAAATAGTCGAGACTTATTTGTTTCTTTTTGAAGCAATTCAATTCTGGAAACATCAATTTCTTTTTCTTCCTCTTTTACAGTATCGTATGGATCTTTGATTTTTTATATTAATTTTACTTGTGTTAATTAATACATCAATTTTTTATTTTAACTTACCCATACTAGATTTTTTCCTTATTAGTTTATTAAAAGAAAAGATATCACTCGAGTCAAAATCTGCATAGTTTATTTATCGATTATCTAGTTCATTATAAATCATTGACTCCCCAACTTTTTCAGTTAGTAACAAGTCTTCGAATGGATTTTGCTAACATAATATGTTGTTAAAATTCTCATCCAGTCGCCTCTGGTATAACTGCTCTGCAAGTTCTAAAAATCTTATTATTTATTTATCATTGAATATAGAAAATGCTTAAAAGTTATATTTTATTTTTTATGTGTGTACCTAACATCACCAATTTCAAAATATTTTCTTGTTTTCAGTTCATTTGATGTTTTATGAACTTATACTTTTATAGCATTAGATCTATCTTTCAAATCTTTTTGCTTAAAATTGTAGGCTTCCGATAGCTATTTCAAATATTTATGCATATTTAAATTATCCGACGTCATTTTGGATTAGCGCTCTTTCTCGTGTTTCCTAAGATCTTCAGCGAGTTTTTCATCATCAGAGTCTTCTTTCAAGATATCTTCAGTGTTTTAAATCCAACTAAAATAAATACATAAAAAAGATTAAAGGATTTTTTATTTTTATTGATTTAATTTTAAATACTTTTTCCCCATATCATAATTAGGTCTATCATAATACCATCCTTTTTTGAGCTTAAAATTATCGATCGACTATCTTTCCAACATTCTAAAATTTCTTGGCCCATCTATTTATTTTGTTGAATCTGATCTGCAAATCCCTTTATTGGTAAACAAAATAGCTTCTTTTCGGGGACATCCACTGTATCTAAGCTTCAAATATACAATAGCATCTTTACTTTGTGATTAAGAATGTCCAAACATGCTAAATTTTTAACAACTTTTAAATGCTATCCGATCCTCTTCTGCTGATTTTTTTTCTAACATTAATTACAATGAATTTAATAAAGCTAAATGTTGTTAAAAGCCTGATTGTTTATTATATTTATTTGGTGTTGTCTCTTAAAATAAAGATTATTATAATTAAATTACTTAATTTCTTGTGAATATTATATAATTTAATTGTTTTTAATATTATCCACCAGTTAATTATTAATATAACTTTAAGAATATAATTGTAAATTTTAATTATTATAAATATGCAGGCCGCTGTATGAGAAACTTAGTATTAATTATTACATAAAGTATTATAAATTTATAGAAAAGTAATTAGCAGGAATTATATAATTTCTGTAAAATGTGATATTTTTTAATATATTAAAATTAATAGTTAACTAAATATTTATCAACAAATTTTTTAGCTAATATTTTTTCAGACTCTTCCATATCATCAGGTTTTCCTTCTTATAATCTCTTGCTATAGTAAGTACCGATTCTAATAAAAAATAAAGAGTAAAAAATTATAATCAAATGAAATAGTAAAATTTCTATTTTATTACACCAATCCAGAAATGGCAATAAATGAAGCTAAAAATACTAAGTAAATATTTAATCTTGCTTCTGAAAGAGCATAAAATCTATCATAGGGAATTTATTATTTATAGTTAGAATTTATATGATCCGCAACGAATTTAATGAGTGAATTTGTATCGTTTTCTAATTAAGAACAAGTAGTATCGTATTCAGCATTATCTTATGCCATTTCATTAATATAGGCTTTTAATAAAAAAATTTATTTTAATATCTAAATTAAAAGTCTGTATATTTTATAAGCAAGTTTTTTATAGAATAAATAATAGTTCATTAAAAAACCCAATTAAAAATCATACTTAAATGCTTTTAAAGTTGAATATACTTTTTTATGCTTTTTTAGTATTATAGATAAATATTATATTTTTAAAATTTTACAATCAAAATCGTATGGTGCATCTTTAACACCCCAAACATGATAGCAATATGACGTTCTATCAACTAATGCAGCCATCACTAAAGTAATTAATCCAAAGGCAGTTAATAATAAAGATGCTGAGTAATTCAATTATTTTTTCTTCGATTGAAACAAAAAGTCATACAATACTATACAAGTGATTACTGATTATATTCCCATTATTGTAATAATGTATTTTCCGCCAATATGATGCTAAACAAGCAACATTCCTATGTAGATGGTAATTCCTAAAGCAGCTAAAAGGAGCACCTTATGAATTGCACCGAATAGAGATTATGTAAATGCCATTAGTAGTGGTAACTTTAAGAAAATTGAAATAATTATATATTAATTTTTTAATTTTATTTTTTCTGCTAAATATTGTTTCTTATTTATAATACTTAATATATTTATTAAATATTGTATTTGTTTTGTGATGTTTTGGATTTTACTAATATTATTTTAATTAAATACTTAAATAATATTGTATTTGAACAAATATTTCAACATTATTTTTTTAATTGTTATATAATATATATACTTATTTAAAAATATTCAATATTATATTTCTAAAAATTTATTTAAAAGTATAAGAGTTAATTTTTTTAACACATTGAAATATAATATTAATTTTATTCTATCATTATTATTATATTTAATTAATATAGAAACTTTGTAATAAATATAGATATTCAAAATAAAATGGAATAGTTTTTGACTTTGAATTTAAATCCCGACAATATTAATGATAATATTACTACTATTAATAGTCAAATTATCTAAAATGATAAGCAATACTACTAAACAAAGATCTATATTCATTTTAGTTGTCCAATAGACTATAGTTTCCACAAAATAGCTGATTTCTTATGCTTTATATAAACTAATATTTTAGAAAATAATACTTTACAATAAAGAGAATTAGAAATATAAATTAATGATATATTGAAAATTTAACAAATAATATAACCAAATTATGAGATTTAATTGCAAATTTTTGATGTAGATAAATCATAAAAATGGATAATTTAGTTAATTTCAGTTTTAAACCATAATATTAAACATGAAAAAATGCAATAATCTTAGTATAAAAACAAAATATCAATTCTTCCTTAATTAAATTATGATTAGATAATTAAAATCTTAAATTTAACTTAAAATACCTAGGAAATACAATTTGAAGTGAAGACTTAGTTTGATTTTTAAATTAAAGATTTGTTATAAATCTTAACTACCTATTCAAATAATTAAACTTTACAATAGTAAAAGAATTAAATAATATGGAACACTAATGAAAGCAAGGAAAATTCCTAAATTATTATTAACTCTACACTGAGTGAGTAATATAAAAATATATAATAGTGTAGCCTTTGGCCCTTAGAGAATCTGATTATAATACAAGAATAAAATCAATTTTTATCATTTTAGGGAATAATTATAAGTTTAAAAGGCAAAATATATTTTAATCTAAACAAATTATTTGCAACTGTAAACAAAAAGTAGTATAGTTTAGAATAAATTATTACTCTTTATAACAAATTTATCATTATTACACAAAAAATATAATAAGCCACATTATTTATTTAAGACAGCCAAGAAGAAATATAGCAAATTAAATTAAAATTTAATTAAAATAGTTTAAAATTAATAAAATTAATAAAATATTAAAATATTTTAGAATAAAATTAAAACTAATGAATTTTCAGCCCTTTTTTCCTTAATAAATATAAATTGTAAAGAATTTAATATATATAAACAGTTATATGGTAAGTTTTGGAATAAAGTTAAAAATGTTTGTATTCTAAAAAAAATGTATTAAATTTAAAATTGAAGAGTACTGATCACCTAGAATAGTTAATTTATAATCCAATTATGAAGAATTTTTAGCAGATAAAAATATACTTTGCAAAATCAGACTCTAAATAAAATATTTAAAAAAATATTAACCAAATAAATAGAGTTTTATTTAGCTTATCAGAAATAGAAAAATTTGATATATTTTTTGATAACTTTTCTTTCAGAATAGTCAAGGAAAATAAAGAAATTACTCTTTATTTAACTATCTATATAAAATAAGAAGAGTTCCATGCTCTGATAAATTATATAAATACCTTTTAGTTTAAACTGATTTAGTTAGAAATTTAAGAAACAACGGAGCTAAATTGTAACTTATTTGATGATCTTATTTTTGAAGGAGAAAAGTTATATGAAGATGAAATAGACGAAGATGGAGAAGAAGAAGAAGAAGAAGAAGAAGAAGAAGACGAAGAAGAAGAAGAAGAAGAAGAAGAGAAGAAGAAGAAGAAGAAGAAGAAGAAGAAGAAGAAGAAGAAGAAGAAGAAGAAGAAGAAGAAGAAGAAGAAGAAGAAGAAGGAGAAGAAGGAGAAGAAGAAGACGAAGAAGAAGAAAATTAGTATGAAAGTTTGAGTGAATCTAATGATGAAGATTCATACTACGAAAACCTGAATAATTAAATATAACAAATGTTTAATATCATTCATTATAATAATAAGAATATAAAATCTTAGTTTCATTTGAAATATTAATTGAATTCAGAATTTGGAAATTAATTAGATGAAATCCAGTTTAAGCTTGTATAATTATTGCCCACCTGTCATACTATATAAATTATTAATAACTTAAATGATGAATTTTGTTTTTGGAAATTGAATATATTAAATCCAGTAACAATTTATATATCTTAATCTAACCTATTTTCTTCTCCAAATGCAATCAAATAAATTTTTGATTTAATTCATAAAAATAAATAATAAGTTTTAGATTTAAAAATTGCAATTTAAGGCTCGTGCAATGGATTTTAAAGTAGTATTTAAAAGACAGAAAAATATTATAAAATGCTTAAGAAGCTCTTTTATTAATTTATCTAAAATTGGCCTAATTTAAGTCGCTTCAATTATAAATTTAAGAGAAGTAAATACGATACCTAATCTTCTATTATTGAATTAGATATATTGTAAAAAAAGGTGTAAGCTTATGAAAATGCCTGCCTTGCTTTAAAAATTATGTATAGTTAACCATAGATAAAAAATAACTACCGTAAAGAAATATTATGGGATTTATATTAAACTACAAATAATTTGTGATTCTTATATATAATAATACTTTTACAATTTACTATAAATTTCAAGTTTAAAATATATTATATTTATGAAAAAAGGAGCAGCATAGTAATTTTTATTTATAATTTTCACTATAATTTTTATTAATTAGAAGTTTATTACTATTAATCATAATATTTGGAATTAATCCATTCATACCACCCTCCATCAAACAAACTTATGTTTTTCCACCCAAAAATATAGGCATAAAATAAAGCTTCAGAAGCTCTCCAGCCAGTTCCGCAATAAAATATAGCGTTATGACGTTTAAATATATTATAATTCTCCCAAAACGTTTCTATTTCTTCTTATTATCTCATTGTTTCATCAATGTTTCTAAATTCTAATAAATAATTTATAAATACTTTTATTAAATAAATATATACAAATTTATATTTACACTGAAGCCCGAGAGAGTCTTTTCCTGCATGACCCCATTTAGCTCCCGGAATGCAACCCAATTTATTTATATATGTATATCCAGTAACTTTCCCTTAGAATTCTTCTTAAGATCTTATACTTATCAGTGAATATTAATTTTAATTACCTTTAAGAGTGCTTGCTACTTAATCAATAGACCTCACAAGGTTTTCTTTAAATTTAAAATCCAAACTTTTAAAATTAGCATTATTATAAGCATTTTCATCATTCGTTATAATTTTATATCTCAAATTATATTTTTATCGTATTTGTTTTCCATATTTTTCAAGAGGAAACTACTTTTCAATCCACAGTTTTAATCCACCATCTAAAATTCTAACATCTCCCATTCCAATATTCATTAAAAATATTGCTAATCGCGTGGCACACATAGTGTTTTTACTATACAGAATAATAGTCTAACCCATACTTTTTATACCAAGCATTTCTAAAATAGATTATATTTAATCTGGGTTTACAATATAATTCCATAGTAATTCTTCTTTTTCTATATGATTAGTATTAAAGTAATAAGCAGTTGGTATATGACCTTCTTTATAAGAATCGGGAGTATCTCCAAAACCAACTTCATACAATAAAAAGTCGTCACTTGGAGGGTAATGCACATAAGTATCTAAATCGACATAATTATTACTATTATTATTGGTTATTTATTAGTATTCTAATATTAAGTGTAACCACTCAACATGCACCAATTTTTGAAAATTTTAGGAATATACTAAGTCTTATTTAGGCCACTCTTGTTCTAATATTCCAGTGATTTAAATAATATGTTATTCTTTTAAATATCTACAATAATTGCATAACTATTTTACAAATTACTGAAATATTGCACTATTATCAGAATAAATATAGGTAGTTTTTGGATGATCTATATTTTTTTTTTCAATAAATGTTTCTACTTCTTTTGCAATCTAATTATCAGTACTTTATTATAACTATTTCAATAGACATTAAAACGGAATATTTACAGCCCCCTTTATATGCCCCCCTTAAGTGTATTGTATTTAAGAAGGCCATCCATTAAAATAACAGCTATTTCTAGTATCAATGATTTAATTAAATTACAAAAAATCCTTTTTCTAACAATTTTCATGTATTAATTAATGTAATTTTTATAAAGTAACTGTTTCATAATAATCTAAAGAAATATAATTTTCTTTTTATTATATCATATTTTATTATTTTTAATTTTTTTTAATTATTTAAAGTTATTATTTTTTATTATTTCATTATTCTAGAATATTGGTAATCAATAAATAAAATAAACTAATTATTTTGATTAGTTTGAATCAAATATACATTATTAGAAGTTCTAGATAAAGGCAATTTTAATATTCTTATAAACTTATGAAATAGGTGTGATAAAAAAAATAACTCATTTAAATTAATCAATAATTTATACCTATGAATATTATATAAATATAAGAAATATAAACAAAATTCATAATTAATATAATTTTGAAATATTATAATATAAATAAAATATTTCTTATTATATAATATTGTGCATATATAGTTTTGAAATAATTTTATAGATTACAACTTATTATCTTATATTTATTTAATTAATACTAATTTTAATATATAATATATTTTTAAAAATTAGTAGATACATGATATGATTTTTATTTAGTATTATTTCATAGATTAATTAATATTAGTATTTTATGTTTATTAAATGCAATATTTTTATCTAAATAGTATATTTATAAATTATATATATATATTTATACGCTTATAATTATAAATAATATATATTCAGATTATAATACTACAGTTTAAATAGTTAAATATCTCATAATTATGAATAAAATATATTTAGATTGTAATATAACTTTAATCAAACAAAAATGATTAAACAAAATGTTATATTATGTATTTTAAGTATAAATTTTGTATATATAATATATGGTTTTAAATTAATAATGCTCTGCTATATGATGTGACCTAAAAAATTTTACACTTCTGGGTTATCAAATAAATTCTTTAAATGGATCAATTATTATTCTAATAATAATAGTTTTTTATAATTATATTATGATAAGGGAGGTTATTATTAGAAAATAAAAATTATTTTTAATAATATAATATATATTTAATCAGCAAAATTAAATAGTATAAATAAATATAATTTGTATAAAAATTTGCTTAACAAGCTATTAATTATAAACATTTCTATAAAAAAAAGATATTATTGCTTGTAATTATTATAAAATTATTTAAAGACTGAAAAAAAAATATATAATTATATTTGATATTTAATAGAGAAGAAATATATTATATCGATTATTTTTAAATAAAAAACATTAAAAACACGTTATATAATCATTAAGAATATGTCATTATTTCTTATGACTATGGTTTAAAAATATGTTCTTAATAATAGACTACTGTTTAACTGTTTAATATATGCATTATTTATATAAGGTATTAACAATAATAAATTCATTTAATATAAATAATGTATAATATATACCATATATTCATATATTACTAAATGCGAAATAATATTTTAAATCAAAATTTTATGCTAGGTATTTTAATAATTTATTATGTATCAATGGTATATCCTTTAATTTTATGATATATAATCATAATTTTTCATTCATAAATTGAAAATCAATTTCAAAAAAACAATTTTTTTTTCAAAAAAACAGATCTAAAAAACATACGTATTAAACGTAAATTTATGAATTAATCATTTTTTTTTAGAAAAAATAAATAATTTTGTAAAAAAAAGAATATTGTTTTGACAAAATAATAAAAGCATTAACCAAAATATGCAGAAAAAACTGAAAATAAAACAAAATGATGTTTTTTGAAAATTTTATGATTTAAAATTTTATTTCGCCGTTAGTAATATATATTTTTTAAATCTTTTATTGAAGTAAAGAAGATTTGTATATTAAAAAAAAAAAAATTATATTAATGGTATATACAATAAATATTTATATACCCCATATTTTGATTTTTTTAATTTTTATGAAATATAAATAATATTAAGCTATATATAGAATAGTATAAATACTTTTATTCACAAAAAAAGATTTAATAGTAGGATTATTAGCATATCTTAATGATATTAAAAAATGATTATCTCATAAATACTATAAAATATTTACTAATGTTTAAATAAATAACAATACAACAAATAAAAGATATTATAATATAAAAGGAAAAAGAAAAAACTTCTCTTAAATTTATAAAACAAATACTATACCATAAAAATGGCTGAACTTATTTTAATAAATAACCAAAATTTTTAATAATATCCATTAAATAATGAAGAATTTAATAACTAAATAGGATACAATAATAATAATAACAATGAAAGACTTAATCTAATAGAAAGTAATAAATATTTATTAAATTTATATAATTAAAATGATTTATTGTGATTATTGTATAAATAAAAAAAAATAATAAAATTTTAATTTTTAAATAATAAAATATTTAATTTTTTTTTTAAAAGAAGAAGGACTTTTCAACTCACCTCAAAATATTAGAAACTAATTCATTAAGAAAGTATACGGAATAATTACCTGTCAACTTTTATTTACCTTATCAGTCTCAACTATATCAATTTATAATTTTTCTGTTGCAAAATTTCTTTATAATTTACCAGTCGAAGTTGATATAAGTGTGTTTTTAATTTTAATAATTATTGAAATTTTAATTCTATTTACAAAAAACTATGTAAGAAAAGTTCCTAGTAATTATATTCTATTGTTTACTTTCACTATTGGTTTTACTTATTTAAAAATAATTTTAATAAAATTTACTATTATTAATATAAATTGAAATTAAAAATAATCTTTAGCATGGAAATTTATTTATTTTCTTATAAAATATATACTATATCTCAACATATATAATAAGAAAAAATAATATATTAAATTATTTAAGTTATTGTAATCAGAAAATTTTTATTGAATTCATAGAATATATATTTGAACTAAAATAATGGAAAAATACGAAATTATAATATTTATAAAGAAAATTAATTTTATTTTCGGAATAATTTATAGTTTTATTATGTTTGTATTTAATTATAATATATGATAATTTGCATTATATATTATGTTTTTATTTAATTAATATCTGATTATTAGCATTGTATATTATTAATTAATCTTTATTTTCACCCTAAACTAGTTTAGACTAGTTATTTGGTATAAATTCTAAGTAATATTTTTCTAAATGTTTAAATAAAAGAGCTGAATAAAGTGATTTATTCTTTTTTCATAAAAACTAAAATAAAATTCATAGTTTGGTTAAAATTAATTTTATTCATTATTAAAAATCTTTTTTAGAAGATAAATATATAAAGCAAATACATTAATTAATTTTAAATACATATTTGTAGAATTGCGGGTTTTAACATATTTCAAAATAACTATTCAAATTGTGAATTAGCAGCTACAATTGTAAATATTGCTTTTAGAAAATATTTTTTAATTTTTATTCTATTGATAAAATATTGGTTACATATCATGATCAGCCATCTGCTTATATATATATAACTTACTTTTAAATTATAGTTTATGTCGTGGGAATTCTATAATAATATAGAATATAACAATCAATTTTTATTAAGTTTTATAGTAAATAAGCAAACAGGTAATATGAATAGAAAACATATAATATAATGAAAGTAAAAAATTTTAATTAAATTTAGTATTGCATACTTTTAAAATACTAGTTTAAACTTTATTTTAGTATGAAAATTTAATACTAGAATATAAATATTTAAATATTTTACTAAATCAAAGTATGATAAATTTATAAAATCCGCTACTTATAGCATTTCAAATATATTTTATTAAATATTCCATTTGAAAATTAAAATATATCGTTAAAAGAGGGAAACAATATAAGAAATTGGCGCTAAGTTATTTTTTATATATTATTTTATGACTGCTATTGCTGCGCTATTTATCAAGAAAAATCCCCCCCCGCGATTTGAAATTTATTAAATTAATAATTAATATAAAAACCACACAAAGTATATAAAGACATTGCAAAATATCAAAGTTTTTAAAAAAATTAAAAAATATAAACAAAAGAAATACATAGAATACAATCAAGGTACAAATGGAAAAAGACACCAATGTAATGAATATTGAGGAGCTTTATGCTTTGCTTAAGACTAAAAATATCACCACTGTCACCTTAAGAAATGGGAAGAGAGCTAACTTATAATTAGAAGAAATTAGAAACAGAATAGAAAAGCTTGCCTTCCACACCAATGAGCCTCTTTGCAATAAATTTGTAAATATTGATCTTATTGTTTAAAAGGTTTGCCAAGGAATGTAAATAAATAAATTTTCTATTACTTATTTATATTTATGTTATAAGATAAATCAATTTTTATTTTATAATTAAAGGCATGATGGTGTTTGCACCACTGTTTTGGATGAATTAGCTGCTGAAACATGTGCTTATATGAATATTATCCATCCTCACTATTCCTTACTAGCTGCAAGAATTGCTGTTAATAATTTGCACAAATAAACTTCTGACTCTTTTTCCCAAACTATGTCTAATTTGTACAATTACAAAGATAAATAAGGTAAATACATGTGTATTTGCCTACACACTTACTTATTTGGCCTTTTATAGTTTTTAAAAAACTTAAATTTTCTTTATTCACTTTGATAGGGAGAAATGCAAGTTTAATTGCCGAAGATGTATACCAAATAGTGAAGGAAAACGCAGAATAAATTGACAAAGAAATGGACTACTCCAGAGATTACACCTATGACTTCTTCGGATTCAAGACTTTAGAAAGATCTTATTTGCTGAAAATTTTCGGAAAAATTGCTGAAAGACCTCAACACATGTTGATGAGAGTTTCTATTGGGATCCACAAAGAAGATTTGAAATCAGCTATTAACACTTACCATTTGATGAGTTAAAAATGGTTCACTCATGCCACTCCTACTCTTTTCAACGCCGGAACTCCCAAACCCCAAATGTCTTCTTGCTTCTTGGTTCAAATGAAGTCCGACAGTATTGAAGGAATTTACGACACCTTAAAAACTTGTGCCTTAATTTCCAAATCCGCAGGAGGAATCGGAATTTCCACCCACTGTATTAGATCCAAGGAGTCTTACATTAGAGGTAATTTAATAAAAATAAAGAAATTTTCAACAAAAGAAAATTAACATTTTAATAGGTACCAATGGTATTTCTAACGGTTTGGTTCCCATGTTGAAAGTGTTTAACGATACTGCCAGATACGTCGACCAAGGAGGTGGAAAGAGAAAAGGATCTTTTGCCATTTACTTAGAACCCTGGCACTCCGACATCTTTGAATTCTTACAACTGAAAAAGAATCACGGAAAAGAAGAATAAAGAGCTAGAGATTTGTTCTACGCACTTTGGATTCCCGACTTATTCATGGAAAGAGTTACCTAAGATAAGGTAATTTAGAAATTCAATTAAAATTACAAATTAATTAATTATTTTAATTTGTAAAGGAATGGACTCTGATGTGTCCTAATGAATGCCAAGGTCTCTATGAAACCTGGGGAGAAGAATTTAAAAAACTTTATATCGAATATGAATCGTCAGGAAAAGGTAAATTTTTTAAGATATTTCTATAATTAGTATTAATTTTTATATATTTCGATAGGGAGAAAAACAATTAGAGCTAGATAATTATGGTAAGAAATTGTAAACGCCCAAATTGAAACTGGAACCCCCTATATGCTTTACAAAGATGCCTGTAATGGAAAATCAAACCAACAAAATTTGGGAACCATCAAATAATCAAATCTATGCACTGAAATTATTTAATATACATCTCCTGATGAAGTAGCTGTTTGTAATTTGGCTTCTATTTCCTTACCCAAAGTAAAAATTATAGGAATATTTTAAAATTATAAATTTAATTTTTAATTTATTTTTTAGTTTGTTGACTAAAATGGAGAATTTTAATATGAAAAACTCGTTGAAATTGTGAAAGTAATTACCAAAAATCTTAACAGAGTTATAGATAATAACTTTTACCCTGTTGAAGAAGCCAGAGTTTCTAATATGAGACACAGACCTATAGGTATTTTATTTTTTTTTATATAAAGATTTATTTGTAAACTTCAAAAAAGAAAATATTAAATATAATATTTATTATTTCAGGAATTGGAGTTCAAGGATTAGCTGATGCCTTTGTAAGAATGAAAATTCCTTTCGAATCTCAAGAAGCTTTAGATACCAACGAAAAGATATTCGAAACTATTTACTACGGAGCTTGCTAATAATCCATGGAATTAGCCAAAACAGAAGGTAACAATAATTATATATATTTTACTTTCAAGAATTTGTTAATTAGCACCTAAATTATTTTTGTGTTTAGGTAAGTATGAGTCATTTAATGGATCACCCGCTTCTCAAGGAAAATTATAATTCGATTTGTGGAACAAAACCCCTAAAAATGGATATGATTGGGCAACTTTGAAAAAGGAAATCGTGGAACATGGGATGAGAAACTCTTTGTTAGTGGCCCCTATGCCCACAGCTAGTACTAGTCAAATATTGGGAAATACCGAAAGTTTCGAACCCCCCACTAGTAATTTATTCACAAGAAGAGTTTTGTCTGGAGAATTTGTTTGTATTAATTCTCACTTGGTCAAAGATCTTATTGAAAGAGTAAAAAAATTCAATAATAAAAAAATTTAATAATAAACTAATTTTGACTATTTTTTAATTAGAATTTATGGACCGTTTAAGTCAAAAATCAATTGATTGCTAACAATGGATCTGTTCAAACCATTCCCTAGATTCCTGACGATCTTAAAAAGTTGTATAAAACCATTTGGGAAATCAGTCAAAGACAAATTATTGATTTGGCCATTTCCAGATCTCCTTTCATTGACCAAAGTCAATCCCTTAACATACACATTGCTGAACCCACCTACAGTAAAATGTGTTCCATGCACTTTTACGCTTGGGAAAAAGGATTGAAAACAGGTACACGCACATAAAAATCTATTTTAAAAAAACCAATTAATTTTAATTTAATTTTTTCGAATATAGGAATGTACTATTTGAGATCCAGACCCGCTGCCGAACCCATTAAATTTACAGTTGATGCAGAATACTTATTAAGCACAGCTGGAAATATTGAAATTGATAATAAACATAAAAAAGCTGTAGCTTAAAAGGAGAATCCTGAAAGTGATGCTAATTTGGGAGACAACATTTAAAAAAAAACTAAAAGAGACAAAGATTTCGTCCCTGAATGCGACATAATTGTTGACGAAGAAGGAAATGAAGTTGAAGTTTGCCTCAACTGTGGAAGTTGAAAGGGTTTTATTTTTTTTGCCCTTTTATTCTTTTTAAAAGACATACATACAACCTAATGAATGTTTTCATGTCTATATAATAACTATTCATAATATTAAAAATTAAATTTTAAATCTTTGATGACATTATTTACTTTTTAACTTATACAATAATAATAATAACTATTATTATATTCTATAATAAAAATTAACTTTCTATAACAATATAAATATTAATAATAAAATTCCAACTAGGTATTAAAGTTATTCGTATACTTTTAATTTTTTTTTTTTTTTTTATAATTTTTTTTATTTATATAGAAAATTAATTTAATAATTTCTTTTAATATTTATGGAGTGGTATATAAATAAATAAGAAAATAATATAAAAAATTAATTAATATTTATATTTTACTGATAAAAATTGAAATTTGTATATTAAAATATAAATGTGACCCTCTTTTTTATAGTAATTATGGTATCATAATTTAAAAAATTTGATTTATTTACTAAATTAACCTTATATACATACAGTCAGAAACTATTCTCTATAAGTATATAATAAGAATAAACTTTACAAAAAACAACTAATTACAAATTAAATAATTAAATACGATCACATAAAACTATTATTTTTCGAATGCACATATCAAGTTTCTACTAAATAATTATAATACACAAAAACTCAAAAGTACTGCAAGAAAATAAACAAATTAAATAAACAAATAAAAATTAATTTTATTTTTTTTTAATTATGGACAAAAGAGTATCTCATAGAATGTCTATATAAGCATTTATTAAAAATGGAAGACAAAGAAAAGCGCTCATAAATCCGACAGATGATTTAAATTTAGTTAGTTAGAACACCGGACTAGCACTTGAAAAAATTAAGTAAATAAAAATGGCTTTTTAGCACCATTCACACTAAACAGGAATTTTGCCCCAGGAAAAGGTATTCGATGTATTAGTAGGTATTGTTAATAATTAAGTCAAGAATTTAATACTAATTTTAAAGAAAAAAAGTAGAGATTAAGTTTGATAAATTTTTTCCAATTTTTTTTTATTTGTTTACTAGAAAGTGAATTACAAATGGAATCATTATATCGAGAAAAAGTTCTTTAAGAAATAGAAAACTTTTAAAAAGATGGAAATAAAATCGATTTACTATTAGTATGCAATGTGTATGTAGCAATGGTAGATGTAATAAGATGTGATCAAGAGGAAGCTAATAATGCAGAGTATGGTAAAAATTTTCAAAAATAATGTATTCATTATGAAACTTAGAGATACTTAAATAACTTATTAAAAAAATTTAAACAACTTGTTCAAAAACATTTCATTAGATTTTTATAAACTAATAAATAGAATTTTTTAAAGCTCAATTTCAACAAAAATAATATTCAAGATATTATTAAAAAACAGTAGATTAAATTTATGTAATTAATTGTTTTTACCTTTTTTTTTAAATTACAAAAAATTAAAGCAGTAAAAATTGTTAAAAAAAATATATCATAAAAAGATAAATTAGAGAACTTAATTTTTTAATTCTAAAACTTATTTACACATGAATGTAACTTAATAAATAAAAAATATATATAAATTAGTTGATGCTTTTGTTGCCATGGGTGGAAACACAGATAGAACAGGTGTGGTAAAGAGAACAACGATAATTGAAATGATAAAGGTAACTTTCGAATTAACCTTTGATATAGAAGAATTTATGGAAAAATAAAATGTGGGAAATGAAGATTTAGATTTTACCTAATTTTGCACTCTATTTGATTAATAAATGTTTGAATCTCGAAGTATTATTTCGGTAAACAAAAGAATGAAAAAATTAAATACTTTATTAAACAAATTATTTGGTTTAGGGCATTTCTAGAAAATATAGAGAAAATAATCAAGACATAGAATAAATGATAAGGGCTAGTATAGAAAATAAGGAATATATAAACGCTGAGGATGATGATGATATGTTTTAGGAAAAACCCTTTGAGGTAAACTATAACGATTTTTAAAATGGCTGAGAAAGGAAGAAAAGAGTATAATTTGAATTATTAAATGATTTATATTATATTTTATATAATTTTCTTTTATAAAATTCTAATGATAAAATAAATGTCAACTAATAATATTAATTTATAAATTATTTTACAATAAATATTATCTTTTGTATACTTTATTATTATAATCGTCTTAATACTATATGAAAATAAATAAATAAATAAATAAATATATTTTATAAAAATATAAACTATTATAATTTAATAAAGTTAATAAAATATAGGAACTAATTTTTCTTAATTCAATCACTTATTTGTTCTTTATCCCAGGATTCAAATTCTAAAGGATACTTGTTTACCAAACGCATTTCTATTTATTTCAATTTAAACTATTGATATTCAGGGTCTCTAAAATTTATATACTCTCTTTCAATATCTTGATAAAGACTGACGTGACTTTTCTATTGCAGATTTTTTGAAATATCTTTTAAAGAATTCATTTTGCTATTGGTGGCATTGTTATTATTATTACAGTCTCTCCCACTAACTAATAAATTTCTATAAGAATCATTTTTGGGCTGTTCATATTCTTATCGTTGCAAATCCCCGTAGTTGTGATAGTATTGATTATGATTTTAAGATCTGTCCCATAGTTGTTTACAAATGACCAAAGCCCGTTGCAAAAAGTACTCCATTTTCTTATCTATGTCTAGTTCTTTTTAAAAAATGTTCTCCTAGATGGTTTCTCCTTGATAGAATTGCTAAAAATAAAAAAATAAATCCTAAATAACAACAACAATAACTGTATATTTTTATATCTAAATTATTTAATATAATTACGTATTTCGTAAACTGTTACACGGCATTTCTATAAATTTTATGCAATTACTGAAATGTTTTTACAGGTCTAAAATAATAATAGTGTTGGTTTTCTCCCAAAAAACCTTTGGTAGCTTTCGGCATCAGAGATTCAAACAGTTGGTAGTCTTCTGCTTCTTAAACTGAAAATGGTTTCCCATTTTTAATCAAATATTTTTCTTTTTAATTTTTTCTATCAAATTCTTCATCAGAATCATCATCAGCATCATCATCGCTACTTGACATGTCGGAAAATTAATTGCTGTGATTTCTCGTTTATTTACTGAGTTTCAATCCATTGATATTTTTTTTTTCGCCTTCTATTAATTTCTGCCATAGGGAGAAGCATATAAAATGGGCTGTTCTTAGTCTTTTTGGGCCTATTCAATAACATTAGCGAAAAGACTGCTTTCTTGCAGATTGGGTCGGTCGTTATTTTCCCAAGAAAAATTTTGCTTTCTTATGACTTTTTGCACGCAAAACTACGTGACCAGCTCTTCTGTGCTGTTGAGACTGTGTTGAACGAGTTCTCGTTATACGTTGTTGGCATTCCTTTAATTTTCTAATTCTTTTTTGAATTGTTGCACTTCTAATTTAATTTACTCCTAACTTTTACGACTTTTTTCCCGGTGTTTTGCACACAGATTCGACAGATTTGTCCTAACAACGCCCCAAAAATACTATTTTTTTTGTGTTTATTTTCAGCGCCTTCTTCTTCTTATTACTACTACTATAGAAGTCTGTCCCTGTTTTCGAGCTGCTTCAAGAAGTGCCTGATGTTGTTCACGAAGAAGGACTGAATTTGCGACTGCGAGTAATATTGATCGTAAATCTGCAGCACTTCCCGATTTTTCTGCACGAGTTCGTGGATCAGGGTGACTTTTTCGGCGATGGTTAGCATTATTTTGATAGACTTTTGCTTTTTGATTGTCTCCGCCTTTAGTTCAGCGTTTTCGAAGTATTGCTCGGGGCTGATCGGCGAAGGAATGCGCAGCACTTCCAAAATATTGCTCAACATGACTTCTAGTTCGAGATTTTGAAATACACCCATTTTGTAGTAGAACTTCGCGATTAGAGGGTGTGCCTGGTTGCCTCGGTATACGCGTTGCAGCAGCTGTTTACCTGTATTTTTTTGTGCGTTTAAAATTGTTTTTTAATTAATTATTTTTATAAATTATTGCTTACTTTATGCGATACACAGAGAGGCCTCCAGAAGTTTTTTATTGCGATACATGAATTCCGCCTTTAAAAGCAAACACTCGATTTTGTAGGGATTGTCTTCGAAGTTGTAAACTAGCATTTCTTGTGCAGTTTCTTCATCTCTTTCGTTCTGTTGTTGCTGGTTGGCTTGCAGTGTTTGCTATTCTAAGAAATCCGTTTAAGACTGTCTCTGAGGCTTAATAAATTGCACCTTTTAAGACTTAGTTTGCATCGAGTTTTCCATGTATTGCAGAAATTCTCGGTTCTGATTTGTATTCAACACATCAGTTTCGGAGTTCATGGAGTTCATGGAGTTCAAAGAAGAAGAAGATAGGGGAAGTTGGAAATTGTGAAGGAAATGGCTTTCCTTTTCGCTGTATGCCAAGGGCTACAATTCTTTGTAAAAAAACTCTTTTTGTAACATGAGTGCCCGATTTATCAGCACAATTCCGCGGTCGGTCAACATTTTTTTGTCGTAAATCATGTCCAGCGGTTCCAAATTGCAAGTCATATTTATAAATTGTTTGTGCTCTTCGTTGCTAGAGAACATCCCTGCCAAGAAGCTTTATATTTGATTGGGCGACGTTTGCTGCAAAACTGAGTCTTGCCTTCTGAGCAGCTACTATCTTGTTTGTGACTGATTCACATTTGTAGTATTATTGTTGTTGTAGTTATTGTTGAGAGTTGACTGAAGAATGCCATTCGATTGAGTTTTTTTCGTTTCCGCGGACAACAATTCGTTATACTACTGGATTTATTCGACTTTCAAATCCAAATTTTCTTCCAAATTTTACAGTTCAATCAATTACAGAGTGAATTGTTCGCACAACTTTTTTTTTTTAAAAAAAAAATTGAATAATAATTCGGATTTTATCAATATAATTTAATTTACTTCAAATTGCAGCATGTTTTGGTAAAGAGTAGCTTGCACCTTGAGACAGTTGGAGTACCATAGCGATTTCGTGCCCTTTTGCTTGATAACGGCCGTCATGTGATTTCTCAGCTGGAAGTATAAATCAGCTGACTGAGAAGGACTCAATTGGGCTTAAGATTCAATGATTTGGATTTCAATTTCGAGAGCAATATTGCTCAAATCAACAAATTGCAAAACATAATCCTACAAAAACTGCTTTTCATATGGAAACAAGTTGTGAGGCAGAGCATAAAATTTCTAATTTTCGTTCATTTTTTAGGAATAATTCTACTTGTACAGGTGGTAGGGCATTCCCAATTGCAAAGCGAGAGCGATTTCTCTGTGTTTTGAACTTCCGGGCGGGATTCTGTCATAAAAATCTTATTTTTCTTCAAACGAGCGAAGGGACAAATCACTGATTTGCTGGTACGAGTTTCGATAATTCTGCTTTCTTTACAAATTCTACTTCGACTGGGCGCTGTTCATAAGCATTGAAAAGGCTTCTTTCGTTTCTGAGAAATACAATATAGCCTCATAGTACTCACAGTTAACTTATTTGCAAATTCCTAGCGAATACTTGACGACAACCAGGTAGAAAAACAGCAATTTGTTATTACTTTACTCGTCGTCTTAAGCATTCTAAGATTTTTCCACTTAATAGTAAAGTTCCTGCATTAAAAAATTCAAATTCAAATACAAAAACAGCAATCAAAGCAAATTAAAATAATACAATAAAAAAATTTACGTTCGCGATTTCCTAAATCTCTAAATGAAGCGCCTGACTTTCTCTGATGTTTCCTACGAGAAAGGAAGACTGCAGGAGTTGGCACTTGATCAGGAGATTGACACTTTGAGTTGTCAGGTAGGTAAGTCTTTCTTGTGAACTTTGCTGCATTATAAATGGCAAATCGGCGCTTACAGAACCGAGGAACTTCTGAGTTTTATCGTGCAATTTCGTGAGAATTTCCACGGATTCGTAGAACTGCCCCAGTCTTTGTTTGATAATGCCCTGGAACAGTTCTTTTTCAATTTGGGACAAAAAAATGGGTTTGTTTTGCGGCAGCGAGTGCTTTTGGTGGAACAGGTGAAAGAATGCAGTAGTCGTAGTGTTGTCATTTTTTAAATTGAAATTTCCGATTTTCCTTTAGTCGGCAGTATTTTTATCTTCATTTCCTTCCAACTGAATCCCAAAAGCACTGTTCTGTAGAATTCGTTGCAAACCTTTCTCGTAAAATTATTCCTAAAACGCGATAGCCGTTGCCAAATTTCCATTTTTCATTTGCAAAATGCTCAAAAGCTTTAGTAGGTGTGCACGAGGGACCGCCAGCTGAGCGTCGGAACCTTTGCTAAAAAATCCAAGCAGTTTTTGTAAATTATCGAGGGCTTGCGTCAGCAGACTGGAGGCGAATAGTTCCGGCCTTTTGGACTAGAAGTACTTTTCCAGCTAAACATTATCTTGTTTTTTCGAAATAAAATCTTTCATTTTCAAATTCGGATTTTCTTGCTACAAATGGAGTTCTTTTTGAAGGTGTTGTAGCAGCACCAAGGCCTACAAAACGCAATTATCTTGCTGCAAAACGAGTTTTTCAGAGCTGTTGGGTGCGAATTATAAGTATTTTTCGACAATTTTCGACATGTTTTTCGCCTGTTCGAAAAACCCCTTCGCCAAGTAGTTCACGGCCAGTCGAATGCACAGAATGGGGAACAGCGGGTCTTGGCTGATTTAATATAATTTTGTTGTGAAATAAAAACAATTAATATATAGGGGGGTACTTACTTGTAAACTTTTAAAATGGAAACGATTCTTTGCAGAGTTATGGTTTTCAAATCGTGGTGCAGGACGAGTTGCCAGTCCCGCAAAACGAGTAGCTGCAGCTTCACCTTCGCGATTTTGAATTCTATGTGTTCTTTGTACGCATTCGAGTCTTTCAAGTTTTTATTTCTCGCGACGGCGGCCTATGCGTCTTGGGAGCTCAAGTTCGCCTCCTCAGAGCGAGCCGTGTGCTATGGAGAAATACCTCGCTGCTTTTGCAGCATTTGCGACTGATTTGGGGGCTCAACGATGACCACGACGCTCTCATTAGGCAGATGCTGTTATTTTTGTCTGGACGGAGAAGACTTTTTTTTCAAACTCGACTTGGTGTGCGCCTTTTGCTGCGCGGAAACCCGCATTTCTTTTTCCTGGATCTACTTTTAAAGGTTCTTTAGTTTTTACTCCAAGGCCTTTTTCTGCCCTCTGATCATGTTCTCCACCGACTCCAAGTTCCCGCTGAAATATGAAAGCCGGATCAACTTAAACTTCTTTTCGAAGCTGAGATGCTTTTGCTTCGCTCTTTTGGGCTTTTGGTACTCGAGCAATTTCTGCAAGTCGATGAGGTATTGCTACGCACAAGAAGAAAAATAGGTAGTTTAATTTTCGACTTTACTTGTTTTTTATTTTTTCTAAAATTTATTTTTGTTATTGTTGTTGTAATTCAACAGTTTTTTTTCCAAATTTTCCTCTTCTTCATCTTCTTCTTCTGGCTTTTACTATTAGTATTATTCATTTTCTTGTTCATACTCTCCGACGTCCACATCGAAAAAGATAAGGTTTTCGAGCAGTTTTTCCTACAAAATGAAGCAGTTTTTCAAATTAACATTATTCGTTTCATCCGCGAAATCGAAGTTATTATCATTTTCGTCGTTCTATTGACGCACCTATACGACGGCCGCGTTGTAGCAGCGCTATAAATAGCGTCTGGAAATTTCGCGTTTTTTCGTGAGGGAAACCTTGGCGTATAGTTGGCCCAAAATAAGGTCCAAAAGCACGTTATCTGAAAGAGCCATTTTCTTCAGTTCCTGAACAAGTGGCTGCACGATTTCGTTGCGGAAAGCATCATAATCGAACAAATGCGCGAACTTTTCGATGGCATTCAGCGCCGTAATTTGCACGACCTGTCCCTGGGGCAGCATTACCTTTAGACTGTTTTTAAGTGCCGAGTAGCCTTACACATACAACCAGTCGTCTTCCAAAAAAACGCCCATGTCTGCAATCAAACCCTGGAACTCTAACTACTATTGCATTTCGAAAATGCAATTGCCATATCCCAGCCCCTTCGTTTGCCAATTATAAAATGAAACCACGCCCTCCTTCAGCTGTCTTTTTAAACTTGAAGCCGCGCCCCTGTCGTCTAATAAGTACACGGTGAAAAAAAGGACGGAAATTTTCAGTTGAACGAATTCAAGAGTGAAGGCCTGCAGGTACCGCACGTCAAGCTCTTCTTGGCAAAGTTTCATTTTTTCTTCATCATGTTTTTATTCATTTTTTTGGATTATGTTTTGCTCCGTTTTCATCATCTTGATCGCTTCATTTATCAAAATCAAAGCCTTTTTCAACTCGTTGGCATCCAATAGAGCCTTCGCCTGCAGCTTTACGACATTCAAATACCGAGTCAAGTTGTTTTTAGAACTGAATTGGTAGCTATATTGCTTTGTTTCCGAAGATTCCTTCTTCAATTTGTTTTTTAGTTTCTCAAAGTTCTCCAAATTTGTTACTTATTTTTCATTATTTTAATTGTTGTTGAGAGAGATCAATCTAAGGAAAAATAATGAAAACTATCTAAATTTTATAGAAAATTACGTTTTTTCTACTTACTTTATGAACTGAGTCAAAAATACAATGTGCAAGTTCATGTGGTCGAGTTTTTGTAGGCCAGTTCCGGTCTTAGCTGAGTAAATGCTGCTACTCTTTCTGCTATTTCTTCTTTTTCGGCCGCTTTGACTTCTGTTATATTGCGATCTGCTCTCCGTGTTGTTAATGTTTTAGTAAAACAGGTGACTTCTGTTCGCGCTCGAACCTCTTGACCTATATCAATTAAATTTAGAATAAATATAAATATTACCCATTTGAAATATATAGAAAAGGGGGGGGGGGGGGGTTTTTCACCTTCTCAACGTCGCGGAATGCAAATGAAAATTTTGATTAAGGTTAATATTTTGGCTGGAGGCATTGTTATCGATAATAACAAGAGGCTCATTTTCCTATTGTCGAAAAGATTCGTTGCTGATAATACTGCTCTCATCTCCATCAGATAGTGACCTTTACGACTGATTATTAAACAAATACGGATTTGTTTGTATTTCATAATCGTTGATTTTATCTCCCAAGAAGTGCTTCGCCTGCTGTATGACTTTTTCCGCATGTTCATAGTTCCCTAGCGCCTTTTTTAATTATTTGTTTTATTTTTAAATTAACTTTTTACTTAATCGAATTAGATTTGTTTAGAAAAAGAAAAATTACTAGATGGCACTCTGTTTGCAAAATCAGGAACCTCGTTGTGCAAATTGTAAGTTGATACGGATCAAGACTTGTTTTAGAAATAATATCCTCACCTTCATTTATCTCGTTATATTAATAGTCCTCATTACCATTATTGGCGTCTTGTTACTAATCCCCCAAATTATAGTCAACTTCTGTATAAAGAGCGCTACTGTTATATTGATTCCTTTTTTTCTTCCCCGATAGTCCACTATTATTATTATTGTTGTTGTTGTTATTAGAATAATCATTATAATCTGCACCGTGCAACGTTGACAGATTCATTTCCGTTTGAATCGTATTAACATTTTCATTCATTCTTTCTATCAATTACTCCGTCGTGCTGTACATTCGCAATTTGTTGTAAGTGGCACACATGTGCAGAAAATGGTTTAGAGACCCCGTTTAATCTAGTTTATTATGCATCTTAATCAAATGATTTATCCGATTTTTCTTCCGCTGCACAATGAATACCGGCTCCTTCAGCTCCTTTCTGTTGCCCTCTTTGATCGACTTCATTAGTGTCAGCGGTTCTTAATTCGCATTCGCAGCCTCTCTCTCAATTATTTCAGAAACCAATGTAAACAAAATCGGGTATTTTTGAATAATATCCGTCGTTTTCAGGTGGAAATATTGTCTATTAATATAAAACAATATTAATGAACATCTGTTGTTACACTAAACATATTTTAACATTTTTTTACATCAAATTCACGCCTTCTTTTCCCATATATTTAACACTCTGTCCCAGCGTCATCATGTAAGTTAGCACAGCCGCCACTGAGTACATATCTGCTTTGACTGTATTACCCAAAACAGATTGTTTCCCTACTTCATCTTCCTCATTCTGGTTATCCGTTGTCATCGTCATCTTCTTACTTCGGCAGTTGTAAAGGTCCTAAATTTGCGGAGCTATAAAGTGTTTTTCTACACCCTAATCAATGCCCCTCAGGAAATAGTACCTGCCCGTCTTCGCGCAAAAGTAGTAAAGCGAGTGCACGCCCATTATTTTGTAGGCGCCGGCGGAATCTTCACTCAAAATGAGGTTTTACGGAGTGATGTTCCCGTGCACAAGCTTTTCTTCCCGCAACTCCTTCACGACCCAGAGCAGCCAATGCGCGAATTACAGCAACTCCGCCTCCTCGTAGAACATTTCGCGCTTAAATCGCGAAAAAACGACGTCTTCCAGATTGCAAACGAACTGTTCCTCGTACAGACGCACGTACGAGCCCAGAATTTTGTCCGAAAACGCGAAGATTTGTTCTCTATACAGTTACTAATTTGCGATCTTGCAAATTGAGTTCCCGTAAGCTGCATTTGTCTTTTTATTTTTCTCTTAAATTTGCATTAGTTTCAACTACGTGAGCCTCATAGACTCCAGGTGCAGCACATGGCTCGTTGACACGTCCGTTACGACTAGCAGATGCAATTTTCCCCTTTCTTCTGGCTGCGGTCTCTTCGGAAAGCAACATATCCACTTCTACTGTCTCTCGATGCTGTGCGGCTGTGGAAGAAGTTGCAACAGTTTCACGGATTCCTTCATTTGTTGCAATTGCGCTTGTGCCTTTTCCTTTATAAAGTCCCAAACCAGTTGTTCCGCGTACATTTTGTCACCTATTTCAGGTTCTTTTTGCATCGGAATCCGGTACTTTTCCATTACGGCCTTTTTGCTCTTCAACGACAAATAGCACTCCACACTTGGGTAGTAGTTAAAGTCGAAATTCGAAGAAGTGCTGAAGCTGCCGCCGCCCGAACGCAGTTCCGTCAAGTCGATGTGTTCCGGCTTTACTAATGAACTGCCGAAAAAGTACTTCTTCACCTCCACGGCCTTTATGTTGTGCAGATCCATCGCGATCACAGCTTGCGAATGGTAGGTTTCGTTTTGCTGCTGCCGATTCTGATTGATTTCCTCCAGTTTCCGCGTTACCAGTCGCATGCTTCCACTCTGATTGATTCGTCGAAATTGAGGAAACCACACGCCCGGGACACCCTAAATAAAGAATTTCTGGCCGACGTCCTTCATTTTTTTCCTTATTTTTTTTTCGTCTCCCTTGCCGTAGTTTTTGCTCAACTCCTTATACAGAGTCGACTCGTGCTGCTTTTACTTCGCGCTTTTTTTGACGAGAACCATTTTCCGTTCCAAAAAGGGACGCGCCACATAAGATTGTCTGTTAAAAAGTGCGCTTTCCACCCATTTGCTCCTGTTTTCGATGCACATTTTCCCGCGAATGAAGTTCAAAAAGCCCCCTCCTTACTACTGCGACGAATACTATTGCAATAAATTCTTGTTGTTCCTCAATTGTTGTTTCTGTTGCTACTACTTTTTCTTCTTCTGGTGATGATGATGATAATGGTCTCTGTTGTCGCTATCTTCGCCTGAAGAATGCGAGTTGTCGCTGTTCGCGTCTTCGAAGCTTTCCTCACTGTGCAACTCGTGCTTCATACTGTGCAGAACAGTTCCGAAAACCTTGAAAATCGGTATCGCCCTTAGCAGCTGCTTCTACTGCTGCTGGGTCAATTTTTTCGGCTTCTTGTCGCCCTTGCTGTCGAAATCACCTTTCATTTCTCCATTTTTGTTGTTGTTGTTGGTTTCATTATTTTTGGGCTCATAGTCGTCATTTGCATCTTTTTCAAACATGGCGCGCTTCTGCTCTTCGGCGAGTTCCTTTTCCCTTTACAACCGCGTGTTTTTCCGATTCGAAATTCGTTTGAAATTCTCCATCGTCGACCGCAAAATGTACTGGTGTCTCTTCATTACCAATTGAATCACGTATGGCATTTCCCCATACACTCCTTCCAAAAAAAACCGTACCAAGAAATTGAAAATCAGCACGAACAAAAACAGACTCAGCCCCCCTCCGAAATCCAGTCCTTTTCCTCCATTTGCATCCTTATACTCCAGCCAATCTTTGTTCCGAAGTGCAGTGTAGGTGATCATTCCTGCATTGATTATCACTGAAAAATACACTCCCAAGTCCAGAACGTGCATCCAAATTCCTATTGAAGCGTCGTTTAGAGGAATAGGACGCTGCACATTCCTTATCAATTTGAATTTATCAGTCTGCAATTCCAATACATTCCAAATAAAAGCAATAAAAAACCCGATAGGAAATGTCACTCCGAACAAAATCAGCATAGTAAATTACAAACAAATTTCCAAATAGTCGTCAACTGTCCCATAAATTTCTAAACAGTCAGAATAAGGCAGCTTTAAACTCTTAAAAAATAATCTTTATTTTTTTAATTTATTTATTTATTTATTTGTTACCTATTTTTCTATAATATGATTAATGTGCTAATATGGAGAGGTGTGCTGCATATCCTTCAATTTATTTACTATATTAGTGTTGACTGCCTCATTTTCATCGTCTACATCGCCTTCATTATTTGTTTCATAATATCTGGATTTTTAACTATTAGGTACCCCAAATTTGGAACTTCTACCACCACCCACCATAATTAACGGCTTTCGTGCTGTGGAAGGTGCCGACTGATCCGTCTAAAGTGTTCCTATATTAGTTGGAGAAGTAATCCCATTTTTCCGTTTTTATTATTATATATCTTCTTGTTCTTCTTCTTCTTCTCCATCGCTGTATTGCAAAGCACTTTGCCCACCCGCAGAATGCTACCTTTTAGACCACCAATTTTTTATCAGAGGGCCAACTACTTCTCGAATATTCATTACAAATTGGCACACAAAAATGGTTCCAAAATGGTATTGCGAATGGATAAAACAATCATCATCGAATGCACACTATATTCCTAAAAGGTCGTTAAAAAATGCAATCATTAGCAATGGCCCCATCAAACTCAAAAATCCAAATATAAATCGCTTCATTATAAAATTCGTTTCGTAGGCAGTATAAGATGAGTGGTTTTCGTAAGAAGTAAGTTGTTTCGAAAGGAATTTCTGATTGATTGAAAGTTAAAAAATTAAGATATTAATTAAGTTAATTGCGGAATTGAAAAATTTTAAAATTTGATTTTAAGAAAATTACATAAATCTCATCGAAAATATTGATTATAATAACATTTAAAAAAGCGGGAAAAGAAGCCGTTAAAGAAATGAAATCCATTTGCTAAATAAATACATTTGTTTCTTTTTTTTATCCAAAAACTCAGCTAGTACGAAAATAAGCACTACAAACTAAAAATTTTGAAAAAAAATATTATAATCATAATTTAGCACAATCTATTAAACAAAACAAAATAACTTAAATTATACTGTAAAATACACGCAAAGCACGAGAATAACGAAAGTAAATGTCGCAATCATCTTTATGAATTTCAAATATTAATTATAGGTTTTGGAATTCAAATTATTGGAAACCAAATCTCTAGAAAACTGTCCCTGGAATCCAGCCCTCTCATCAGTTCCGAAATCGACATCAATTTTTCCTGATTAAATTTGCCCAAACTTCACTGCAAACGATTTTTCCTAATAGTAAAAAAATAAATATGGTAACAATTAATCAATTTATGGTTTATTATTATCATCATTTTATTCAAAAAATTACTTCTCTGACCCAGCCAAACAAAGTGTAACTTCCCCAAATAGATTGCACAAATGCAAATATTACTGTAAGTAAAATATACGGAATTGACTTCGTACCTAGCATCTGCTGCGCTATATATATCCCAAGTCCAAAAATCCCAATAAACCTTAATTTCTTCGTATAGTATCCCAAAAAAGTAAAATATAGAGCTATTTTCTCCCCATAGTAGTTTCTAATATCCTCCATTGGTACATGCCATGGCTCCTTCCATCTGAATTCCCAAGCTAAACTGATTTTTTTTAAATATAATAAGAAAATTTTTTTTTATTTTTATTTAATTTTACTTTAGATTTTTCGGTTTCTTTTCTACATATTTAAATTGCTCCTAATTCTTTATTTTTCGAAATTTCAACTAATTTCCCAGTGTTTCTTAAAATTCTTTACCTTCTTTAACGATTCTGTGTCGGAGGTCCATCATTAGATTCAATACCGATTTTTTCCTTTCCAGATTTTCAATCACATTAAGATCTGACGCCAACTTCGCTATTCTAATTAATTAATTTATTTATTTTTTCATTTATTAAAATAATTATTTATTTATAAGTTATTATCCATAATTAATATTACTCATATGTAATATCGATATGACTTTTGTTTAAACGCTCTTATCTTTCAACTAGTTCTTTCAATGGAATTCTTTAAATTTTCTGCATACTAGTTTCTAAATCAACAAATTGTTTAAAGGGTTCGTTTTGATCCTCTTTTAATTTACTAAATAAATCTTGAAACACTTTTTTCTGTGAAATGCTATATAAAAAATGAATCACTATATTAATTTATTCAAAACTAAATTACCCTCTCAACTCGTACATGTCATTAAGTGCAAAAATTTAAGATACGTACTTTTTCTCAATAAGAGAAGAAATATTGATGGATTTTTGAATCGTCGAATTTATCAGCTTCAGTCTTTCCATAGAAGAAAACTAAGAAATCGTTTAGTTTTCAGTAACAATGTATTTTTTCCAAATAGCATTACACTTATACTTCTTTTTGAAACTTATGTTCTATGGAGTTCTGTAATACTCAATAAAGGGTTCCACTG
Organism: Miamiensis avidus; assembly: GCA_037039885.1. Classification (NCBI taxonomy): domain Eukaryota; phylum Ciliophora; class Oligohymenophorea; order Philasterida; family Glauconematidae; genus Miamiensis; species Miamiensis avidus. Next base: position 82,526 of record JAWVGU010000021.1, read on the forward strand.
GGTCAATGTTAAGATGGTCCCATATATTTTTCAACACTTTCACTCCCTTATATGGGAAATTCACCACCTTAAGCCCTGTGCCAAAAATTTCTCTGTATTTAAAGGCCAGTTCCTCCGCCCTTCGTAACTTCAATATTTTGCTGTGCAGTACCTTATCGCTTTTCAAACTAAGTAAAGAGCGCATAAATCCGTATTTTTTTTCGTGTTTCAGCTTGAACTTAATTCTTTCTTTTATGCTTTCTCTTGGATCTACAACAACCCTAATCTACTATTACTACTACTATTTCTGCTGATTCTACTACTATTCGATTTCCACTTTCCCTGAGTTGTATTTCGGATGAAGCAACTGTGACTAATTGAATTGCTGATGCCCAGCCTAAGAAACTGCTTGACTTCTGACAGTTTCCATTTAATTTTGCTTATGATATATAATTTTCAAAATAAACTAATTTTCTTAGAAAAAAATTATCAAATTACTTCTGGATTTGATGAAGTTGATTTAAAAAGACGGATCATTGGAACTTCTTGCTACTAAAGGGAATTTTGTTATGATCTCAAGCCGACAGTGTACTGAGAATACTAAGCAGTTCTTATGTGAGATTTGAGCCCTTTATGGTGAGTTTGAGAATCCTCCAATACGGAATCCTGCTACTGTAAGTCATTATCGAAATCTGAATCCATTTCTTCGATTTCTTCTTCCTCTTCGTTGTCTTCTTCTATAATGCTTCGCATTATTTCATTCGTATTCTATTATTCTTCCTTGACTTTCGATTTAAATTTCGGAATCCGATTAAAGTTGTAATATCCAATCGTCTCCACCTTTTTGCCAATTAAGTTGTGTTTAAAGTACTAAATTTTGGGCAATTTAAATTATATTTTTTTACATTTGAATTGATTTCCACCGCCTCTTCATTCAGCAATAAATACTATTCCCTCAGTTTCTGCACCTAGTCGTTTATGTATATCAAATATTCGAAATAAACCTACCAAATTCGGTCGGGGATATCCTACTCTTCCACAATTTCAGCCGAAGCTCCTTTTTCCTTTTCGTTAAAGAGTGACTAATTAAGTTAAGAAGAATTCGTTTCTCGTGCTAGTTTTTTATAATTGATTTTTCTGATCAACTTTTTTATTTCTGTTCTCAGATACTAAAATTTCTTAGACAAGGGCTTTTAATTTTGAGAATTTTGAGAATATTGCTAGTATTCATCGTTCCAAAGCATCGAATTCATTCTCAGTGGCCTCAGAGTGCTATCTACGGGCTCTAAACTCAAAATATCTGAAAATTCAAATTTCAAAGCCTTTTTCATTTTTTCTTTTTCCGCTGTTACTTTTAGATTTTCGTCATCAGCGTAAATCACAGTGAATATTGACTTCCTACTTTGAGAAACAAAATGTCTTAGCAAAAATCCAGCCTTATTTTTTTTTAAAAAAATAAATAAAAAAAATCGACTTTTTATTTTTCTTACTTTCGATAATCTTAACCAAACCAAATGTCTTATTAATGTCAAGAAATCTTTAGTTTCCTATGTAAAAAAAATAAATAATAATTATTGTAAAGGCGTCAAAAAATATAGTTGTAATTGAATTACCTTAAAAGACCCATCATTATTGTACACTTGTTAAAAATAATTGACTTTTTGAACTTCTCTTTCTAAATCCACTTTCGGTTTTGGTGCCTGTTTCTTTTTATCGTTTGGAGTTTTTTTTTGCTTTTCCAAATTTTCATTTATCTATAAAGTAATACTATCAGTGTGAGGATCTCCCTTTTTCAGACTACTTCTCCATTCTCTCAACTATTAGAGTTACTGTTTCCACTCCGATTACCTTTGTTACTGCTTGACATCATTTTATTTTTATTGTACTTCTTTTTGTTTCAAATACTCTTTTAACTCGTTTACAATTATATTTACTTGTCGCTATTCATACTGTCTTTAGAAGTATCCTCCACCAATTATAATTTTCTTTTTATTATTTTTTAATTTCCTAATTATAAAAAAGAAATAAATAATACAAACAATACAACAAACTATCATGCATCGTCAAATATTACTCCAATTTCTTGGCAGGATGATCTTTGTGAGAAGGATGCAGAGGCAACTTACGGTTTTATTCTGCGGTATTTCCTTCTTCCTAACACACCCCACGGGATTTTTTAAACAAGTATTCTTGTTATTTAACCTAATTTTCCAAAACCTTCATTTCCTTTATTTCTTTGTCTGTGTAGTAATTTTCCAAATTTTAAAAAGCTTTATTAAATGCAATCTGACACAACTTTAAGTCTTAAATTTCTGTTTAGTTGCTATTATTGTATTTTTAAACAATTTAATATAATTTAATAATTTAATTTCCTAATATTAATAATAATTACGAAGAGTCTACGATTTTTATAACTTGTTCAAAAAACTATTATATCGAATCCTCATGAAAGTAGTCACTTGCACTAAAATAGTTCAGTTTTTCATAATCAGGATTCGGAAATTCTATAACTATATCTCCCATATTAAACTACTCTTCCTTAATATAGCAGGCCGCTGCTTTCTCTCCTTTGTTGAAATACTAAGACATTATTTCGTCTACTTCCTAATCCTTCTGTTGTCCCCTTAGTTAGTCGAAATAAACATCAAGCATTTCTTTTTATTGTAAATAAGTAAATAATTATATATCATTGCCTCAAATTTATTTTTCGGTTTATTTTACATCCAGGCAAAGTATCTTTACTGAATTTTTGCTCCAGTTTCGTTATATCATTTTTATACTATTTATTGTTTTCTTCGTCAGAATCAGACTGATTATTATTGATTTCACTTCTTTTTTATAGGTTTTTATGCTTTTATATTTCTTGTTTTAATATTTTTTAAGTGCTCTAATAAATCAAGGCGGGCTTTCTATCCTTGCTTTATGTAGATTTTTTTGCTTTTGCTCCTTAATTTGCTTGCTTTGCTATTTCTCCAACCATCTGATGGATCTTTACATTTTTTTTTCTTGATTTAACTATTACTACCCTCTTTCCATGGATACCTCTTTAATTATATTTTGTGGGTAATTTCACTTTGTTTTTTTAAATTAAATCGTGTTTTATGTGATTTCAATTAATTAATGAAAACAAATAATCGTATTCTATCTTTTTATATATTAAATTTCTAATTTTTTCTTGGATAGTATATTATTATAAATTATAATTTGATAAAGAATTATATTTAAAGTTTTTTTTTTTAAAAAAGGTAATAAAATAATAAAAAATAAATTAAATATGAAACATATAAAATTCTATATTAACTTAATAAACAAATAAACTAAAAACAAAACTGCATTTTTATAAAAAATATATATATATATGAAACTAATTAGACAACAAATTATTTATAATCTAAATATTTGTATTATGCAAGTTTATTCATAATGAGGGCCTAATTTACCTCATCTATTGCGTGTACATAGAATTATCTATTTCAAATGCTTATAATAACTAATCTATCTATTTATAGGCTTATTTATATCCTTAATTTCTTTATTTGTTGGCCCATCTTTGAGTTAAAAAAATAGTTCCATACGTTAAATATATTACAAATTTTTATATATTTTATATTATTACTTTTTATCCCAAAAAATATAATCTACAGGAAAAGATATCTTAGCACCTTTTGTTATGTATATTATTTTTGTATTTTTGGGAATTTTAAACAATGGATGTTTAATAAAAGAAGGAGGCAAAAGATGGAGATATATTTTTTTCGAATATTTGTATTTAAAAGGGATTGTCCTTGAAAATCCTCCGTCTAATGTCCTTTAACCTTTATAGTATTGAAAAATTCCCAATTCAAGGAAAAAGGGAAATGCGCAGCTTGACTTAATGGCATTTGATAAATCTTCTATATCATCAAACTTTGTTATCACTTTGGGTTTCAAAGTAAAAGGAAAATTAATTACACTAGTGGTGCAATGAATATTATCTTTAAAAATATATATTATCATATTTAAAATGTATATTTGCCAATAAATTTTTTTTTATTATTTATTTTTTACTTGTAAAGGGAGGAATTTCAGGATTATTTCTTATAATTTTCTTAAATTTTTCTTTATTATCCTGAATTGATTAACTTCCTTTAAAGAACCCAAAGTATTTATTATAGTCATTTATGAACATTGGTTCAGCAAATTCCTTGAACATGTCCATCATAGTATATTTATCACAGTGTAATGCAACATATACTGCTAAAACTAATAAACTACCACAGGAAACTCCACCTAAATTCATAAAAAGATAATTACATATTGATAATTTGTTTTTAATATTGATTTTAAACTAATAAATCTAAAATTCATTTAAATTAATATTTATTATAGTTATTAATTTTAGTTAATACCCAATTTGTATTCTTTCAATTTTTCTTTTCCTATTATTTCTATTACTCCCTACATATAACCCATGAAATAACAAATTCCACCTCCACCTCCGCCGAATAAAAGTTCTTTTTCTTTTTCTTATTCGACTTATTATAATGCATCAAAAAATGTTTTTTATAATTTAGTTTTATACATTTGTTTCATAATAATTATTTATTTATTTTTTTTTTGTTAATAATACTTATTGTAATTTATTTTATTTTCCAATTTATAATTTATTATTTAGTGAAATAAATAATATTATTGAACGACAACAATTCATATATTAATCAAAGAATACATAATATGTGTTTTATTAATTATTAAAATTAAAACTAGATCTTAATGCTTACCATGAAATGACGACTTTTTTCATAATAAATCTTAATACGTAATATATAGGTATGCAAAATATTGATAATTATAAAATATATTAATGAATATTGTAATTAAAAATAGAGAGTTATACGCTTATAAATATATCATAAAGACGGTAGTATAGAATTCTACATTGCATTGTTCCCTGGCTATTTTAATTCAAAATATTTTAACAAAATATCAATATGTTTATAAGCCTACTAATATCCTAAATCTTTTTACTTTTCAGCCCATCTACAAATTATTAAATATAATTTAAATTTAATTTATAAAAAGTTAATTAAATTAAAAGATAGTTTACTAAAGGTCTCCCACTACATAATCATAAGGGAAATTTAAATTTGCTCCTTTTGAAATATATATAATTTTGGTGTTTTTGGGAGGAGAGAAAAAGGGATTGTCAACAAAGCTGGGAGGCAAAACATGCAAATAAATTTTTTGAGAATATTTATATTTGTATGGAATTGTTCTAGTAAACCCGCCATCTAACATTCTTTTTCCTTTAAATTTTTAAAAAATACCAAACTCTAAAAAGAAGGGGAAAGCACAACTTGATCTTATAGCTTCTTTAATTTGACTGTAGTTTTCAAAATTATCTAAAATTTTTGGTTTTAAGATTGGAAAACGTAATTCACTAGATATGCAATGAAAAGTATCTTTATTAATTAATAATATATTTGAGAATTATATAATATAAGTATTTATATATGAACTATTCTCTAGTAATAATTAATTAGATATAATATTGGAATTATATTAAATATGATTGAGAACTATAACTGCTTACCTTTAAAAGAAGGAATCTAAGGATTGTTTTTTAAAATTTAAATAAATCGATCTACATTGCTATTAACTACCTTTCCACTAGTTAAAAACCCAAAATATCTTCTGTTACTTGAATGACACATTGGATGAACCAACAACTTAAACATATCGTTCATCGTGTACAAATCGGAATTAATAAGCAAATGAAGAATCATAGCCATAATGCTTCCACATGAAACCCCACCTTGAATAATAAGGTATATGGTTATGATATTTCATTTTAAATATATGTATTATTGAATGGTATTACCAAGTTTGTATTCACGGAGTTTTTCCTTTCCTACTATCTCTATGAGGCCCTCCATATATCCCATAAAATAACATATCCCACCTCCTCCTCCTCCCATTAAAAGTTCTTTAATATTTTCTTCTTCTATCTCCTAGATCGCTTTTTTAAATTATTATTTAATTTTTATTTTATTTTGTTACATTTTTGAATTCTATGAAATTTGTATATTTTTGTTTTATTTTAAATAGTTTTTTTTTATTTTTTATTTATTTATAGAAAAATAGTTCTATTAAGCATAAATAATATTTATTAATGAAAGAAATTTAATATAAAAGATATCTAAGCAAATTAGTAAGATATTTTTATATTTTCCACAAAATTAAATTTCGTCATAGTTTTTCAAGACAATCATTTATTTCCAAAATATAAGAGATAGTAATCCAATAAAATTTTAACAAAAATTAATTTAGTAATATTTAATTTACATTTTACTAATTTTCAAACAAGAAAGGTTATAAATATTATATTAAAATGGGGTGTATTTATATTTTATTCTACATGTATTAAAAGAATTAAATTATAAAATTATATTTCTATTATAACATTTGAACTACACTTATAAAAGTAATTTAGAAATTTTATTCTAATTAATAAATAAATTATATCAATGAAGGCTCAACTATTAAAATTAGGTCCGTAAACCAAAATCAATAAATCATGTAATTTTTCTTTTCTATAGTAATTTTTAATTTTTTCTATTTTTTAAAAGGAATACAAATTTAACAATATATTTTTTACAACCTCACACTTTTATTATATTAACTCATAATTATATAGTAAAATAGACTAATTATGACTGTTTTCATTCACTTCTAATTTGTTTTATATTTTATATTAAAAATTTTGCAGGCAAAGAAACCTAACTAGTTTAGTAGATGCAATTTGATTTAATATTTTAATGTATGGACACCAATTTAAATTATTTTAAAATTATTTTTATATCATATATGTCGAATCAAATGATATTTCAATATTAAGCGACCTTACGCTGGTTTAATCTTAAATTTAAATTAAAAACTATTCTAAATTAAGACTCCAATTGTAATATTACATAAAATATTCGATTTTTCTCGGATTTTTATTACTAAACATTATTTTTTTATATATTTTTTATGAATTTTGTTAAATTTAAACTGATTAAGCTATTTTTTAAACTAAACTAGTGATTTTTCAAGCATAGAAGAATCTTTCATTATTATTGAAGTAGAAGGAGTAATAGAAATCTATTCTATGCTAAAATTTTATATTTTACTTATTTATCTATAAAAACTATTCATCAAATATAAATGATCTTTGCAAATATAACTTATCTCTGAACTAAAAATCAATTCGAAGTAATTTTTATATCTGTATGCTTTAAAATGATGGTTTATATTAGATCTATTATTATATTGAGAAATTTGCATTCTCTTATAAAACTTTATATACTAACTGTATATTAAATTTTTTTTTCAGATATTTCTATTAGGATCATTCCATCTTGTGCAGTTAAACTTAAATTTTAAACTTTTTAGTAGTGAAAGAAAATAGATTGGAATAGTTATTATAACTAGCAATCATTTAAATCATCGAATTAGTCAAACTATTTACATTTAATATGGAGATTCTATAATTGCTATACATTATTTAATAATTATTTTATTTCTTCTTTTCCAAGTAATAATAAATAATAATTCATTTCAAACTGAATATGTAAGTTGTATTCTAAATTATTAATATTTTGGCAATGCTAAATTATTTATGTTATTTCACTGAAATAACAAATTATTTCTTTTTACATTTACCCTTTGTAGTTTAAATTATTATCAGTCAATAAAGTAAAATTTAAATTTTTAGATCCATTTAATAGGAATTTGATATTATGTAGAATCTTTTAAAATAGAATTATGTTTGGCAAATATCTTTCACATTTTATTGTTAAGTCTCTTCTATTTTATTCATCTTAATGATCAAGTAGTTAGTAATTTTTAAGCGCCTATATTATTAACAGAATTTACTAAGCTACATATTACATTTATTGATATTTTTCTAATTTAATGGATTTATTTAGTTTTATCTCAAGCTTTTAATTACTAACACTTAAAAAATCTTCATATATGATGCGAGAATATATTTTGTAATGAAAAATCATTTATCCTTTATTTTTTAATTAAATCTCTTCATATTTTTATAAATTTAAGATAAAGAATTCTAATAATTATGTATTTACAGTTTCTTAATGTAATTACATATCTATTTATTTAATAAAATAATTTTTTTTAAATGAATTAAGAATTATTCGTTTTAAAAGAAATTATAATCGCTTATTTTCCATTTTTCTGCATGAATTTCTTTATTTTCAACAGCCAAATAATGCCATATTTACTATTCTTGTAGCTGCATACAAAATTTAATTAAAGTATTGATAACCATATCATAATATGTGTCTATGTTATCAGAAATAATTTAATAAGAAATAACTAACTTTTTTTGCTTGTGTATTCATATTTTAAACTTACTATAAACAATTTTAAATCAATTTCAAATATTATTTTTTAAACTTCGTTGCTAATTATTATATTATTAAAGCTAAAGGTTGAAATATTTCTTCTTGATATTGTTTAAATTTAGGATTAGAAAAGCTTGTTATTTAGGAAAAATCAGAATGCTAATAATCTACCGTAAATCTAAAATTATAATCAGATAAAGGAATTATAGAGTCTATTCTTTAATCGATTCGCTATTATAAGTTTGATATATCTTTTATATCTCGAATATGAAGAGTTATTTATTTTTAGTTATTTTATAAATGGTTATTGTAATTTATCATTTAGTAATAAATAGCTATTATTTAAATTATCAGAATTTATTAATTTATATGTGTATTTGTTATTTAATAATATAAAAATATTAAGGGTTAACAATTTTACAAGAATAATTAAAAATTAAATCACTAAATTAATAAGTACTCTTATTTTTTAATAAAATTGATTATACTAGTATATTGTCTTATTATTTCCATTATTAATTATTCAGTTAATCGATATAAAAATTAATATTTATTATAGTATGCAGTTCGTTTATTATGAAATCCAATAACTTCTTATTTTCTTTTATTTAATTGCATTAAATTATATATTTTTAATTAAAGTATAATTTATAATTATATAATTTAAATTTTTATATACCCCTAGAGATAAATAAACTTATACATACATAATTAAAAAAAAAAATATTCTTTCTAACCACTCAAGAAATTTAATTTATAGAATATGCTAAAATTCTCATTCGGACTCTAAACTATTTAAGTAAATTATTGTGTTGTACACAAATAATTTTAACTGGGAAATTATAAAATTAAGAGTAAGTTAATTATAATTAATAATATGATACTATTTTATTAAAATTTTGCATGCAAAAATAAACTATCTATTTATTGTAAGTTATTTAAATAACTGAATTTAAATTACTTGTTAATTAGAATTACATTTTTTTGTGATAAAATAATCAAAAATATGTATTTATTTAAAAATTAAATCTTCTTAATAAAACTTAGTATTTTCTAAATAATTAATTTTTTAATAATGGTTTAAATCAAAAGAATATGTTAATTATGTATATCATTAAATAAATCTAATATATATAGTTCTAATTTTTAAGATAAATATATTTGTAAATAACTCATATTTTAATATTAGTACAACTATTAGTATTGTTTACTTAATAGAACTAAATATTATTTATTTGGTTCAAAGGAGATAAAAAATAAAATTTATTATTTTTATTTAATACTCATAGAAGTTTCAGTATATAATATTATTATTAAATAGTAAAAAATAATATATAATTTTATTGGTTATGAAAATTTATTTAAAGAATAATAGATATAATATAAAAATTCTAAAATTATTATTATTGATTATATTAGTTTTTGAATTAAACTTATGGAAAAATATAAAGGTTTTTATAAAATTATATACTATTAAAAAAATATTTTTATGTAGGAATTACAGTCTTCATATTATGAGTTAATCTAATATAATACATAATAAACTTTAGGAAAAAATAAAATTTATACTAATTAAATTATTTAAAATAGTAGTATTAAAAAATATAGTTACTTTAGATTTATAATGGGATAGCAAAATATTTATGATAAAAAAATATGAATTACTTAAAATATCTAAATCAAATTATTTATAACATCTTATCGATAATTGAAAATAAATACTAATAGCTATAATGTAAAATTAGTTCCATCTATACTATAATATAATTAAAAAGTAAATTATCTAATCTTCTAGTTATTAAATTTAAGTTAATTTTTTTAATAATCGATTTATTTTTCATCGAATAATTTTATAATAGCATTAAATCAGATATTCGTAATGTCTTTTATCATTATTTCATAAATTATTCTTTATATGATATACTATTTACTTAAAAAATGATAATTTTTGTATATATTTATTTACTTTTTTAACATATTAAAAACCCTTGAGAATTATTAAAAAATTTCTAATTTTATCAAATTTATATTTAATACCAAATTTGAGTATTGTTTTTATTAGAAAATGTAATCATTTCATTAAAATATGTCGAACAGTTAAAAAAGATAAGCAACTATTTATTATATTTATAGAATAAAATTTAATAATTGATCAAAAAATTAAACTTGTGCTGTTCTATGCGTTTGTAAATAAGGACATTATTAGATTATTTGTTTTTTTTAACTTGATAGTTAGAATATATTTTAAAATATTTTAACTGATTTATAGAAAATCTAAACATCAAAAGAACAAAGAAAAGTTTTAGTTTTTATCCTATAATTCTTTTCTATTAATCTTTCTATTTAATTAAGGTGTTATATTCTTGAAAATAATATTAAAAAAATAAGAAAATACCATCTAGAATATTAAATATTATTTAATGATAAATATCCGTCTATTAATTAGAATGATAAATAAGTAGAGTAATAATAAGAAATTAATTGCAATTATTTAAATATGTACTTTAGAAATATCATTACTTCAAACATATTCTGGAACTATATCATTATTTAATAATTTAATTATAAATTGAGTGCATGCATATATGTATATATATATATGATAAAATTTATTGTATTTTTTGTATAATAATATTAGAAGTAATTTTCTATTATGATAATTGACAACCTAATATTTTAATATATTTAGAATATTATATTTTTAATTATTTGGAAAAAGTTCATTATTATACCAGTTTATTTTAATACATATAAAAAGTTAGTAATTCCAAAGAACTATTTGGTTTAAATTATTATTTATTAATTGAGCACCAAGAGTATATATATATACAAATATGCATACTGCATGCTTAAAGCTTGCGTTTCTGATTTTGGGATGTATGTAAATTGAATACTTATTATATTATAATATAGTAAATTAAATTTAAATTCATCTTATATAAAGTATTTGTTTTTAATACCAAAAATGGCTTATAATTATATATAAAAAAATGGGGAAAATATTTTATAATCCGTTGATAATATATATTAGAATACATTTTGATATTTAAGTTTATTATATAAATTCAGTATTATTCTCATCCGATTAAATAAAATTTGTTTAATTACTAAATTAAACCACAATATATATATATAGAAGAGAAATTTTCCAGAATTTTTCTAAATTTTCTCATCAATAAGTTCTTAACTATATTGAAATTACTACTATATCAGGTCTTTATTACTTGTAAAGAACAAATTAAAATAATCTATTTTTAAAATATCCTTATAAAACAATTTATGCACTATATTTAAAATAGATAAATTAAATAAATTTTTAAATTTATATTTTCTAACTTTGATATTAAGCTTTTACAATAGAAACATTTTCATATTTTCATATTATTTAATTCTAATATAAAGTATTAAAAATTTTCAGAAATTAGTAATTAAAATTATAAAATGATATAAATACTACTATATTTATATTAGTGGTAACAAAATTAGGAAGATTTAGCCTGATATTTAATTTTTAAGGTTTTGAAAATTATAATACTCTTTTAATTTTTCGTCATATTTGTCGCATGCTTTAGAAATCTCTATATTCTCTTACATGTTTGATTAGAAATTGGTTTAAGCTCCTAATTTAATGAATAATTAAGTCGACATATATAGATTATTAATTAAAAATAAATTGTATAGTGAATATTCATGCAATCAACTTAATTTCTAATCATAGTCATCATTAATTACAAAAGTATTAAAACTTTAAAGTTTTTTATTTATTCATAAAATCTAATAAGCATTTTCAATATTATTAGGTATTTTAATAAATTTGTTTCCACATATTCTATTATCAATCCCATATAAAAGTCAAAATTCATAATTCACATTTCAAATTTCTATTTGCTATAGAACATGTTCTCCTAAACCGATATGAATAATACCTGATATAAATTATATATATTCTAACCAAAATTATACCAATTATAAATATTTAGAGCAGTAATTCATTCTTATAGACACTAGAGGTTTATTTCAAAAATTCCAGAAATTATATTAATTTATTATTAAAGTTTTTTTACCTTCCAAGCTTTCTATATATTTGATCCTAACTAATTTGCTTGCAAAAATAAACTGGAATTAAAAATGCATTTTAATTTGCTGTGTAGAATTTTCGGAATAGAATAATATTGAATTCTTATATTTAGATTTCTCCACTTTGAGATAAAGATAATAGTCTATTAATATTATATAAAAAAGAGCATATTTTATATTTAAAACATCTGTCTTTTTTTTAATAATCTCTAACTATTTGTAAAAAACAGAACTAAACTTATATTGTTAAATCGGTATAATATTAAGAAAATTAGAATAAAGTTAGCTTAAAAAGTTCTTTAGTTTGAAATAATCGGTGGAAAGAGAATTATAGATATAAATATTCTAATAATTTAATATAATTTAGCAAAGCCTATTAACTAAACTATAAAACTCTAACTATATCAATAAATGAAAAATAATTATATATATAAAATGACAGAAATCATATATGTGAACATAGTCTAATACCCATGAGATATATTTATATATTTTACTTAGTAATATATTAAATTAGTATAATTTGCCTTTAAGAAAAACAATTATTAATTCTAATATATTGTGTAATAATATATTTATTATTCAAAGAAAGTTTAGCTTTTTCTTTCTCTATATAAGTGAAAATTAGACTTTAATTTCTTTATAATTAAATCTTAAAATAATAACAATAAAAAAAAAAACAATAAATAATACAATAAAAAAAAATATAATAACATAGCCATGCTTGCTAAACCCACTATCTTACACGCTTAATTAGAAAACACACCTAGTTTCAGTAATGAAGAAACTGCTTCTTCATTTAATAATTAATAAGTAAAAGTTGAATATAATCCTTAAACAATTCAAATAGTTACATTTCAACCAGAAGGTCAGTACATTTAATAGCACTCATAATGTAATATGAGTATTTCCCAATAATAATAATCTAATAACGAAAATACTAATACTTCTATCGCATAATTAAAAATCTAAATGCTTAAGCATAACATTTAATAAAAACCTATTTCATATTCCTGTGATTCATAGGTATTACTCTCTTTTAAGGAAAAAATGTACTTAAAAGAAAATTATAAGAATTATAATATTAACTAATAGAGCAATAATTACCTAAATAAGAAAATGTTTACTTTAATGAAAACCCCTATAAAAGATTAAAATAGTAGTAAGAGTAGGAAAATAGTTCTTCTATCGACTTTTCAAACTAAAATGGATAAATTATTTCTTATGATTCATGCACAATAAAACTATCTGAATTACCGAGAAGAGTTTCATTAATGAATTAACATTAACATTCTTAAATTTCTAATTCTAATAATAGTAACAACTATATAAAATGTAATAAAATAGATCTAGATTTCTTTCCCAATTTTGAAGAAAAAAAACCTCAATATATCATTAAAAACACTGCTGAAGGATGTGTATATATATGTTAAAGGAAAGGGTGCACTTATACTACTTTGAAAAAAGCATATATATCTAAACATTTATAAAGGAATCACTCTGATAAAATATATCATTGCTAAGTTGAAGGGTGCTCGTATTAAACCAAAACAAAAGAATATATTCCTGTCCATATGAAAGCTAAACACAACTAATAAGGATTCAGATGTTAAGTAGAAGGATGCAAATTCTCAAGCAAAAATAAAAATGAAATACTTATTCACAAAAAAATAAATCATCAAATGGAATGTAAATCTTGTGGGAAAACGTTCTAAAATTAAACTTGTTTAGAATCACATATTTAAAAAATTCATTCTTACAATTGAAATTTTAAATGAAAACAAAAATTCCCAAGTAAATACTTGGTATTACTACATTATTATAATTTAAAAAATTAACTATATTAAATATTATATTTATAAAATCAGATATTTAAAATTATTATAAATTATATAGCAAAACTTATTATAAAATTTCTTAATTCTTAATCCTTTATATCATTAATATAACAATTTATCCGAATATATATAAGTAAATATATATATTTATAAGATGTAATGGTATAAAGATAAATTTACTCAATTTTTTTCTCTATTTTTAATAAGAGATTTATTTAGTATTATATTTTTTTTTTTTTTTCATAGATTATTTATTAATGAATATTACAAGGTGAGTAATTAGTTTTTAATTTTAATTTTTACTCTAATTTATTTCTTAATATTTTATAAAGGTTATTTTTATTTTTTTATTTAATTTAATAAAAAATTAAACTATTAAAATTCTAATTTGTAAGGTCATACTATTTAGGCTTTCTAGAAAATTTTTAGTTAGGTTATATATTAATATAGAATTATGGTCGGACAATTTAAGAAAAAAAAAACAATAATTTTATAGCATTAATTCTAATAATTTTTAATATAATCTCATAATATTAATATTCTGGAAAAAAAATAAGAATATATTTTATGATCCTTATAATTTTAAATTCTGTCTTTAATTAAATAAATTTTTGATAAAATAATATTCGTAAAACATAGAATTTAGTTTATATTAAGTTTATATATATTCTATACATTTTATATTTATTTTTTAATTGCAAAATTATGATAAAAAAATCCAATAATTCAATATTTAGATTTCTGTATTCTAAAAAGCATATATGAAATATAGTCTTATGATTATAATAAAATTTTTAAAAATATGGAAATTTATATAGATAAGATTTAATATTTATGTTTTTATTTTAAAATTAATAAGATAAATAATTTTCTTATAAAATTACAGTCTAATTTAAGTATTAGAGTAAATGAATCGATTTTATTAAGGGATTTAAAATTACATGGTGGCTTTATAATAAGAATAAGTAAATCTGTATTTGATCATGTTTCTAAAAATTAATAATTATATTTAATTATACATATTCTTAATTTTTGATTGTTTTATTAAAGTTTTTATAGAAATTAATAGTAATTGCTATGAATAGTAAATTACATATTTAATATACTAGCATTAAATACAAAAAAAGGTTAATTATTTAAAAATTTAACAATAACTATTAATTACTAATATTGAAAAAATATAAATAATAAAATAATAAAAATTAATACTATGATTTAAATTATTAGTATTATCTTATAATATAAATATATAATAAACATATGGTTTTCTTATTTAATTAAAATTATAATTATGTATTATTTTTAATTTTGATTCTGCTAAAATTAAAAAATTTAGTTGATATTTTTACATACAACACTCATTCATAAGTATTTATTGACTAACTTTAAATAACAGCAACATATTAACCATAAAAAATTAATATTAAAAAGATGAATTAAATAAAATAATAAATAATAATAAGAAAAAACTAGATTAGAATCATTTAAATATTCAATAGCAGCATTTGGATCTACTTTTGTAGTATAGCTACTACATCCATTTGATATTATTAAAACTAGATATTAAAGTAAAATTATTAATATGGTGGAATAAGAATTACGAATTATAAAAAATATATCTAATATTTTTTATGATTCCGATCATTTTCATTTAAAATATTATTTAATTTCTATTATATCTGCTTAAAATATTAACTAGGTCATGATGGAACAAATAATTAAAATTTAGTTCCTAAATAAAATAGTATATAGCATAGTATTGTTTAAATCTACTAAAATGAAGGAATTAAAGGATTCTATAAAGGAATGGTTTGGAGTTTATTTGCTTAATCAGTCAGCAGAATGCTATTTTTTACTATGTAAATTAATAATATTTAAGCTAAATATTATAAAATTTTTGGTTTTCATAAGATTTAAATAAATATTAGTTATGAAAAGTCTAAAAATTATTATAAAGAGAATAATAATGGTCATCTTTAAGACCATCATATTTTGTATTCTTCTATTTAATCAGGAGTAATAGCTACATGTATAACTACTCCTTTATGGGTAACCAAAACAAGAATGTTATTGAATACAAAATCTAACATTTCAGTAAAAATATTAAAATAATTATTATGATATTAGAGAATAAAATGTAAATTAAATAATTAAATTCAAGGGATTCTAAAATATGAAGATGTCTATTGTTAGTATATATAAAGAACATAATATTAAAGGATATTGGCGAGGTTTAAGTGTATCACTTCCTTTATGTTTGCATGGGGTTATATAAATGCAAGCTTTAGAAAAACTAATATAGCTATAAACGTACAATATAAAAAATAAATTCAATAAATAATAATAATAATTATAAAATAGCAACTTGAATTGGGACAATTCTTCTGAAGGAAAAGCTTCTATCTCAGGATTTTTAAGTAAAATAGTAGCTATTTTGTCTACCTATCCCTTATAGACTTTGAGAACTAGATTATAATAAGGATAGTACTTTTTAGAATAAAGAGGAATAAATAATGAAAGAATTCCTAAATATAAAAACACTTTAGATTTAGTATAAAAAATGATTAAATAAGAAGGTGTTAGAAGTTTTTACAAGGGTGTTAGTGCAAGTTTAATAATGAATGCTCCTAGTCATGCTATATATTTTTACTGCTATGAATCCTTTAAACATATATTAAATTTAAAAGATAGCAGATTAGACTGAGCACATATAAAAATCCTCAAAAATTATTATATTATTGAAAACTTAATTTATTTTGTAAAACAATTATATATTTTATTTAATAATAAATAATTAATATAAACTATGTATAATACAACTGTGTTATTCAATTTTAAAACACTAATAATGTTAATAATGAAATTAAGCAAAATTATAAAATACATTTAAAATATTATAATTTACCTAAAATATTACTTATTCTTCTATTTATTCAGTATTCTATTTTTTCCATTAATTACTTGAATATTATCTATTATTATTTTTCTACTAAAATTAATAAAACTTTAAATATACAATAATTAATTCAGTTGGATTAAAATAAAATATAATGTATAGTCAATATACAAATTCATACTTACCTAGTAATTTAATGAATATTTAGCTCATTAAAATTATAATAAAATTATATATACATATTTTATTTTAGAATTAAATGATGACAAATAAAATTATTTATAGAATATAGGTTCTCAAAGTTTATAATATTCTACACCTAGTTTGGTAAAAATTATTATAAGAAAAGCAATATATAAATTATTAAAATTATATATAAATTTAATTGAAAGACATATAATAAAAGTTTAGTAAATGAGCGAACTCCATATTCTTGTAACATATTAATATAATTTAATATTTTTTGAAAATTTAAGTAATGAAATTACAATTTCTTGTTTTAGAATATACTTTTTCTAATCCACATTCTCTTCCTCACCCCGTAGGGATTAAAATAAATAATGGTTACGGATAACCATTTGGAAACTATTACAGATACGGAGGAGATGTAAAAAAGAAGTTTTTTAGTTATATATTATTATATGATTTAGTAGCATATTATTATTATAGACTCCATACTATATAGAAACTGGACATCCTTATAACTCGTATGCTTATTAGTTGGAAGATTAGCATAAAAATAAATCAATTTATTCCCCAAATAAAGATTTTTAATAATATAGAAAAGAAAAATAAAATAAAGATGAACGCGATATTTTTTCAAGAAATAGTAGTATGCCACAATCAATAAAATCTTCATTTTATTAAGATTATTAATAAAATAAAAACTTGATCTATGATTAAATTGATGAATCTAACAAAAAGTAAAAAAAAAGTATATAATAATCGCCATTTATCAATCATATAACTCAAAAATAAGTTAATAAACCCTAAAAATTTAAAATTGTTGAAGGTAATATATATTTTATAAGTGTATTATTATTATTTTAAATGCATTAATTGAAAATTTTTAGCTATTCCTAAATATAAGAGATATATTGAAACTGAAGATATTGAGTATCCGATAAAAAATAAATATCAAAGAAACTTATTGCTACAGTAACCTTTTTTTTTATTATTAATCATTATTTTTTTAATAGGAAATAATTTTTAAATCAATAAATATTTAGAAATTAAGGAATAGATTCAATTAACATTAATGAAAATCCTTAGCAAAATCAATAAATAAATAAAGTATTAACATAAATAGATAGACTAAATAAAAAAGTTTAATACTTAATAGACTAAAAAAATGGAGATGATCTATCAATCGGTTCATATAATTAGAATATTAATTTAGAAAGGCTAAAAAGCAAAGTAATATAAATAATTTATAATAATAATAATTGTATTTTAATACTAAATGAAAGGCGGATAAATATGGATCTGAATAATCTATGATGAATTCAAAATAATCCAAATATAGGGATTTAATAATTGAATAAAATGATAGAAGATAAATAGAAAATAATCATATAAAAGTAAATTCATTGAAATATTTATAAGAAAGCGAATAATTTTAGGGTGAATCCTTTGAATATACTTAAGACCCTATAGAAGCTAATGGCAGTATAGTCTTTAAACTATTAAAAATATTTAATTATACGTAAGGTTCAAAAATATTGGTTAAATCAACAGTAATGTAAGGAAACTTATTAGTTCGATCTTAAAATAAAGATATATGCACTGATGAACATATTGTTAAGCTAATAGAAAATAATTTAAATTATTCAGTTGTTTTTGAAATTCAATATTAAATAGTTTGTAGACAAATGGACTTATAATAGGCTTAAAACATGATATTAGTCGTTGCTTTGTATGAAGAAATTGATGATGTAACTACATGTATTGGATGGGTATTAAAAATATAATATAATTAAAATTAATTTAAAATATTTTTAAAATGCTATTTCTTTAGATTAATTTTCCTATATTTGGAAGAAATAATCATATATGGTAAGTACAAAGAGGAAAGTATACAACTACTCTTATAGAACCTCCAGTTTAAGTAAAATAATATTAAATTTCATTATTTAATATAAATTTAATAAATATCCAACTTAGAAACCGCCGTTTGGAGAAGACATATTGAGAACAAATTACGGAATTGAATTTCTATTAATAGAAGGGGATAAAAGTAATTGATTATTAATTTTAAGAAATTTTAATTATTAAAAATAAATATGTATTTCAAGAATAACAAAAACTGTAGCATTGTATAATAAGAACTCCTGATTCTTAGGATATAAAACCAAAAAATTTACCTGAAGATAATAAATAGTTTAAGATATTAATACGTCGTATTCTTAACATTAAACTTTCAGGAACAGTGCAATATAAATTGAAATTATCTGATCCTAGCGGGAACATATTTATTGATAGATAAGTATCTGTTATTAATGAAAATGGAGTCATTTAATCATTATATGTACATATGTTTAATTAATATAAATTTTATAATATTATAAATAAATAAACAATTTTCATAAGTAAAAACCTAATGAATCCCTAATATACCATGAGATAATTTTTAATATTGGAATGAATGGAATATTAGAGCAAATATAAGATGAGTAAAGGAGAGGATGTTCAATTGTATTGGAATTATTTTAAAATGTTAAGGACACAATAGCAGTTGTCATTTTTCCTCTATTTTAAGAGCACAGTTTTACAAAGCTTAACACATAAAATTATAAATATCCACTCTTACTTAAAGATCCAAGGATTAAAACTTTATATGATTAATATCCTACTTTTAAATTTGAAGATGAGTTTGAAAATGAGCCATTAATAGAATTGGAAACTCTAATAGAAGATATTCCTGATCCTTTACATTATGAAAATAATTTAGGTATATCAATAAAAAAAGATATATAATGATAATATAAATATATAAAATTTTTCCATAACCATATAAATAAATAGGCTTGAAATGTCTTGTTTTAAAGTTGGTAGATTATGTAGAAGATATTAAATTATCTTTTAGTGTAGAACTATTTTTCCTAGATAAACCAGTCTAGGAATCTAAAAATTAAAATTGCTTTTACAAGTCATAAGATGCTTTTATACCAAATACTGAAAAACAATAACTAATAATTAAATAAGAGGTTAACTTTAATGTTAATTGGGATTATGTTAAATATGATTTATGCTTAAACTAGCCAGATCTGTTTATAAAATTAGGACTTTTAATTAAGTTCCTAGTAAAATCATCCGGATAAGAAGAAATATGGGGATGGGCTATACGTAAATATATTAAATTTTAAATAGAATATTTTTTTTAATTATTAAATTTATAACAATAATGATAGACCCGCTTTTTACTTCATAAGGATAAGTAAATGATGGTAAATAATAACAAATTAAAGTTTTAAAACCTCCTATATCCCTAGAAATGCCGTTTTAAGAATACAAATATGATCCTATGGGTCCTTTATTACATTTTGAAATTTATAAGAATTAATTATAGTAATAAATTGTAGGCTAATTTAATAAAAAAAAATAAGTTATATAAAATTAAAGTGAATATTTAAAGATTTATGTAAGATATTTAAGGAATAATATAAATGATGTGAATTATACGCGATTATAGCTTAAATTAGGTATAATGGAAAATAAAATTTTATTAAAGATGATCAAGGATAGGCAATAGCATTGAAAGGTGATTTTGAAAATAATAGCAAAGATATAGTTAGATTTTATTAGGAATTTGAAATTGATATTGATTTAAATGAAATTAAGAAGTAAAAGAAATATTTATATGAAGATTATACAATTCTAATGATATTTACCGATCACAAAGAAAAAATATAATTGTGGGGATATTAGTATTTATTTAGAGATTCACTTTATACGTTAAATAAAGGAAATCATAAACTCTAATTATATAAAGATCCATTAGTAAAGCCTCCGTAAAATAAATTTATAGAAATCAATACTAGTTTTTATTTAATTAATTTTTTTCTCTCTCTTCAAGGTATATAAAAGATGAATTAAATGAAAAAATTCCAGAGCAGAAATATCATTTGATATATTATCAAGTGATAGAAAGTGAATGTTATGTTCTATTATAATAAATAATAAAAAATAATTTACTTAAATGATATTTTTTTTTCATTTATTGCGTCTTATTTGTTTGTTCTTTCATGAATTTTTTTTTTTTTATGTTGTATATTTATTTTATATTTTATGATATGGTAATTTTCTGTAATAACATTAATTATTATTAATAATATAATAATAATTTGCGTAAAAATACTTAAATAAAAATATAGTAGAATAATTATATATAAAAATTGTAAATCAAAGAAACAATATAAATCAAAAAAAAAAAAATTTTTTTAATTGTTAAATAATATGAATCCAAAGTTTCCAACTTATATAGAAACTCCATTTGTTAAAAAGCTATAAATGTAGAATTATATTTCTCATTTAAAAATATGTAAGATATACTAAATAAAAAATCTCAAATAAGCAAGTCTCCTCATTCAAAAACTTAGTAACAAAGCTTTTTATAAAAATCAAAGTCTATTAAACAAGAATCTCCTTCTATGATTTACTCTCAAAAAAGACCAGAAAATTATACTTTACACTTAAGAGGAAAACGTATTTTACTTGAAAGGGAGATTTATGTTTAAAATAGAAAATTAATAAATGGATTATATCAAATTAATAATAGTAAAGTATACAAATCGAAAGACCCATTAGATATTGAGAATGTAAAAAGAGGTATTTAAGAGTATGAAAAAAGAAAATAAATGTTGTTGAAAGTCAAATAAGAGCCCATTTAGCAATAAAATAAATATTAATAAAAGCGACCAAACTCGGCATATAAAACTTGCAACTATTGACTTTTAAAATGACATTGCTATAACTTTTATTAAATAATTATATATAAGATAGGAGAATTATGTTTTATTATTATTTTAAGAATGATATAATATTCATAAATTAAATGTAATAAAATATAATATTTTTATCATTTTTTGATAACATTATTTTATTTCATATATTATACTATTTCAAGTTTGTGTTATAAAGCTTACAGCAAATTTTGTGATTAAAAATAACATAAATTCCATTATTATATATATTATTGGTTTCATATATTATTATTAAATATTAAATACCACTTAGCCATAACAATACATAATAATTTTCAAGAAAAAAAAATAAAATTTTTTTTCATAACTAATTTTTAATATCTTAAAGAGACAAAAATGTTAGCAGAATAAAATAAGAAATCTCAATTAGATTTAATGATTTATAAACTGATTGAGATGAAGAATGATTATGGCAAGATGTTTATTGATATATATACTGTGGATTACATACTTCAATTAATAGACAAGGATAAATTAACAGAATTAAGTAATAAGTTTTAAGTATTTGGAGAAAGGGGAGCAGATATTGTAGATTTTATTAAAATTTGCATCACAACACTAGAAAACGAAGGTATTTTATATTTTTTATATTTAAATTTCTGTATAATAAATTCAATAAATATACTTTATTTTTTATTACAAATTGTAACAATAACAATATTAAAAAAATACATAAATTTTATATAAAAAGTTCATGAAACTGTGTTTATTGTTATTGCACTCATAGATCTTTTTAAAGAAATTTCGGAAAGTCTCAATATGAGTACATACATAAAATACTAAGATTTTACGAGTTTTGTCTGCGATTATTTTGTAGAAAAAGATAACTTTACTTATAATATTAAGACTTATTCAAAACCGGAGCAAAAAAATTTAACATTTTTTCATAAAAAATAAGAGAAATCGATATAAATCCTCCATAACTGCATGGTAAATAATGAGATACTTGTTTTTATATAAAATAATAATAAAGTTTTATTTAACAGGAGAAAATTAATATGGAATTCGGCGCTTAAATCCGCGAAAAATCGTTACAGATTCATCTAAACATAATAACATGAGTATAAACTAAGGTTATTATTGTGCTGATATAAAACGAGTCATTACACTAGACTCCCTTAGTTCTCACTTAAAATTTATAATTTAAATTGTAAACTTGATAGGATGCTAGAAATAGATCCTTCAGCTGTAAAAGAAAAGGAAGTTGTAATTAGAATTATGAAATTAACAATATATACAATTGATTAATTTCCTTTTTATTTTGGTAAGGTTATCATTTCATTTATGTGGAGTTCAAGACAATAAAGAATTGGAGCTACTCTAAAAGATCATTCCTTAGCCTTTTGGTATAAATTTAACTTTTTTATATATGTAAACAATAATATATAAAAACAATTATTGTTTTTAAGGGACTGGGTCGATAAATTTAAATTTCAGAAGGCTTTTTCTGTATCTCTTTATGTTAATGAATATCAAAACTAAATATGGTACCTATAAACGATTGATTGTTGGGTGACTACAGACAAATCAAATAGTTTATTCGGTTAATAATCTAAAATATTATAAATTTATTTTTCGGTTTAAAATAATTATACTTTTTAACTCAGCTTGGGATCTTGAATAAGAAGAGCTTAAATGGCAAATATCAAATAAAGATATCATCAAAGTAATTTATAATAAATTAATTTAAAAAACAAGCTAATAAATAAATAAATAAATAAATAAATAAATAAATAAATAAATAAATAAATAAATAAATAAATAAAATAAATAAATATATATATATATTTAATGAATTAAAAAGGGATCTATAATAGAAATTTGTGAATTGCAACATATTAAATTAACTGCAATAGCTTCATTAGATAAAAAAATAACTATATGGAATTTGCATAAAAGAATGTTTGTTTTTGAGATAAGTTTACCTTCTGCTGGTGTGCATCATATGTTATGGAACTATGAATACAACATCTTAATTACATGTGGGTATGAAAATAACATATCCCTTTTCCAAATAAATCCAAAATTCATTGATTATTAACTAGCTGGAAAATTAGTTGGCCATTTATCAATGGTTACCTCAATTTAATATATATAAAACTCTCCGGTAATTGTATCATGTGATGATTCAGGCGTAATTTTATTATTTTAATATAATTTTTGTTTATAAATTATTTTTGATTTCCAATAAAAAAGCAAATAAAATTATGGGATATTCGAAATTTCAAATGCATTCAGTCGATGCACTTAGGAAGCAAGCTTTCTATAACCTAAATTTTAGATATATCAGAACATGGCCTGATGTGTTTTCTAGGAAGCAGGTTTATTAGATTTTATATCTTAGTTTTGATTACCATTTATTAATATATTTATTTTCTTATTTTTCAGACTAAACTTTATAGAGTTTGATAAATCGGAGTTAGAAGAAAAGCAATCAGATTTGTATCCAATATCAGTAGAATATAATAAAGTAAAGGGGGAGTTAATAGTCTGTACTAGAAAAGATATAAGGTTTTTCGATATGAAAAATGGAAGACTGCTAAGAGTTTTTACAGGTTTGCTATATGAGCCAGATGATGAGATTGCTGTTTTTAAGTCAATTAATCAATTTAAACTATTTATTTTGGGGACTAAAGAGGATAAATGAGGCTTTTCAGCTTTCATACAGGAGAAATAATAAAAGAACTGCAAAAGCACTAGTCAGAAATCTCAAATCTTCATATAGACTTTACCAACCATTTAATAATTTCAAGTTCGTGGGATAGTTCGATTCTTATTTAAAAATAGCGAAGAGTAGATGCAGAAAGGAAGAGGGAAATGATAAATTGTCATTTCAAAAAGCCTGTCAATATATTAGAAGTTTCTTTATATCATAATATCATTATATCATCAAGTAACAGTGATAATAAGGTAATTAATTATACTATATAAAATGAGCCTATCAACATTTTTAACACGACTTTTACAGATTTATATTTATGATTATGAGTTTTTCAAACTGCTGGGCTGTATTGAAGTTTCTGAGGGAACAGAGATCACAGCTTTATCAATATTTAACGGTTATTCAATTTTAAGCATTTCTACTAATAACGCATGCATTTATTTTATACACATTGATATCAATGAATTTGATATTTCTTATAATCTCCTTAGCGTGCTTGATTTAGAAAAAAGATAAAGAGAAATATTCATTAGTGAGTACTAATAATCATAAAATGATGAAATTATAGGCGAAAATCTATAAAATATTTCTGTTTAGCATTAGGACAGTTAGAGATTAAAATTTGCAGATAAAGTGAAAAAAACGAATGTTTCATTTGTTGATAAAAGTCCAGGTATGTATAATAGTTAAATAAAAATTTTGCATCTTTAAATAATTTATTGATTTAATAAAGTACCATCAGGATAAGTTTCTCCAAAACTCAAATCTTAAAGGTAAATGCCCAAATATGTACCAAAATGTTGGCCAACTAAATTGATAACAGTAATATTAGTAGATTTAACTTCATTTTAAATTATATTTAAATTTATATATATACTCTTATTATTAGGAAGTTGAATATGATAAGTAAGAGGAAACCTTAGAAAGCTGTAAACTTTTGATGGCTTTAAACAATGGAACTATTTAAACATATAACTTTAAAGCATATTTTTAAACATTGAAAATTGATTTGGTAGAACACGCAAGTAATCTATTAAATTTCTTACTTATAATTCTAAAGAATAAATGTATTTAAATTGCAAGCTAAACGGTTGAATTATAACCCCTATCGATAAATTAAAGAGGATTTTAATATAGTAGGACCTAAGGTTTAAGAAGATTCTTTCATCATTGAAAATAATATGATAAACGCTATTTATCATGACGCTTACTCAATAAAAATTTCGGATTTTAGAGCGCATAAAGATACCATTACAACTTTTCAATATGTCGATATAGGAGAGAAACATATTATAACTTCTTCTCACGACAAATTTGTAAGGATTTGGAGCGAAGAAGGAACTCTGTTAGCCAATGTGAATTGTAATCATCCCTTGCCAATTTTATGGAATTTGGACGATCAAAGACACAAAAAAATTAAAAAGAAAATATTTTATACACTAAAAATACTTGACATCACAAAGGAAAAATATAAACATGACATGGTTTTTAAAAAAATTATTGGCATGAGTGAATTTATAACCAATTTGATTAATTAAGACCGAGGAGAAAATGACCCCAAAATAAACTTATAAAGTATTTTATAAAATGAAGATGATGAAAATAATATAACAATTATGCGTGATGAATTTTCGCCCAGAGACTTAAAATACAAAGATGTCAAACATATTTATGAAAAGCAACTTCGAGGACCATCTCTAAAATAAATGGATGCGACTAAGAGACTTTTAATGGCATAAATGCAGTAAATTCATTTATTTATTTTTTTTTTTAGATAAATTTTTTTTATCTAATAATTACTTTGATTATTAGATGGAAAAATCCTAAAGACGAAGACAAAATTTCAATAAATGACATATTGCCTAAAAGAAAATAATATAATATGGATTAGGACTAAAGAGATTAACTGAATGTTAATAATCAATTTTATTTTTGAGAATAAAATTATATTATATTTATATATTTTTATTTATACTTTTTAGTTTTTACACCCCAACTATAAAGAAAAAGTTTTAAAAAGGTCACTAGAAGTTGAATTAAAAGGAAAAATAATTAAACTGAATAAATAATTAGACCATTGTGTAAGTGCAGAAAAGACAGATAAGGCTTTGAAAAAATTAACTTCTATCCACTAAAACAGTACTGATGTACGGTCACCAGAGAAAAAAAGACAATAAAAAGAAATTAACCGAAAAAAAATGATGAAGATAAAACTGTTTTAATATCTAGCAGGAAACCAGAACCAATTTTTGCACCTGTAATAATATTTTTTATTTTTTATAAAAAAATAAAATAATATGATCTAAATACTTATTTTTTAGGAAATTATGGAGTAATTGTATGAGTTAAATTTAAAATAACCACCAAGCATGGTTAGATAAACTTAAGATTCTTCAATAAATACGAGTGGCCTGTCCAGATACAAATCAGTTGATTTTTTTGACTATGCTGGGAAAAAACACCTGCTTGACTCTGGTCTTTTCGACACCTCAAATTACTCACTATCTATGAACTAAGAAATTTCACTGCTAACCTCGTGCAATCACCAATACAGGGAGAAATTAAAAATGCATTAAATTATGAAAAATCTAGAGAGAAAGTTGCAACTAAAAAAGCATTCGTTATATCCTACAACGAAAGGCAATGTCAACAACACTTCAACTTTATACAATTAAAACGAATCATATTCAAATATAATAACCGATTCCATGATTAAAAATAATAATTCTATTAACGACACATCTATTATTGATTCGAAAAGTAAAAGGCAGTAATAAAATGTCCATTTTAATCCAGAATACGACCAAATTATATAAACAACAGAACATGATTATATGGAAAAGAGCCCAAGCCAATAATTTATGAATATTACTGATGAGAGAAGCATTTTATAGTCTTCTTTTTCATAGAAATAAAAGTAGAATCCTAATAAATTCACTATTGGACATTCTCACTTAAATAGCTCAACTAACAGTGTTCATACTAACCAAAAGAAATCCATGTATTCATTGAATTTCGATCATTAAGAAGAATAAGAGGCGGATTCTTCTGGAAATAATAAAAAGAATACCCTTCCTAAAATAAGATATCAGTAATACAATAAAAATGAAGGAGTAGAATCATAACAGAGTCCTAATTAATATCTATTAATAAGTGACAGATTTAATGATTCTGAAATCCAAAATTTAAGCGCGATTAATTCCAAAAGAAGTGAGAAGACAGGGTTATTACCAAAAATATGAAAAACTAAATAATAAATGCAAGATATATTTATATTTATAATTTATACATATAAAACATTCATTATTTATTTTCTTTATTATTTATAATTATAAATATAGTTAGCAATTTTTATTTTATTATGCATTTCTGTATCAATTCCATATAAATAAGTTTCCCTTACTATCTCCTGTATATAGATTTCCTGTAGTATTGTGATAGTGGGCAGATACTACTGTCCCTTCATGTTTTGTATCACTAACTACTTTGTTGAGTTTTTCCTTATTTGTATTTCTGATATCCCAAAATGAAACAATTCCTCCTTATCCACCAGCAATGACGAAGTTTTCATTTGGACCGAAGGTACATTTATTATTATCATGAGAATTATAATAACTAGAATCTCCCAAAGTCATATATTGAGTAAGTTTTCTTACATCGAAAACCTTAATTTCATCTCCTTGTTTACTTGTTACAGCGAGTAGGTTTCCATTATTTGATATCTGAATATTACAAATGGGAGAGTTGAATAGATTGGGGATATCATAAATTGGTTTATTAGATCCATCCTTTAGTGTATACATTCTAATGCTTCCGTTTTCATGTCCGGTCACTATTTTATTATTTAAAATGATAAATTTCTTAGTTTAAATATAAAAAAATATACATTTCCTAATTACTTATGTGAGGCTCACTGTAAAAATTAGCTATAGTCCTGCAAGGAGATCCGGTTTAAATATTTTTGCATACTGTAGTTTTATTTATGTCCCAAAATTTAATTGTTCTATCGTTCGATCCTGTAACAAATTTTGATTTGTCACTCAGAAAGCCTACACTGTTGACTTACTATCCATGTCCTAAAAAGTCCTTCAACTTTTTAGTGCTTGTGGAATTAAAAAGTATAACTTTGTTATCAGTTGTTCCCGTCAATAAAAATTCATTATATGGCGAAAATACTGATTCTACAAAAATCTGCGAAGCATTATTTCCATATATTTTCCCTGCTGAAGCCTAAATTAGTGAATAAATTAATTAACAGTTCATAAAATATAAATACCATTTTTACTTAATTAATTGTATCATATATTTTAATATATCTGTCGGTACTGCAAGTTGCTATTAAACTTCCGTTTAAGTTTGAACTTATGCTTATTATTTCAGAACCGTGTTGCTTAAATAATTTTTTTAAATTGCTGTTGGTAAATCATAGTCTGTTTTAACACAACTTTATATTAAACTTGATATCGAGGGTGCTGTTTCAGGCAACTTTAATCCATTTTCTTATAGCTTATATTTCATATATAATATTATTAATATGATAAAAAAATAAATGTTTCTTTTTATTTTTTACTTGCTATTAAAATTATTATTTCCTTTGATTATGATAATTAGCTTCATCCTAAAACATTGCTCTCTTTAAATTCAAATCTTCTTCTTATTTATTTATTTCATTTAGTTTTTCTACAATTTTCTATTAATAAAAAATTTAGTCAAATTAAAAATTTTTTTATTATTAAATCATAATTTACCATCTTTTCCTAAACAAGTCTGTCTATCATTTTACGATTTTCTTCTTCCAAACTTATAATTTTATCTGATAAATTATTTTTATCCTAAACTAATTATTCAATATTAATTTATTGATTATCGCATGTTTCTTTAAAATCTGTAATTTACATTCTCGCACTAACCTATAGAATAATTTAAAATAAATATAATTAATTATTCACAATAATATATTTTATGAATGTTACAAGATTTTCAGATTCTATTTCTAATTCTTTTTCAACCTTTCTTTTTTCTTTCATCATTTCTTGCAAATTTAATTGTAATTCATCAATTCTTTTTTGATAGTCTCCATTAGTTTTTTCAAGTTATTCTATTTTTTATTACTATATGGCTAGTTCCCCTTCATAAGATATTTATTATTATTATTTGGTGATGGGAGATTATTTTTCCCCTATACTATCATTAGAAATCTAACTTTTCGCTTTAACTAGTTTTGATTTGCTTGGCATTAAGCATGGAGATTCTGCTAAACCACAATATTCACTCTGAGCCCTTTCTCTTCTATCCTAATATTTATACATATATTTTTATAGTAAAAATAGTATATATATAATTAACTATATTACTTAAATCTCAGAAATAAGTAAAGATTATATGTCGCAACTATTTTGGCTATTTTCCCTTTGTAGTTTTTTTAAATTTTGTGTAAATGTATTTCCCCCATATTCTGTAAATTTCTAGATAACTACTTATTATTCTAATAATAAATCTTTGTAAATTCTAAAAAATTCACAACACTCTTTATTTTATTCGCCCTTCTCTTGAAGTTATTAAAAATTTCTTATGAATTAAAATTTTATTTTCCTATTTGACACTTCATATAATTTATTTCAGGATTTTTAATTTAATATTAAGTTATTAATTTTCTTTTAAGAAATATACTTCACAATTTTTAAGAGATTTTTCATTAAACCTATTAACACAAAATTTTATGTAATTTTCTTATAAAAACTAATTTAATATCTAATAATTTTTCCATTCAGATAGGTGTATATTAAAAGGTTTAAGAATTATTACTATGCAAACATTTGTTATATTATAAAAACTATATTTTTTTATTCATATTAATTATCATTATATATTAAGCTCCATATTCTTTACATAAAATTTTATTTTATTTTAAAATAAAACCATAAAATATACAATACCAGCGAATATTAACCATACTTTATTATTTAAGAATTTAAAAAATTTAAAATAACTTTTATAAATATAAAAGATCAATTTAAAAATGGTTCGTAATTTTATGGATATATGTTTACTTTGACTTTAATTACTTAGAAAAATCTGGTCAGATATTATTTCTAATACTATAATTTCTTAAATTTAAATTATGAAACAATCCTATTCATTAGAAAAAAATAATAAAATTTATTAGATTCCTAAAAATTCTGTTTTTTTATTTATATATCTTTAGATTTAGATATTTACTACATTGTATAAATATAGTTAAATTGATGAAAACTATTAATATATATAAATTGATAAAGAATAAAAATAATTTCTACAACCTAAATTAAATTTATTCTAATATCATCTTAAAATAGTAAATAAGTAATTTTAGAAATTAGTATTTTTTTTTTATATAATATATATATATTTAAATAAAAGTTAAACTAATGAATAACTAAGCTAAATAAAATAATCATAATTTTATCTTTTTAGTACTTTTTATTAGCTATTTATTAAATTACTTATATATTCTACTATCCCACAGCATTCCATAATTTTGCATTTAAATTCTCCCATAATTGGGTTCATCAAATAAATATGTAAAACCCAATGGAGAACATATTTTTTTAAAAACAACTTCTCTTCCAGTCGATATTACTCCTCCAACATCTAAAATTTCTGCTACATTCCCCGCAACCTGTATTAGATGTGTAACCACATTCTAATTTCTATATTCCTAATCTATAGTTCCTCTGCCAATTTCTGCTATAGGAATGCTATAATTTTGCTCGTAATTTTGTCTTTATTATCTAAATATTGATTTCTTCTAACATAATTGTTCAGAAGGGAGACCTTTTCTATTATCCAGCACCAATCTTATAGTTCCAATAATTTTATTATTAATTTACTTTATAATTATTATAGCTTCCGAATCAAACTCATCAAACTAAAATCCAGGAATTTATTCAGGAAAAGTTTAGTTAAATCCTGGAATTGGAGAAAAATTTTAACTTCTTAGTTTCATGCATTCGGTAAACATTTCATATGAATTTAGTATTTCATAGTCATCTATAATTTTCTAAGGAAGATTATATTTAGCCAAGTTGCTCTAGTATTCTGCAAAAGCATTTTCTAAAATATGCATTTGATATTATCTCGAGGATAAATCTATATGTAAAACATCATGTGAGGGTATTACTGGTATTTTGTTGTATAAAGATAATGGATTGTTAAAACATTATTTGAAAACTTGAGCACTTTTTAACTAATTCATTATATTTTATTTTCTTTTTTCTTTTTCTTTTTTTTATTTATTTATTAATTTATTACAGACATATAAAAAATTAACTCTAAATATACTAATATTTTACAAACCATATTGTCGTTATTTATACAGAACTATAAATAATTATAATTATATTAGAATAAGAATAAGTATATTAATAAGATATAAAACTAAAAGAATTGATCTTGTTAAATTTTTATTGGATTTATTAATATCTAAATTAATTAAATTAAATAAATGCTATTAAAATACTGATAAAAATACCAAAATAATAAATATTTAGCATTTATTTAATATAAAAAAGAATTTATTTTTATTTTTCAAGATTATAGTTAATGAATTTAATTAAAACTAACTATTTATAGCAAAATTAGGAATAATTTTTATAATTTTATCTTATTTATATATACAAAATTATATTTATTTTAGAAGATAAAATTTTTTTTTTCCCCACTATTTTATTATTAAATTTATTAATAAAATCAATTTAGAAAATTATTTATTTAAACTTTTATATTAGACAGTAAAAATTACTATAAAATCTATATTTAATAGTCTTTTAGATTTAATATATTTATAAAATAAAATTAAAGTTTAATTTTATTAATTGTAAAAGAATCAGTGTAATAAAATTTTTTAGAAAAAATTAAAACTAAAAATTGATAATTTTTCAAAATATTTTCTAAGTGTTTAAACCATTAATACAAAACTTTATAATTTAAATCAAAAATTAATATCATAGTCCTAAAATCTATTCTATTTGATAAAAAACTATCTTTGTTTTTTATATGTAGAAGAATATGAAATACATTATTTAGATAATATTTTATAATTAGAATAACTTTTCACTTTTTCAGTATATTACTATCTAATACTTTTAATATTAATTGCAGTATTTTTGAATTTGATTTAAAATTATATAATCTTCAGCATTTTAATAAATATTATTATATTTATATTAATTTATTCATACTATTAGAAAAGTAGTAAAAATTTTGGGATTTTGATATCAAAATATTTGAAATTTAAAGATTTTAAAAATAAAATTTAATTTTGAAAAAATTGATTATATTTCTAGTACGATAGTTAATAATTATATATCAAAAACGCATATACTGATATCTCATTTTAATTTTCATTAAAATATAACAAATAGTTAAAATTTTATCCCAAAATATTTTGTATATATCTTTAAGAAGATTGCATAATTTAATTATATCAATCAGACCATAAATATCAAACAAAAAAAATTAGTAATGATTCAATCACAGATATTAAAATAAAATAAAAATATATTTTAATGCATAGGAGAACTCTTAACAGCTTAAGAGTTTAAATAAGCATAGTCATAGTTTTTTGAAGATAATGCTCACAATTTTAATTAAGAAGATGAAAATAAACATATTTATTTAGATATATTTAATGAATACTAACATATTATAGATAAATCCATAGAATCTAAACTGTTATAAGAATATACCGATATTGAAGTTAAAGATTTCTTTTGTGATTTTGAAAAAAATTATAAATTATATGAAGATCAAGAAGTTATAGATAACCTATTTGCTTTCACCGATTTTGCAACTTTTAAAAACTTATGCTTACATATAATTTAACTGATAACAAATATAATAAACTAGATAAAAATTTAGTAATAATATTGTTTGTATTTTTAAATTATGAAATATATTATTCATAATTCATTTACATATTTATTTTTATTTTAGAATATTAGATCAGAATAACTCTAATTTTAAATGTTTGACTCTTATCTTAATTTTTAAAATATAAAATGGAAGTTAATCTAAAAATCTAAAGATTAATATCAGCCTACATTATATACTACACCTTATAAAGATACTGGGATTAATCTATGTTATTCTACATATGAATTTAAAAACATATCATCTAAATCTATTATAAAATAGGCAGTTGTTCCAGATATTGAAAAGTATTTTATTTAATTTTTAATGTTTTTTTTCTTTATTTATATTATAATTACTAACCTTAATAAGATGGAAAACAATGAAAGAATGTAAGGATGTCTAATTAATAGGAAATTTAAAAGAAAATCATAATAAAATGTATGTAAGAATAAAAGTTCCCTTATTAACAGAAAGAGAGTACGTTTTATATATAGGTTATAAAAGAATAACTGATACACTTGTTAAAGTGGTATGTCAATCTACTGAAGATGCCTAATACCCACTCAATAATAAATTTATCAGAGCTGAGGTGTATAGAGACTAATGGATTGAATCCATCCCTGGAACAAATAATACAAAAATAACTTCTATAGAATATTCTAATATGAAAGGATGTAATTAGAATATTAATTAAATTTGCATTGTAAAATAAATAATACTTATATTAATTTATAGATGTTCCTAAAATGTTTATGAATATGATGATATCAAAGCTAGCAAACGATGAAATTAAAATATTTCATGAGGAATGCTTGAAAGAAGAATAAAGGCTATAATCTAAGATATAAATTTGAAGATTAAATATTTTTTTTATAATATTAATATATAACTTCACAATTATCATTCATATTTTGATTTTGGGATTAAATTCAAAATTAACTATGAATTGATATATCTAATAAATAACTGTTTTCAATTTTAATTATTAAGCTTTTTAATACTAATGTATCTATAAATTATTATTAGTTTATTTTGTTGAGTATTATTTATATTAAAACAACGAAAAGACTCAGAATTTATTATTTTGAGTAATAAATTAACATTTTAACTCAAATATAAATTTTATATCTAGTTCATTAATCATTATCATATATAAACTAAACAAACAAAAAAACTGTCACATAAATAAAATAAATTACAGCATAATAATGTAAAATTAATAGAAAAATAAAATTATATTTAAATTTATAGGCGATCTGCTTGCTGATCAAGAATTTAAACAAGCTTAAGCCGAATTTTTCGAAAAAAATGCTCATCACTTCGACAATGAGTACGAAAACATATTTAAGGAGTATTCTCACATTTTAGACTAGTCAATCAATTCTAAGCTTATAGAAAAGTTTTCTGAATCAGAAATCTAATCCTTTTTTACTGATTTTGAAGCAAACTACAAAAATTATGAAGACTAAGACATTATTGATAATTTGTTTAGCTTTTCAGATTTTGAAGCTTTTAAGAAACTTATGCTTACTTATAATCTAAAAGAAGATTTATAAAAAGATGAATTAAACTAAGAAATTCCTGTAAACTATAATTATGGAATAGTTAATTAATGTATTTTATTTATATTAAATCCTTAATAAGAATGGTGATGACGTGGAAATTAATATCAATATGTTTGATTAATATCTTAATTCTGATAAGAAAAAGTGGAAATAAATATAAAAACCCAAAGATGAATATAACCCTACTATATATACGACTCCCTGTTAAGATACAGGTTTAGTAATATGCTACTGTGAATATACATTCAAAGATATCTCTATAGAGTCAGTGTTAGAAAAAATAATCAATCCAGACTTAGAAAAGTAAATTAATAATAAAATATTATAAGAGTATTTACAATAGACTATTTTGTTATTAATTTAAATATTTAAAGCTAATTTAAATAATAAAAATATTTACTTTTGGATAAAATAATGATTTATGATATAATTCATTATTCATAATTTAATATATTTTATTTTATTTATTATTATTATAATCCTTTTTATTGTTTTTATATAATATTTTAATTTTCAGGTATGGTTAGATGAAATCTACTTTGGAAGCTAAATGGGTAGGTTAAAAAAAAGAAAATGATAATTAGCTATATATGAAAATTAAGATCCCTATGCTTTCAGAGAGAGAATATTTAATGTTTTGTGGGTACAGAAAAACAAGTGAGACAGAGTTAAAGGCATTCTGTCATTCTGTTGAAAATCCTGATTTCCCTATTAAAAAAGACATAATTAGAGCTGAACTTCACAGAGAAGTATGGCTTGATATAGTTCCAGGAACTAATAATACTAGAATTAGATCTATAGAGTATTCAAACATGAAAGGTTGTAAGAAATTTTATTAATTTATAAAATAAAATAATTCTCTTTATATTTCAATAGATATTCCAAAAATGTCTATTAATATGATGATAGCGAAATATGCTACAGAAGAAATAGGTAAATTTTATTTAGATTGCAAAGAAGAAGAAGAAAAAAGAAGAAAAATAAAGAAATGAAAAATAAATATTTGATTTGATTGTATTAATTCATAGTATAATCTAATATTTTTATAAAATTCTAAATATATAATTTGTTATATTAATATAATGGTTTGACATAAATTAAATATTATGAGTACATATTTAACAGCAAAATAAAAGTCTTTAAATATTAATTAATAATTAAATATAAGAGCAAATATTGAATTAAGGTAGATTAAATTTATAAATACCAGAAATATAATTATTTTATTAGGTTTTTTATTTTCTAAGCCACTTTTTATTGTTATATATAAACATATTTATATACCTTGATAATTAATCTGTTTGTTATATTTATATTGTGAATAAAATTTTAATTGTCATAAATTATATACATCAGACTTATACTAGTTAAATATAAGCTAATATTAATAATTTACTAGAATAAAAAAATATATATTGATAATGCATAATATTAACCCTTAAACTTTTTTTTTTATTTAATTTTTAAATATGATCTATTACTAATTAATAGATGTATATATAATTTCCCTTAAAATATTTGAATTTATTTTGATAATATTGGTTAATTAAACTTTTTTCCCTAGTATTAAATACTAGTAATAGTTAATATTAATTTTTTATACTAGAAGTACGATAAACGTTTTTTTAATTATATTTTAACAAAGATTCTTATAGAGTTTTTAATATATTTAAATCACATGATTTAGCCTTTAGTAAATAGGCTGTATCTTGGAAATTTTAAGCTTATAAATAAAGAAGAATATATTTTAATTATGATTAATTAAATAACAAGAATTAGTAATTAATATTTAACTCTGGTTCTAGTAAATATAATTACCAAATTATGTATTATATTAAACAAATAAAATTTCCTAGTAATAATTAATTCTGATGGAATTATAAAATATCCTTTATCATATTATCGATTGATTTTATTAAATTTTTTAAATAGTAATATATAAGGAAGAGTAAGTAAAAAAAAAAATAATAATAAATTAATAAAATAATAATTAAAAAAAAAAAAAATTATATCAAAAAATGTAAGAATAATAATAATAAAATAAAAATTAACAAATATTTAAATTTGTATCAAATCTAATTGCTGATGGTGAATTTAAAGTTGCCTCAGCTGAATTTTTCGATTTGAACTAAAATCACTTTAAGGATGAAGATGAAAATAAACATATATATAATACTATCTTTAAAGAATACCTTTGTATTGTTGATAACTTTATCGATGTTAAACTATAAGAAAAGTTCTCCTAAGAGGAAATTAAGGGATTTTTTGAAGATTTAGAAAAAAATTAAAGCATATGATGACTAAGATACTATATAAATCTTGTTCACCTTTACTGATTTTGAAAAATTCAAATAAACTATGATAGAATACTCAAAAGATGAAAAAATTGATATTAAACAAGCCAATGTAATTGTTATTTATTACATTTTCTATTTATTTTTTAATATTGATATTTTAAATATGCATTAAAAGGTTCCAAAAATAAAATTTAGTTACAAATAAGGAGATTTTTCTAGATTTGATAAGTATAAAGAAATCGATTTAAGCTAATGGAAATGTGAAATATCTGGAAATGCTGAAACAGATTTCAACTTATATACTATGAATTATGAAGACACGGGATTAAATATTCAAAGATCTGAAGTGATATATTCCGGAATTTCCCCTCAAGCTATAATTAATAAATGGACTAATCCTGATTTAGAAGCGTATAATATAATTTTAAATTTTTTTATATAATTTCTACGTTTAAACAATTCAACTAAAATTTAAAGATATAAAAAATCTCCCATAATTACTGAAGCAAGATATATAGGAGAATAAAGTGAATATAAAAAATTATTTCATATGATTATGAATAATCCTAAAATGGCTCCAAGAGAATATCTATATGAGATGGCTCATAGAATAGAAGAAAATGGAGATGTTAAGATTATCGTCAGCACTGTTGAATCTCCTGAAGTGCCGATTACAGATGAAATTATTAGAGCAGATATGGCAAGAACTGTCTGGATATAAAAACTTTAAGATAATAAACTTCATGTCACATCTATATCGTTGCATGACTTTAAAGGATGTAATATGATTATTTATATAAATATTATATTCTAATAAAAAATCAACATATATTATTATTAGTCATTCCTAAAATGTTTATGAACATGATGATGGCCAAAATGGTCAATTAATATAGAGGATAATAATTGGCTGAATTATAAATGGAAGAAGAAAAACTAAAAAAAGATAGAGAAGAATAATAATAAAAAGAATAACATTGAATATATTTAATTGTTTTATTATAATCAATTAATCAATCAATATTTAATATATTTCTCAAATTATAAAAATAATCAATTTTATTTTAAGATAGTATTTGAAAAAATTAAAACAAAAACCTGTTTATAATTACTGAATTTTCTAATTTTGAAATCATAATAAAATATATCACTTTATAATTAGATTTATGATGTATTTTTATTTTTTAATAGAATATATATTTGATTGTATTTTATAGAAATAAATTTTTAATTAAAACACTGAAAATAATTCACTAGAACTTTTACTATTACATTCATCATATTAGTAAAAAAATTTAAATAAAAGTTTTAGAAAAAAAAACTTTTAATAAATTTTTCTCGTATATTAAAATAATTTTATGTAGAAATTTAAACTTTAAATACAATATACTAATAATATGAAGCTGATTGTATAGTTAGATTAAATTTGTTAAATTTATTAAGTCATTATTAATATGAACGAAATGTTACTATACTAAAAATATAATAAACATCAACGTATCTTTATCAATTAAGTTTTAATAATATTAATAAATTGCATAAATTTATTACGATAAAGTAATTAATTATAATATGTATTCGAAATAAAAACCTATAGTAATTAATATTAGTTATCTTCATATATAAATACATCAAATATCAAATTATTATTTTAAAGATTCTGCAATAACATATATATTTTACCCTTGACTTTTATTTAAAAATTTTTAAATTAGTTTCTAAAATAGGGAAAGTAGATATAAATAAATTTAGTAATAGTTATTATTTATTTATATTAAATAAGTATAGAATTTTTATAAAAGGTATTAAATAAGTATATAATTTTTATAAAAATTACTTTAAGTAATTAGTTTAAAATTAATAATATTTAATAGTAATTTAAATTTGTTTCGAAAGATTCTAATATAGACAGATTTTAATATTCTTATATTATATACCTGATGTATAAATAATAAAAACAATCTAGGAAAGATGATATGCCTTAAACATAATTGTATAAAATATATGATAATAATATCATTCAAAAGATAACCTAAGTAGTTTTAAATTTTAAGAAGATATTCTTATCATATGAATGAACTATTTTATACTTTATTATCTTGTACAAATCAAATATATTCGTTTATATAGACCTTAATTAATTATTGTAAAAGTAAAAGTCATGCTTAACTGGGTAAAGTTTATTTATAACTAGATCATAATTTATAAATATTTATAATAAATATAAAAATAAAGCAAATTATAAATAATAAAAAAATAATGTAAAATTTATATAAATTGTTATTATATTATATATTTCTAATATAAGTTATAAATAGTCACTAAAAATTATTTTTATATCATATTAAAAAATCAAAAATAAATATATATATAGCAGGAGTTTTCAATTAGAAAACTATATTGCTTTTTAAAAAGTTAAATTTGTTATAGAACATATTTTTTCTTCTTCTGCAATAGGTTCTATTTCATTTTACTCTTAATCGTCACTGTTTTTAATATTAGATATACATAAGTTAATATTATTTTGTTTTTAAATATTGTTGTTTTATAGTTCGATTTATTAATTAGACAATGAACTACTAATGGTAAGTGTTTACTATTGGTTATTTATTCTATTTTGTTCTCCTATACTCTCAGACTCTTTATCTGTTTCTTCTTCTTGTATATAAGTAGGCTAACTGTATATATATTCATAATATGTATTTTATTTATAAATGCATGCTTATCTACAATTACAAATTTTTTTTACAAATGAGTTTCAAGTTCCTGAAAGGTATACATTTTTCCATAATGACTTATTTTCTGAGGAAGAAAATTATCAATTTTTATAGATTCTATACTGTTGTTTAGTTGATTCAAGCCATATTATTATTATGTTAATTATTCAGATAAATTTTAAACATTTTTAATAACTTCGTATGTTTTAAATTATCTAAGCTCTTCCAGTGTTTTTATGTTATTATATTTTTTTTACTCCATTTTTATTACTCGATACCTCATTTTATTTAGGAAATATTTTATATATATATTTTTTTTTTTTTTTCTCTAATTAATTATTTTTTAAGATCACAATATATATTTTTTTTTTATCAATTTAATATATACTATATATTAAGGTTCTAATTAAAAATATAACTAATCTAAATAACTGAACAGCCTTTTGATGAAGTAATATTATGAAATAAATAAAGTTATAATACGAATATATTTTAAAATATATATAATAATAATTGCTAATTATTAATTATATCGCGAAAATTAGATTTTTATTGTAATAATGACTAAAATTTTAGTACTTTTAGTTTTGCAAGAAGTTAAATAAAAAAATTAGAGATTTTAGAAATTAATACAGAAAACTGTTTATTATTTTCAAACATTTTTACTTACCTATTTATAATCTTTACTGGGATGAAAAATATAACTTTACGGCATTTTATTACATAATATCAGTTATTACTATGAATATTTGAAATATATTCAACCTGGGGACAGTAAATAGACTTATGTAAAGTTGAAAATATGTTATTATTAATTAGGCTCAAATAATTTTAATTTCGAATTACAATTACAATTTATTAAAATTTAATGAATGGTAAAGTTTATTACTAATGATTATTTTTAAAATTTTAATTTTTAAAATAGAAATAATGCATATATCCTTTACAATTATGATATTCAAATATAATTACTATCAAAAATTATTATAAAAATCACTTTAGAAAAAAAAAATTGAACATTGATATATAATTGAATAATATATATTTATGTCTATATTAAATATAAATTATTATTGTTTTGTTTTTATATATAGTAAATTGAATTTTTATATTAATAAGTTAATTGATAACCTTTCTTTCTTTTATTGCGATTAAATAAATTGGAAATTACTAATTTCGTGAAGAGAAAAATAATTTGCACTTTAAATAAATAAAATTAAAAATTTTATATTAAAGGATATATGTACCAATTTTTTAATATTGAATAATAACATTTTTATATATTTTTAAGACTTTCTATAATAGTTTGTTCAATAATATACAAATATAAATTTAATTAAAAAATAAAATGAAGAATATTTAATATATATATTATAAATTTAGTATATATATTAATATTAATATTAATACAATATAGTATAGTTAATATTAATTCATGAACGAAATTAAGTATGCTATTAGAATGTTTGAGTTCTTATTTATAAAATTGAAATTTCTTCACCTATCGGCTCATTATTTTCAATTTCATTGTATTAATCATTAAAATCAAATTTCGAAGAATTTCCGTATTTTTATCTTATTGAATTTTTCTATAAATTAGGATTGGTAAAAGTTAATTATTAACCCGCCTCAATATGGTTTTTCGTATTCTATAATTGATAATATCCTTCAGAGGGTGATTATATATCATTAATTTTGTCATCATTTTCACACTTACAATCATTTAGTAAGTGATTTTCTAGCTCAGAAATTTTATAATAATTTCCATAATGCTGAACTTTTTGAGGAAGGAAATGATCCATCTAAATCTATTATTTTTTAGATCCATAAGAATTTAGCAATACAGGCTCTTTTACCATATAGCTAGATAATTTTTCCACATTTTTTATTATTTGCTAAGTTTTAAAGCTATTCAACTGTTCCATAGATTTTATATTATCTTCCTTTTACTCAAACTTTGTAATTTAAAATTTCATTATTATTAATATTTTCTTTTTTTCTTTCTATTTTATTTTTTTTCACTTATTTTTCCTCTAATGATAATTATTTTTTAATTCCTCTTTATTATATGTGTATGAACTAATCATATTGCATATAATATGGTCATCAAATTTTAATGATTCATTAAAGAAAATATATATTGAATTATATATTTAATAAGCATAAAAGAATAGTAACCAGCTCTATTTTTGAAAAAATAATTATAGTTATAATTTTATAATATAGTTAAAACTTAAATAAACCACTTTAAATAGATTTATAATTTACTACCTAAAAAATGAAACGATAAAAGCCTAATAAAACTGTTTGATCATTCATTTTAAAAATGGGAATTTGATTTTGTAATATTTTTTATTTATAGAAATATATATCATACAATAAAATTTAAATTCCTGCAAATAAGAAAATTACTAGGCTTTTTAACATAATATTATGAAAATAAATTTTAAAATATAGCATATTGTAAATATGGAATTTTATATTTATCACATCTAAAGTTTATCTAAATTAATTTTATAGTTTTTATTTAATTAAAATAAATAAATTTCTTTCTAATCAACTAACTAAATAACAAACTAATTTATTGCAGTTAAATATAAATTCCCATAAATTCTTCAATTTTAATAATGGATAAACAGTAAAGCTTATTTTAAAAGCCAATATAATATGATAATAATAAACTTGGCTATTATGATATCCCCATTGACAATACCAATATAGGTTATTAAAGTCTTTTGAAAAAATAATCAAAGTCTTCAATTTATTCTAAATTGACTCACAATTCTCCTTCGAATGGAAGTCAAATCCACTCCAGAAAATCCAGTTTATATAATAATTCTCAAAATGTATCTTATCATTTGAAAAACAGTAAATATGTAATAAACTTTATCAATAATAAAATAACATAATTAAACTTATTTTAGTTTATTTTATTATAGAATAGTAGAAATAAATCAAGATAATTGTTGACATAAAGCACTGATTCTCCGACTGCTGCTTCTTTAATTAAAAAAATAAAAATAAATTAAAGAAAATTTAGTATTAATCCTTGAATATTTCAAGAGATGAGATTTGGCATAGAATTTTATAAACTGAATAAAGCTAGTATTAGCAAGAATCTTCACTTGACATAAATAATTTTAGAAAAGATGAATAATAAGAACAAACAAATATGTAACAATAATAAAAGGAGAGTATAAATAGTTTGAATATAATTATAAATAAAATAGATGAAGAGGTTGGCATTTAATAATAAAATTATTATAAATTAGAGTAAATAAAATTTGGTACATATTATATTTTATGCATTAAATTGATTTTTTTATCATAAGTTTATTCGAAGAATCCTAAAAAACTAAAAAATAATAAGAAGAAAAATATAATATAAAATATTCTGATTAAAAAATTAAGTAGTAAAAAGAATTTAAGCGATAAGTAAGATGTAAATCTCATTAAAACGAATATGAAAAAATTAATTTATAATAACTAAAAAAAGAATCAATCTAGAATAAAAAATAAGGAAAATGTTAACAAATTTATACTTAATCATAGGGCGAACAATATAATAAATTGAAAAATATCTCTCCAAATAAAAATAATCTATTAAATAACCTCAACTGTAGCTAATTAAGTTCGAATCATAATACAAATGCATAAAATTTTCCTAAAATAGAAAATGAGGTATCAACTGAAGGAAAAAAAAAAAAAACTTTTAAGGAATTTTGTGAATTTTCTAAATATCCAATAAATCCATTAGTTAAAACTACAAGATCCTAACATTTGTAAAAAGAAAATTAAGAAATTCTGAGCAAATAAAGCTAAAATAATGATTTATTAAATTTTGCAAAATCAGAAAAAATATAATTAAAAATGAAAGATCCTTAAAATAGCTAGATTAAGCTAGAATAAGATCCAAAATAAAAAAGTCAAAATGAAAATTATCATGTAGTAAGGAATAGAGTTTTTACTTAAGTTTATGAATAAATTGAACCAGAATTTTAATCAAGATAGAGACTTTTAAGTGTAATTTTAGGAAATGAAAATAATTCTAAATAATCATAAAATTAATCTTAAAGATCTTCAAATTTAATATCTATTTCAACGCGGAATAAAAGGAAGTTAACATCATCTGAGTTAAAGCCTGTAGTTAATAGTAAAATTTAGCTAAATTTGAATAAAGAAATAATAAAGAAAATAATTACTCCACCTTTAGAAAATTCTCATTTTGAAAATATTAAAGATGGTATAAATTATTACTACATATATAGTACAACAAATTGATTAATTTTTTATAAGATTTATTTGGCTTAATGAGTTAATGTGTTGACAGAAATAATATAAATGGATTAATTTAAATTCTTTTTTACATCTCATAGGTGCTTTTTGAAGAAAAATAATACGATAAATCTACTTTTTTTTTAGTTAAATCGTAAATGTTATCATTAATAATATATTTTGTTATACCAAAGAAATTTAACCAATAATTTTCAACAGATAAAATTAACAACCTATTTAAGGCGCTATATAAAAAAGGCTGAAGCATTCTTGGGACTAGCTAATTGTGCAATTAAATTAAAATTATTTTCCTAAGCCATTCTATTATTTAAAAAGGCTATGTAATTATGTTGGGTAACTCAATAAAAGGAGACAGAGTTAAATATTTATGAAGAAATTGGAAAGTGCTATTATTTTATGGGA
This sequence comes from Miamiensis avidus, assembly GCA_037039885.1. Lineage (NCBI taxonomy): Eukaryota > Ciliophora > Oligohymenophorea > Philasterida > Glauconematidae > Miamiensis > Miamiensis avidus. The sequence goes on from JAWVGU010000021.1 coordinate 127,516, forward strand.
AATATACCCAAAGCAACTGAATATCATGACAGGTAGTTTTAAATTAGAAAATCAAATTGATTTTTATTAGTTTATATTGATATTCAAATTTTAGATTCGCTAATGGATCTTATGAAAATGAAAACTCAAAAGAGTTACAATACTCTAATAGCTCATTGAGATATTATAATTTAAAGTAAGAACATTTTGTTTAAATTACTGGTTAACTCATTACAAAAGTTGAATTACCTCTGTTTACTTTAGAATAGATGCCTTAAGTGATTATATCATATTTAATTATATTATAATTTATTTATTTATTTAATTGATAATAAAAATATGGATAAGGTAGTAGATGAAAATGATAACTTTTCACATGATTAAGGAAAACGAGTGAGTCCTAGATATATGAGTTCTAAATTTAGGCAGGAAAAATGGCTACAAGCAAAGGGGGTACAAATAATTGAAGAATTGATAAATGGAGAAGAGTTTTAATTAAGAATGCCTACTCCAGCTCGTAATATAAAATACATATTTTAAATATAATATTAAATTTATTTTTAGTTTATTAAGAAACAAAATTCGATTTTCCGGGAAAAATAGAAAAAATTTTTGAGGAAAAATTTAGAATACCAAAAAATAGTATCAATTTGTATCAATATACGGGGTAAGGTTTATTATTATCATATCTTTGAGTTTTCTATATATAAATATGTATTTTACTTCTTCATGATTAAAATTATTATGATTTAATAGCATGTTAAAACAAAAGACAAATTAGATACCAACATAGAAAATGTAAGCAATATAAACCAAGAAATAGAAAGGAGAATTGCTAAAAATGATGCCTTTGCAAATTGGGAAAGTAGAATTAAGAGACAATAAAAATTTAATTTTGAATTATAAAAAACCCAATAAGAAACAAAGTATTTCAATTTACAGAAATTTAATGTCTAAACAAATATTAACAGCAACAAATTATTACAAATTTATCTTAGTAGTTTTGTAAAAAATTAATATAATGTTGATATATTTTATTATTTATATAATGGTAATATGTTTTTCAATTTATATAATATTATCATGTTAGAATTTGTTATTATATATAGTTCAATATGTTAAAGAACTAAATACTTTTATTTGATTGATTAATTATTTTTTTAGCAAAATTATAATTTTGAGAAAAAATAAATAAAATTTTTGTAAAGTATATTAAATCAGAAAAATCAAAATATAACCTATAAAAATTCTAAAAATTATATATTACCAATCGAATTAATTTTATAAATGATTTAATTTTTTAATTATAATAAAAATATCTATTTTTGAAAATAAGTGAATAGATGTGAATTATCCCTATTTGCAATTATAAATATATCATTTAAATTAGAAAAAATTGGCAGAAAATTATAAATAATTTCAATTAAATTCTTTAAAAATAGAAAAAATTTACTAATGAATAAATTAGATAATAAATAGAAGTAAAAAAATGCCAAAATACTACTTTAAAAGTGTTGTTTTTATATGATAGAAACATTCTTTAACTCATTTTTATTTCAAATTATTAGATTTTCTATTACAATTAAAATAATAACAGCTAGAAGTATAAGTATACTGAAAAATTGGCTGAAAAAAAAATTTAGTTAATATATAATGTTTAATATAGTAAGTCAGGAATGAAAGCGTGAAATTTTGTGTTCATTATGAATCATAATCCTTTAACAAATCATCATTTATAACATAAAGTTTTTATAATTAATAATGATTAATATTAATATAATATTTTTGTTATGGGTGTAATATATTTTTAATTTAGTTGATAATTAAATTTATTTTTAAATTAAAGAAAAAACGAGCTATTTTTATAAAATAAAATAAATACTTTAAAATGGATATATTAAATTGATATAAAAATAAGAATATGATGTAAGGATAATATAAAATAGAATATATAAAGTAAATAATTTTTGAGTCATTAGTTTATATTTTAGTTTAGAAAATTACTATAATTTATTATATTTCGTATCTTATTTTTATATTTATCTTATTTTTAATATAAAAATAAAGCAGAACTATATTATCTATCATATACGGACATTTTACTTTAAAATATTAACTTTTTTTTAATAACCGTAAAAGAACAAACTTCTTACTATTTCAAAAAAAGGCATTTTAAAAATATATTAAAGAACTTATTAAATTGTTGATAATCAAATTTTTAATAATATATTTAAATATAATTAAACTTGTATAATTAAATTATTTTAATTAAATAAATATAAGTTAAATAATTAATTATTTAAAAAAACAAAACTCAATAAAAAGAAGAATCATCTCTATGAGTATCAGTTTTACTTTTAGGAGTATTGCTATCTCGTATGCTTGAGTCAAGTCTTCTGTAAATTTCCTTTCCATTATGTTTTTATTACACTACTTTTTCGGTTTATTTTTGCATATTCTACTAGTAATTTTGCTGGCATATCTGGAAGAGTTTGTGAGACTGTCTCTCTCCCTCTTGCTGAACCATTAAGGAAAAGTACCCGGTTAAATTAGTGATTTTCTAATCGTGAGCGGGGTCTTTGGCAAGGAGCATGTAGGGGTGTCCTTCTTCGACGATTTCTCCCTTCTCAAGCATGATAATTTTGTCATAGTAGGTGACGGATTACAGTTTGTGTGCGACAGTTAAGATGGTCGTATGTTGGAAATATTCCTAAATTTTTTGGTTTATCAGTTGAGTTTGTTATCTGTCCAGCATGCCACTCGCTTCATCGAAAAGCAAAATTTTCGATTTGTTTAAATACGCGCGCACGAAGAAGAACAGTTGTCTCGTTCCGATGCTAAGAATCATAGATTTCGCCTCCGTATCTAGCCCCTTTTCTTGTTTCAAAATGAACCTTTCCAGTTCGAAGCGCTTTAAAACCTTCATGATCTACTTATCTGTGTAGTGGCAGTTAGGATCAAGATTTTTCCTTATCGAGCCACTGAAAAATAGGGGGAATTACGGGATAATCGTCATTGATTTACGCAGTTTTTTTACTCCTATTTTTGAAATGTCCACTCCGTCGATGTATATCCCACTATCCGTGTTGACATTTTTGGAACGATGGATCTCGAAAATCCTGAATAAAACGTAAAAAACAGTCGATTTTCCCGCTCCTGATCGACCAATAAACGCGACCTTTTCTCCGGGTTGCACTCTGAAGTTGAGGCCCTTTAATTAGTACTTCATATGGTCTCTCTAATAAGTAAGTGACAATATTTTTAATTTCATTAATTAATAATTTTATTTTAATTATATTACAAATTTCATGTGAACATTTTTAAAGTGAATGCTGCCCTAACGTGGCCACTTTTCCTGAGCCAAATGCTTATCGAATTTGCTTTCGTAGAGTTCTTGTTCCTTATTGTCTATGTAGTCGAAAATTCGCGCTGGGGAACTCATTTGCATGTTCATTTCGATGGCTTCTCTGAATATAGACTGCACGTAGGAGGTAATTAGAATGAGTAATTAGACAGACACTCCCAACTGCTGGAATGTCGTATTCTTGTCATACAAAAGATTTATAATAGCAGTCCCTGCGAACAAAATGGCAATGAGTTCTGCATAAAATGCCAGAAATCGAGAGGTGGTCCACTTATAAAATTAATAAAATTATTTTTATTTCTTCATTTTTTATGCTTTAAATTAATTCATACCCAGGCCGTATTTGCAGTATTCCATTAGTTAATGTACTTTTTGGAAAGCATCACAAAATGTTTTTCGATTTTGTATGCTCTTAGAGTGATGAGGGAGGCAACTTTAATAAATTAGTGTGAAATTTGTATTATTTATAAACAAAGCAAAAATAATTATTTTTTTACTTGTTTCACTGTATAAAGAAGTAATTGGATTCCTCATTATAAGTTCAAGAATTCTCGTTTAAAGAATTGAATGTTTACTGTATTATACCAACAAAAAGAGAAGGACGAAGGCTATAGACCCTGGGATTATAATTAGCGGACTGCTGAAGGAAACATAAATTAAAAACGCGAAAAAAGCGATGGAAAATTGCAAAAATTCATTTATAGCAAAGGGCAGTAATCTATCGGTTATTCCCCCATCATTCGAAAATCGGTTTAAAATTCCTGTGATAAAATGTCGTTACTTACACCTAATTACTGTTTATTTAATATATTTAATTACTTCCGGAAGGGTTTTACTCGAAAAACAAGATTTTTCCTCTAAATACTGAATTTATCATTTAGGAAAGCATCTATATTACAATTAAAATAATTTTTAATAAAAATAAAAATAAAAATGCAAAAAGAAAAAAGAAAAAAAATTTTTACATTAGAACTTGCATTAACCATAGCAATGGGGGTCCAAAGCACTTTGATAAAATTTACAAAAAAGTGGGCTCCCATAAGAATTAGCAGAAATATGCAGAACGAGTATCCGTCATTATTAATGTCTCCAATGTGATGGAGGACTCTCCTAATAGCGCCGAGTTCTCCATCTCCCGCTCCTAATTGTCTCCCTTTTTTATGGAGGGCTCTGGGGTTTATTTCTGAAAATTCTTTGAATCTGGGGAAAAGTTGGTTAATATACACAGTTAAAGTTTCTGAAATTCCGAAAAGAATCAAAATAAGTATGCATCGCAAATACCCGATACTTTTGAAGTATTTCTTATAAACCTAAGTTATAAAAGAAACAGTCAATAATGATAAATGAATGAATGAATGAAATAAAGAAAGTTGAAAATTACCTAGGTTGTGGGCTTGGCGGCTCTGACGTCTTCGTAAGCTATGTATCTGCCCTTTTCCGTCCGAGTGATATTTTACTGCGACCCGAAACTGGCGATTGACTTCAAATCATCTTGTTCTGTTTCATCGCTATCTTCACTTTCGTTTTCGTCAATAATGAACTCTGCATCTGCATAGGTTTGAATGATTTCCCTTTGCATTTCCTTGATTTTCTCCGCTCGTTCTTGTTCACTTACGTACAAGTTCGGCGACACTCCGTCAGGCAGAATTCCCGAGTGATTTTGACTGTTTGTAAGGTCGAAATTGTCGTATTCCTGAGGGGGTTTCAACTGCGAAATATACTGCACTTTTTCACCCTTGAAACTCAGGGGGAAATTTTGCAAGTTGCTCGGGAAGTAAGTTTACTGTTATTATTGGAGTGTTTGCGACTGTGACTGTTGCAGGTAAGGCGATGAAAGGGCTTCAGAATTGGTGATGGAATTATTGTAAGAAGAATTTTGTTTCAGAATGCCTAAAGGATTGCGAAACTGGAACTAAAATCTCTGAGCCGTGATGTTATTGCCCAATGAAGTCGGATATAGGTATTGGCCTTGCGAGTCATTGTACTGCGAATCGAGCTGCTTTTCTAAATCCAAATTTTATTCTTAAACTTGATCGAAATTCACACTCGAAATTGGTGAAGACACTCTTATGGCGCTTTGTCCGTTAAACTCCTGCAAATTGACTTTTCGATTGTTGTTGTGGTCCGATTTGTTCTCCTCCAATAAATGTCTGTTCGAAGATTGATCTTCGAACTATTATGTGTCGTTGGGCAGCGTCGTTGTCAACAAAGGGAAGTTTGAAGCTTCGGTTTGCAAAGTTTGGTTGCCGATAGTGTTGATATTGTTGTAGTGGTTGGGATTTATAGTGTTTTAACTTTCTTAATAAAAAAATATTTTTTATTAATGTATAGAAGATTTGTTTGTATAAAAAGTAAAAGTACCTCCTAATTGTAAAGGAAACTATTACTAATTTTGGTTTAATTTATTCGGCGCTTTTGAAGACTTCTGAGATTTAGAATTTGAAGAAGATGAAGAAGACGAAGAGGAAGAAGAAGAAGTATTCGAAGGAGTCAAGTCGTCTTTATCAAGTTTTGCCGGCGAAGAAAGCTCTGGAATTTCTTTTTGAACCTAAAGCAAGTTGGAAGGCCCGATATTATAATTGCCACTGCTTATTCTTTATCTTAACTCTTGAATTGATTCATCTATTGACATTTCTCGCTTTTTCTCGTGGATTTTCTGCATTTACTCTTACCCAAAATATGTACTCTGATGAGGGTGTACTATAATAAGGCTTGAAGTTTTGGGTTTAGTTAATACAATGAGATTTTTATTGTTGTTGTTGTTGTTTTTGCCGCCATTGTTGTTATAGCCTATAGAAGTCAAATTCTGCGATCTAATGTGGGATATTTTTTTTTCACGAATGCTGGGAGAAATGCTATTGTGACTCGATGGTGATTGTGTTTCTGTTCTATACGTTTTTCTTATTGGTTTTTTTGAGTAATATCCCTTATTATTTAAACTAAATATCTTATGAGACTAGATGACCCCCGTTCCATTTCTGTCATTGTTATTATTATTATTTTTAATTTAGTCATTTTACTTGTCTACAATGTCTTTCAGAACATTTTAATTATCTTCCTCTTCTTCTTATTAATTTTCGTTGTCAATACTGTGCGCAAACTTCGGAGACTCTGGTTCATATCCGCCCGTTTCTTTCGGTGAAGTAATCAGCAATTGAGATTGATCAAGAGACTTATTTTCAATCAAATTGAATTATTATTTCAAATTTTACTGCTTAGCATTGTTGTTTAAATTATTTTAGCCCGTTGAATCATTATTATTATTGTTATTATTTTCCTGCTTCAAATCTATAGAACTTTGCTTTTAAATATCCAGAGACCGCATGTATTCGTGGGATTAGTTGATTTAGCTATTAGGTGTATCTGGGGGAAGCCATTTAGAACTCGCTCTATGATTTCGCAGTTGTTTTTTTATTGAACTTTGACTAATATTGTTGATGTTGTTGTGGTCTTAAGTGTCATTATCTTGCTAATTAGTTTTCGAGTTGTTTGCTTAGTTGTTGAAATCATGGAGATATTTTAGTAAATTCGGTTCCGAGTAAAACGGATTGTTGTGCTTATTATCATAGCTTTCTTCCGCCCCTTACTACTACTACTACTGCTACTACTGTTAGTCGTTGCTATTATTTACTTGGCTGTCGCCCTTATATTTAAAGGAAACAAGAGAACTAGATTTCAGGCGCGTATGCACCGAAGGCAGTGTAATATCGATAGCCAAATGATCCGAAGTTGTTTTGATGGTGTTTGGCGTGTTTTTCAAAATTTTTGAATTCGAAAAGTTGTTATTGTTTTGACTGCTGTTACTTGTGTTAACTTCTTTTTTTACGGAGTTAAAAGTTTTTGTTATTGATATTGTTACTGTTGCTGTTTCCGCTCCTGTTCATGCTTTTTTTCATATCTTCAATGGTATCGGACAGGAGCTGCTGACTCTGGTTCATGTCATTTTGAATTTTCTCTCGCTCCTGCTTCAGTTGGGAATATTTCTGTTTTGATCGGTTCATTTCCTCAATCAGCTGCGTGAATTCTGCAGTTTTTTTTTTCCCAACAATCTTATGGCTCAATTATTGCTCCTCCTCTTCTTTTTCTTAATATTTGATTTCCTTTGATTTTTCCAATTCCTACTTTTCTCCTTCTTTTTCCTACTCCTAATTTTACAACTATTATTACTATTATTATTATTCTTGCTGCTTATGATACTGCAGCTGTTACTGCGAAAGTTGAGCCGCAAATTTCGCTTGCATTTGTTACAATTCAAGTATTTGTTGGTCTTTATCTGATATCATTTTCTGAAAGTTTTCCATTTGCGACTGCAATTGCTTAATCATCACTTCTTGCTGCATTTAAATTTTCAGCGAAAGAGTAGATGTCTGCTTATGATGCTCATCCTCATTGCCATCACCCTCCTCTTCCAATTTCTTCATTGAAGTCAAAATCGATGCGAATTTGTCCGATCTTTTTTCTGAATGATTTCTTGTCGGACTGCTTTCCTCTTCTATAACTTCCTGCTATTGTTGATACAAATTTATCGAAAGGGGCTGCTGACTCCCACTACTGTACGTATTTTCTCGTTTCGGGTGGTAGTGCTTTTTCGCCAAAGGCGGCGAATAATTACCGCCTCCGTTCGCTATTTTTTTATTTTAAACCTCTTGCGAGCCTGCGAAATCCCCGGACTCAAATCTGATTCGCTTATCGTACTGCGATTTGAATTTAGACTGCGAAAGGAAAAAGGAATCTCCCTAACTGTTGTTTTATAAATTTCCATTGTTCTGCTTGTCAACGAAACTCACTGTGGGGGATCCTTTTAAGTGCATCGGGTAGGAAGAATCCATGCTGAAGTTGTCGATATTGTCATTGTTTTCCTTGAGATGTCCATAAATTTTCTAAGCCAACATGTTAGCATCTGAAGTTATCATACTGTAGTTGCTCTTTTCCATCCCCCTACCGCCCCCTCCGTAAATGCTGTGCGCACTTTTCGGACTTTTCGTTTAGGAATTCCTTACTTTTTTTTATTCTTCTGTTTTTTCATTATTAGTATTGTTGCTATTTCTTTTTTTAATATAGTTATTCTTATCTTGAAAAACAAATTTGTAGTTTAATTAATGAGAGAAAAAAAAATATTCATTTAATTAATTATCATATTGTATGTACCTGAATGTTCGCTGGAACTTTGATTTTTTTCTGTGAGAATGTGTTTGTTGGAATCCGTTTCTCTTTGCGAGACATTTTTGTTTGAATCAGAAGTCAATTTTTCCTGTGTGGCCGTTTTTTCCCTTTTCTTCGGCGAAGATTTTACATTTTGGGAATTCCTCAATTACGGACTGCTTTAATTATTGTTTTGCATTTTGAGTTGCTAGAGCTGGTTAAGTAATTTTTCACCACTTTGGTGCACACTATTTTTCATTCCACTTTGGCCGGAGTCGGACATGTGCATCGTGTTCGTGAGTTTTTTCTTCAAATTTCGCAAATGGTGTTCGATATTTTCCTACTTGTACTGCTGTCGTTTTATCTGATTCATTAGAATCGTTTTCTGCTACTTATGGTTTTGCCTCACCAGCGGAGGCTACTCAGAAATGAAAAAGTTCTTCAAAATGATGTTGTCTTTTTCCAGTTCTTCCTTCGATCCCTGGTACGTGATTCTTCCCTGGTCCATCACAATTATGTAATCACATTGGTTCGCAATGTGGATTCTTTTTAATAGAAAAAAAATCATTTAATCATTCTCAGCTAATCAATCAATCAATCAATCAATCAATCAATCAATCAATCAATCAATCAATCAATCATTCAATAATTACCTATACGTGGTCATGATTACGGTTTTGTTTTTTAGCATTCCCTTGATAGCTTTTTCAAATACAGATTTGACCATCTTCGGGTCTAGAGAAGTGAGAATATCTTCCAAAATCACGATGTCCGCCTTGTGATATATGGCTCGGGCCAGGGCAATTCGCGCCTTCTACCCTCCGGAAATATTCAGACCTCTTTCTCCAATTTCGATCATGTCTCTTTTATCGAAGGTCTCGATGTCCTGCTACAGCCCGCAGGCTTCCAGAGTTTCAGTATAGAAGGCTATGTCCATTTCGTTACCCAGCAAGATGTTTTCCCGCAAAGTTCCTGAAAAAACGACAGGATTTTCATCTACATAGCTGATCTTACCATTGAGGAAAAAGTCCCCATCTTTGTCAGGAAGTTCGTTCAAAATTGCCTTCAAAAGATTTGATTTCCCTGAATTGTTTTTCCCTATAACTGCGGTGAGAGACTTGGCCTTCAATTTGAACGTAATATCAAACAAACACTGTCTCTTCATTACCCTTTCCCAGTACCCATTGAAGTTGATAAACACTACCGGGTATTCGCTTTAATCCACATCGGGGGGCAATTCCTAAAATTAAATGAATAAATATTTAAAAAAAAACTAATTTATTGATTGATTAATTGATTGATTATTACTGAGCCGCCCTGCCGGACCGCATCCAGGTGGTCTGCTGAGTCTTCGTAGTGAGAGAGGATAGACTGGACTCTGATGAAAATGAGCTTCATTTCGACGGAAAAAGTGAATCCGAGGTTGATTTGGTTTAAACTATTGTTTAGCTGATTCATTAGCAAGGTGACTTGTATGATGCTGGAAAGGTTAAGTTTTTTCTCCTCACTTGCCCGCTCATTCAGCTGAATTTGCGTGAAAAAAATTAAAAACGCGCCCACGAAGCCACTCGTCGCAATAAAGGTCTTCGAAATCGCTTCCAAAAACAAAATCTTCTTCAAAATGAACGCCTCCTTCTTTCTTAGCTCGCCCATCTATTCCGACAGCATTTTTTCCAAAGAGTACAGCTTCACAACCCTTACCTCTTCCAGCGACTCTTGGATTTCTCGCAGACGATTGTCCACATGCTGAGTTCTCGCCCTCCTAAAACTCTTCGATCCAGATGCCATCGATTTCATTAACAGCACTATTAAAATACAATACGCAACTCCAATCAAGGCGATCCACCCTAACAGAGCTATCAAAATGACTGCTGTGCCTACAAACGCCAGTGGCGATATTATTTCCATAAACACTATCTAATTTAATATAAAAAATGAGAAATTTATTGAGGTAGATTTTAAATAAATAAATTATTTTTAATGCTTATTTTTTACAACTATATTCCTTTCAAACGCGTTCAACTCTGAAGTAATTAGATTCACAATTTTACCCATATTCAGCGCCTGCGCCTCAGTAAGTTTCATGGAAATTATTTTTTCTTTAATAAAAAAAAATAAAAAATAAATAAAGAATCTTTAATTTTCGTAAAGTACTATATATTAGGGCAGTCAGCGCTGATTTTAACTTTATTGCGAATAGCCCCGAAATCATTTCCTAATGGTGTTGCGCATACAGGTTGACGAACATATTTAAAATGAGTAAAAATGCATAAATGAGTGCAGTTTGCTTGGTCTCGTCCTCTTTTGAGGTATCTCCATTTTTTTATTCTTCTTCCACTGTCGTATTGATTACAGTCAAAAAAAGTCCTAAGAAAAGCACATTCCCCAAATTGCATAATTGGTTTAGTAATCCCAAAAACATCTGCCAATAAATATCTTTTTGAACGTTCTGAAAATCGCCCAAAAAATTGAATTGGTGCCCTTTTCCTCATATGATTCGTCATACTCTTATTCAAATTCATGTGTAAAATGGTTTATATCTTAGTCGCCAAACCTACCAAAATAAAAAATTATTTAAGAAAAAGACTAAATTACAATATTTCATTTTCATTTTCAATACCAGTTGGGAATGTCTGATATCGTAATTATGCTTCCATCTTTAAAATGAGTGTTTATATGAGAAATAAATGGCTTAATAAAATAGAAATTTAAATAAGAGCACCAACTAGGCCCCTATTCCTTAATTTTTACTAAATTGTGTAATTCCTGCAAAGCCCCCACATAGTCCTTATGACCTATCAATTTTTTTAATTTAAATTTACTTTTTATTAAATAGCTTATTCTCTATTGTTTTACTTTAAAAAATTTGTGGCTGCATTGTGGACTTTCTTCTAACAGGTTTACTTCTTTATTTGTTTAAAAATCCTCCTCCCCCCTCCACTGATACATTGCTAAAAATTGAAGTTCTGCGCCCGTAAATTTCTCCGTTCGCATTTATATTATTATTGTTGATAAAACCATTTCCATTGCTATTTACATTATAATTATTATTTTGAGAATTTTAAGACTACAATTCTACATTGTTAATGCTCGAAATAAAGCCCTGATTCTATTCATATATTTTAATTAAATTAATTTGCAAATTCCTTTCATTTTACTATAAATTATTTCACATTAATGCTTACATATCGATTTGTGTTGTTTAAGTTATTGTAATCTCCTTTATCAGAAATCTGTCCAATGCTCAAAATGCTCCCTCGGGCACTGAACCTCCTGTTCAACTACTTCATGAATGTTTAATCTGCCATATTTTCTACATTTATATTATTATTAATACTTTGTCTTCTTTTACTTAGCGGTAATTTGCTTTAACTGTCGAAATTCACTAAATCGGTTGAGGAATGTATTTCTAGTATAAAATGTAATAAAATATATCTATCAATTCAAATTTCTACAATAAAACATTTCAATTAAATTTGAACTTTTAATATTTATTTCCCAATTTTATTTTGTTTAACCTTTTGTTCTTGTTTTCAAGTAAAGGTTTATATTATTTTATTTTTTTTACCATTAGAAACATTTTTTATGAAATCTATAGAATGTCTATCATCATTTTTGTTGCTTTGGCGAATTGATTTCTTCCTCGCAAATTAAGATTTCTATTAAATACTCACCTACGGAGGATAAATATTTTAAGAATTCAGAGAATCATTTGACCTGTTGTAAGGATTCAGTAAAGAATTTCTTCGCTATCTTAAAGGAGAGCTATTATTATCTTGAACAGGTTATTGAAATAATGACTATCTTCGTTAAAATTTAAATCCTGATTTCATTATATTTGTCTGATTTAAAATCAATATCCTCCCTTCCTCTTTTCAAATTCCAAATTTTTAGACTAAATTGCTTAAATAGCGTTATTTTATTAATATTGATTTACGAAATTATTTTGCTAATTTAGTTTGTTTTTAAGGAATATATAACTAAAACAATTCGACATAAATCAACATTTGTTAATAAAATATATTAATAGACTGTAAAACTGAATAGTATATAATTATTTTATTACTATTTAATTTAAATAAAAATGCAATAGTCAATGTTAATTTTTTATAAAAACTTTAGTTATAAAAGGAAATTATGTAAACATAATTAATGAGACAATTAAAAGAATAATTTGATTATTTCCTTTTTTTCATAGAATTGTTCTTATTGTGTTTATTTATTTGCATAAGCAATGTTTTTATAATTTAATATATCTAAATTAAATATTGAGATTAAATAATTTTGTAATAAAAATCCTTAAATATTAAATATAGTTACTACTTAATATTTTATTTTAGACATATTTAAATTATTAATTTTAAAAATTACGATATTAAAGTAAATTTAAAAAATAAATTTCTATTAATTTCCCTAACTAATTTTATTATTTCTATTACTGTTTATAATAGAGAGAGAGTTGTTGATGTTATTATTAAAAACACATAGATTTTTATAATATAATTCAAAATTCACTGATTTCTCATAATTAAACGAGAATATCTGATAAAAGTAATAATAAAATAATTATTTATATTTATAAAATGACTCATTTATATATACTCATTATTAAAATAAAAATAAAATAATCATCGAAATCCCTACTAATTAAAATAGGGGTACGCTAATTATTATTTTTTCATATTTCCTTTCAATTATTCTAAATAAAGTTGTCTCAATAACACAATTATTGTCTTAAGTCATACTCACATTTTCCAAAAAAAATATATTGTTATTTTGTTAGTTTGTTTGTTTTTTTCATTCTTCAACGTAATCCAATTTAAATTGCTTCAAAGAAGAAGGGTCTTTAATTCCTCGCTTAAAATTTTGATGGCTGCCGAGTGGATTTCGTAATCGTGCATTTTTTTGGACTAAAGGAGATAATTCAGCGCAAAATTATCGAAAAATATCGTCGAAAGTTCAATAAAGATTTTCTTCATATTTTTTTCTTCTTCCTCATCATTCACCCCCACTGTCCAGCCCCTCACATATTCTACTTTGTTATTTAGCTTGATATCTTGGTCCAGCCAGTTCGAGAAGTTCTACAGACTAATGTCGTATTTGTGCAGCAACTATTCCCGATGCTGAACTATTTCTGAGTTGCCAAGACAGAACTTCTTGAGTCTCGCGCCGAAATTCTTGAAGACATTTTTGTGTTTGGACTGCTTGTATTTCTTTGCTATTTTTGAATTGGAAATACTTTCCCCCTAGCTAGAAACTTAATTCTATCTAAGAATGGGCCGTTTTTAAAGTGGTTTCATATTTTGGTTGTGGGACAGAGATATGCTATCAATTGCTTACTGGCAATTGCTTGAGCTCGGAGAGTAAGAATTATCGGTGTAAAATTACTCATTTTTTTCTGATACCGTCCCGCAGATTTCTATCAAATTACTGCTTCCATTGTCAGCCAATTTATTATTTTTGTCAACCATTGACGAATTGCCGCAATTACTGTTACTTTTTTAGATTAGTTTGTATTATGACATCTTGGCATCAGATTTTAATTATTTTTATTGCTATTACGATACGGAAATTGGTGATGAAGTCGTTGGCTAATATTAGAATTGTAATTTTGATTTGCTTTTACTATTAATTTAATCTCCCTTATCATAAAGATTTTTTTATATTTAATAATTATATATATCTTTGTTATTCCCCTTATATTACTGCTAATAATGTTACTAGTATTATTGTTTTTAAAAGGTGTCTTTTAAATATTTTTTTATAACAATAAGTCTAACTTTTTCTTGCTTTCTTTTATTTCTGGATTTTTACTTTTCAGTTTCATTTTAATAAAAGTCTTCTGAGTATAAACTTTGGCTTATATATTCTTGTTCTAGATCGTCATAATCATCATATTCTTCTTCTGTAATCATTTACCCATTTTCGTCATCATCATCAGAATATTACTTTTTATAAATCACTTCTAGATTCTTTGTTTTCTCTTATATCTGTTTTATTTCCCTAAAAAAGTAATTAGTATTTTATTTTTTATTTTTATTTAGACACCTAAACTATAATACCAAAATACAAATAATTATCTATCCCACAATAAAACAGAGGTGAGATTAATAATTTTAGTTATTTATTTACCACAAATTTTATATCAATAGAATAGTAAATTAATCAAATTATAAATTAATCTCATTGCAATTGCTATAATTGTTAAGTTCAATAACTTATTTTATTGGGTTATTTAAATTTTTATTTCGCTAATAAAATATTTATAATTATTTTATTTTATAAAAAATGTTATTTACTAAGTTAATATTTTATACAAATTAGCTTATTTTTAACCCTAATTATAAAATTGTAATAAAATAATACATCAAAAATTTAATTTCATTTTCCGTATGTAATAAATTGCCGGTTTATTAAATTATTCTAAGCTTTTTATTTATAAATATATAAAAATAGTTTCCATCCCAATAAATATTGATATTTATTTTAATAGAAAAAAAAAAAATAAATAAAAAATGGCTAAAAAATTATACTATTTTATATGTTTTACTCTTAAAGTTCTGATTCTCTTTTTTCATTTAGCAATTTAAATTATGGTATTAAACGAGATAGGATTTTTCTTCTTACATATCATTGTTATTTTAGATTTATTTTGAGCTTAAATTACTGTTTTTCATTTGATTTAAAGCTTTGCTACAAAGATATTATTCTAGTTTAAAGGGCTCTATTCCCTTCGAACTAAATTAAGTTGTTATCTCATAAATGTTCATAACATTAGCCTTAAAGTTTTCGAATTACAAAACAGGATTTTCGTACAATTTCTTATTGGTCTTTAGTTAATCAACTTCATTTTAAAGTTCAGATATTTATTATTCTTTTTCCTTAAGTTTTTGTTAAGTTTGTTGTAAATCCACTTCTAATTTCTACTGTTTTTCTAAGTAAAATTATTATGTCTGAATTTACTATGCGTAAAACTCAGAAACTGAAGAACTATTAGATAAATTAGACTGCTAATTTTATTATAGATCGGAATTGCCCCACCCCAAATGCTTCATCTGTAGCATTTGATTTTAACTTAGAGATTGCTAAACTCCAGGAAGTAATTTAATTTCGTTCTGGCTAATTTATTATTATTATTGCTAAATGATTGATGGAAATTTATCATAATTTGTATAAAAAGAATATGATTGCAGATTCTTCTATGGCAAAATATTATACTACATTTTAAAAAAAAAAGACTCAAACCTGTTTCTAGGTTAAGAATAGTTTTAAACTGATTTTTTGTTTAATTAAGTTTTGTGATTTAAAGTTATTTAGTTGTTAGTTAGACACCCCCCCGCTCTTTCTTTTACCAGTATTTTGTTTTTTTATTTTTATTTTATTTTTTATTTTTTTCAACCAAAATGTGTTTGTACCTCATATAATATTAAATAATATATGAGTGTGTGTATGCGCGTATTTATGATCGTGTGTTAGAAAAAATATTTTATTTAGTTGTTTTTTATTAATTTATTTATTTATACTCTTATTCATTTTTACATTAGATATATTATATAGAATTTTATATTCTACTATCATTTTATAAAAAAGTATTTTTTTCTCTAATATATTTCATAAAAAATACAGTACATATTACTTTCTCAATCTATGTGTATTATTTTTAATTTTTTGGCCTTACTAAAATATATATATATCTTTTAATATATGATTGATACAAATCTATCTGTAAATTATATATAATTAATAAGTAAAAAGAAAAGAAGAAATAAAAAAATAAAATTTAATTAAATTGATCAGTACTTTACTTACATATAAATTATTAAATAATAAATATTTTATCATAATGTAATGACTTTATATATTAAATAATTAATTGCTTTTGCTTGAAAACTATGTAATAATTTATTATACTATAACCTAATTAATTGTAAAATGTAAAGAGTTAAAAATTTCTAACAAATTTATTCAAAACTCAAGCCATAAAATAAATATCAAATAAATCACTCCAGACTTTGAGGCTATATACTTTAATTATTGCCGCTATTGGATCTAATTTCTGATTCAATACCCAAACTTTTCAAAGTATTTGCTCTCTACTTCTTAGAGTCTGTCAAATTGCTATCAGTCAGATCTTTGGCATGTTTTATTAGATTCTTCAACTTTTCGAAATCAGGAATATTAGCTTCGTCAGATTCTAATATAAGAGAAATCAGATCAATTAGTTATTATTGGTAAAGACCTAAAGATTTTAGTTAATGCAGATCTTGAGATAAATTAAAGGATTTTTTTGCAGAAGAGCACGTTTTTAAAATAGCCTTTAATAAAATAAAAGAAAAATAATTAATTAACTATATAAATCTCTAAAACAAAAAACAAAATAAAGCAAATATCTCATTTTTACAGTATTTAATAGAGTTATTCCCAATTAAAATGCGTCTTCGTTTTAATAACTATACTATTTGCACTATTGTACACTTGTTTTAGGTAAATATTCTCCGAAGTCTGAATCTACAGAGTTTTGTTTTTCCGTGTTAGCTATTGAGCTGAAAAACATCGGATTTTCCCCATATTCTAAAAATAAAAAATTTATGTAAATAAAAGAATTATTTCCTCAAAATAAAAAAATAAATATAAAACTATTTCTTTATTTACATATAGCTTCTGAAAAGTTTCCCAATTTAAAAGAACCGTTGACCAAATAAATATTCTTGGGCTTTATAGCTCCATGAGCAATTTTATAAGGTTAATTGTGCAATTTGTACAAAGCATTTACTAAGACTCCAGCCAAATTCATCATTTCTGAATTGCTGAAGAACTTCATGTATTTTTTTTTCTGATTTATCAAGTCTTACAAGTTTTTATCTGTCAATTCTTCAACCACAAAAATCTGTGCCGTGATATACTGCTTATTTTGACTAATTTCTGTATAAATGCAATAATTTTTGAGCCCAAGAACTTCATTGATCGGCTTAACGTGCTCCATTATTTTAACTTCTTTCTTAAGGTTATCTAGCTCTTCTCTATTGACTTCATTATCTTCAGGGTCGTCAAAATAAATTTCATGGTGTCGTATTTGCACTTTTTCCTTATTTTTTAAGTCTTAATAACTGTACATTATGTAGCCAGCTCTTCTATCTAGAAAGTTGCCCTATTCAAACCTTGCCTAAAATAATTTTAAAAAATTAATAAATAATATTGAAAAATAATACTGTTTGCTTACTTCAAATTCATTTCTATCTATACTTATCTGATCAGAAAAATAAATGGTGCCTCGAGGCCTCAAGTGAAGGGAATGGGTTGAAGTGGCCAAGGTAGAACTGGAGGGCAGTTTCGTTGTGGCATTAATCTCTCCAAACGTAAGGGTCGGCTCTTTGGAAAGTAATTCCTTTCTATTAGAAATCTCTGGATTATCTTCTATAACAAGGTTGAAAATTTCCTGACTTTAGCTTTGCCCTTCCTGCTTATTAATCATATTTGGATTGATTTGACATGTTTTTCTTCTTCTTCTGACGCACAGATAGTAAATTAGAGACAAACAAAGGATACCTAAAGCACTTGCCACGATTATTATAATGTATATATAGTTGAATCCTCCTTTTTCGCTGCTACCACTTCCATTGTTCGAATCTAGTTTCTAAAAAATCATTTTTCTAACTCCTCTTTCCCCACAAAGTAACAGCGAGTCTTCTCCATTCGACCCTTAGTCAACTCTTTCATAAGAACTTACGGGGTCTTCAGTTTCAACTAGTTATAGTGACTGATTTTAAATACTGAAAATAATAAGGGATCCTTGTTTAGATTTTCTATCAACAGAAAAGAATGATATCGTTTGGGATTTTTTATTATAATATGATGTTTTTTCAATTAAAACATAGTTTTATTGATTCTCATTTTATTTTTGCAGCTTTTCTAGTTGTTATGAAACTTTTATTTGAGAAGTGATTTTTGTATCAATCTCTTCAAGATTGCATTTTAAGTTTTTTTAAATTAAGGAATCTGTGATTTAAGATGTGGGAAAATTGTTTAATAGTTCTAATAATTATTGCTTTTTAGTTTAATTTTCTATACAATTTTTAAATAAATTTATTGGAATATGAAGAACTTAATAGAAAATTCTCTTTTATCCATTATCATATTCTTCCCTGAATTAAAGCAACAAATATACATTTTATTCATGTACAGACAGATTCATCACTTCATAATTCCTATACTATAAGTTTATTTATTGGTGGCTATAGCTATTATTATTATTTTTTTATTGACAAATTTATCCTAGACTATTAACATGATATTGACTTAAGAAAGCAGTAATTCAATTGAAATTTGAGTTTTTTTTTAAAGGTTTTTTAGTTACTAGTGAAAGTTGAAATATAATTTACTATCTTATTACTATTTTCATTAGTTTTTTATAATGCAAATAATTCATTTTATTATGAGAAATCGTAGAAATCTATATTATCTATTGAGGTAATTTTTACTAAATTTTATGAGTTGTATATATCTAATTTCTTATACTAGCCTATTTATTAATAGGAAAAAAGCAAATATTTTTATGATTCATTGTACTATAATGATATTGAATCTCTATCTACTTCAGAATATGGAAAATTATAGAGCTTCTGAGATATTTACACTTTTCTATAATCTAGAGATATATTAGGAAGCTTTACAAGTATATGAGTTTATTTATTCTAATCAAATTTATTTTAATAAATTTAAATAAAATAAAGAAATAATCATATATATTTTGTGATATTTATAAATCAATTAATTATTATACTTAGAAATTATTTAAAATTACTTGGTAAAATCCTAGAAAAATCAATGAAGATTCATCATGCATCATAAATATTTTACTCGCTAACATAATATTAAAAGGCGAGATTCCCTGTTATTCAATATAATTATTTTCACCTACTTTGAATAGAATTGATTAAACTTATGAACTGAAGTTATCATATTCTAAGGGATTCATATTTTCCCCATCTTCCTCTTTTTACCCATCCAATTTGGTATTTAATTAGTGTTCTTCTTCTTCTAAAAATAATAAGAATTAATTAATAATGCTAATATTTAAAAAGATATTTTGATTTTTGAATTACATTCTAATATTTTATATAATTAAGAATTTTTGATAAAATTGTGATATTAATTTTGTTACGATTAGATTTTTTTAATTAGTTTTAGGTCATAATTATTTATTATAGTATAGTACGTATCCCAATACTTAATTTCCGACAATATAAAAGGTACTAAATTAAATAAATTATCCCCCCACCTTAATAATAATTAATACAAAATACAAAAAATTAAATCTTAAATATATTTATTCTAAATTCTATTTTTAAAATTTCTATTGGATAAAGTAAGTTAAGCAAACTAATATTATCAAATAGGAAATTATCATAATAATATAATTTTATTTATTTTATTAATTGAAAAGGGGATATATTAGAATACCAAAAAAATATGTGCATTATTATATCTTTTCATAATACTTACAAAAATTATTTTTTTAAATATCAACACAATATAAAATAATATAAATTTTTATAAAGAATTTTTACTTAAAATGTTAGAGAAGAAAAATAAATGATTATTATTTGCATATTGTATTTAGCATTAAGAATCAATTGTGTGAGGTAAAAACCCAGAACAGTCAACACTAGTTTCTAAGATTATGTGAACAGCCCCTGCCTCTTTACCCAAACTGGAAGTTCCATTATATAAATAAAATTTTAAAATTCCTTGCTTTCCCTTACTGTCATTAACATTTTAATCTTTTCTTAATAATTAGGGTTTTTAATTACCATTTTAAATAATTTTCTAATTTTATTTTTTTTATTCCAGTTGTTGCTTTGATCTAAAAAATTATCAAAAATGTCTGTATCTGCCTGATGAGGAGCATTTTAATGAATTATTCCATTCTATTTTTTATTCGATTTTATATTTGTATATTAAATTCGCTTTTCGTTTTATTGAATATATTAAGATTCTCTTAAATTACGCGAAAGTTTCTATTTTTATTGAAATAATTATTATGGACTTTGAAATAATGGTTATTGTAATGGCTCGGTTAGCAAAGCCAAATGTTTATTATATTTATTATATATTATTTATTAACATTTCTCTTGAGAAATTACTCGTTACTGAATTCCTAATATTGTTGAAATTGAAACGAGTAAAATCATTATTTTCTTTATATACATATTTTGATTATATGAGACTTTTTTTCTCATATTTTGTGATTTATTTCAAAATTTTCGTAGATTTTTTTTTTTTTTTAATATTAATGTTCTATATATAAAACTATAAAGAGAGTAAGACCTTTAATGGGTTATAAAATTTTTGCAAAGCAATTATTCCATGAATGTGATACATAAATTGTTTACCTTAATTACTAATATATCACTTATTTTTCAATACTTTTTGAAGTTATCAAAACATATTAATAAATTCCATAGTTACTTTCTCCTATTTTTCTATTATTAAAAGATATAGTAGAAGAAGCAGTAATAGTAAAATAAATGAAAAGTAAACAAGTTTAAGTATATGTATGAATTTTATAATAATGTGGCTTTAATTAGTAAAGATATCATATTGAATTGATTAATTTAAACTATAATTCAAAATCATGTCTTAGTATATAAATATTTTATTATTTTTAATTTCCATAAGATAATATTTATATTATAGAGAAAGTATTTCGTAAACAAATATCATTTTTATTATTAATTATTACACCTTTAAAAGTTTTTATATATATTTGTCAGGTGAAAAATAAAATCATTAAATAATTTATTCAATTTTAATTTATGAATACGACATAAAACAAATAAATTATATAATGAATATTATTAAACTTACTATAAAAACAATATTATCTATAATTTTAGATAATTAATTGTATTCAATAGTAATTATGAATGCATATAGGAAGCAATGTAATAATTTTATCTACTTTTTTAAACAACATATTCAAAACTTTTATATAATTAATTATATTATATAAAATATCTTAATTTATAATCTCAAGAGCCATATGATAAAAGTATACTAATATAAAGATATTTTCATTTCATTATTTTAAAAATTACATAGAAAAACTAACTATATAATTCTTAATCGATTATACTTTAACAAATTAAATGAAAAATTCAATCATTCAAATATTGATTCGATTAATTCAAAATAATTTCGAAATTTTTATATTTACCTCCTCAAAATTAGGATACTTTAATAAGATATCTGAAAATAATATGAAAACTGATTATTTTTCATTTTCGAACAATTTACAGTACAAATAATTTAAAAAATTATATAAATTTTAATAAAATTTAAACAGTCAATTTTTTATTACTTGTTTTCTATAAAATTAGTAAAATAAATATTTAGTAAGAAAACTGGAATATTACTTATAATAACTACCTAAAAATCTTTATAAAAAGGGGACTAGCGCCGCCTCACATATGCAAAATTTTCAATACTTACTTATTTATATATATACTTATGAATATGTATATGCTTAATCAAAAGTGCATTATATATTATTAGGTAAAATCAATATGTATTAAATAATTAATATTTAATAGAATAAAAAAACAAAAGAAAACATTAAAAAAAAAAAAAATTTCTAAATCCTATACTAACAATAATGGAGTCATTTACCATCACATAATCGCCTTAAGAATTCTAAAACATAGAAATGAAAGATTAGGTAACTACTAAAATACTATTTTTAAATTAATTTATTGATTTATTGACATAGTCAACATTAATCTTAATTATAATCATTAATTAATCAAAATATTATAGGCCCAAAATTAGAAAAAAATGCTCAATGAATAGACTTTTAAAGATTAAACTACTTTCTATAATAGCTTTTAAAGTGGTGGATCAGCTCTAAATCCTTTTATTATTGATTTAGAAGGTGATGAAGAAACGGACTAAAGACCTGAGCTCTGTTCATTTTTAAACAGACAATCAAAATAGTTGAAAAATGAATTATAATAATAATCAAATCCTACTATAAAATTTTAGCAATATATTAGGGGATAGTTCCCGAATTAAATTTAAAAAAGATGCAATGTAAAAATGTTGATAAAGACTGTAGAAAAGTAGTAGCACCAAAATATGAAAAACTACTTATAGTATTTGAAATTATTCGATCAAGATCATTTTTAAATCAACATTATACCAGACGAAGAGTAAACCAAATAGATGAACACCGGAAATAATTACTCACTAATAGTACTAAGTTCATCTGAATCATTGGTTCTTCTAGAGGAAAATTAAGAGGAAATTGGAGAAAAAAAAAGAGATTAAAATAGTATAAATTGCTTTTAAAAAAATAGTACTCCCCGAAAAAATATTGGAAAAAAAAGTTAGGATTATAAATAAATGAAAGAATTATATAATACAAACGACAAACAAAAAAGTGATAAAAATAACAATTCAAATATCTCTAATAAATCTAAAAGTAAATGTAGCAGTGATATAAAAGATAGTTCAATATAAAATTTCTAAAATTAATAGATCTAATAGGAAAATTAACTGATTTAAAAATAAAAGACAGTAAACTTTGATGAGACTAATGAACAAACAATTTAATAAAAAACACAAAATTTTACTGCTTCAAATTAGATTATTTTAAACAAATAAAAATAATGTCAGGCAAAAAAAAGAAAATTATCACAACTAAGATCGAAAACGCCTTAGAATTTCGATTTATAAGGCGAACCACTACCCTTAAAAAACTCTAAAAATAAATTAGCTAAACAGTTGCTTCCCATATTTCTTCTGCCTCGACCTCTGCCTCCTATCCTAATATCAATATCTATTAATGTGAAAGTGACAGCATTCCGGCTGATTAAAATATAAATGAGTCAACTGAGCACGAAGCGGAAGATATTAACGAATAAAAGGATGTAGTTGAAGGGACAGAATAATTTTAAGAAGAAAATAAAAATAATCAGAACAGTTCTTAATTGATCTAAAAAACCAATTTCTTTTTGCAAAGACATCAATAAAAATAATTTACCACAAAAAATGTACCGAAAACATACTCGTGTGCTCTTATAAACTACATTGAGTCTGAAGAAATAAAACCGATAATAAAAGAATGGCTTGCAGAAGAAAACTGCACCTGGAGCTAATTCAAATGCTTTTATAAAAAATTAAAGATAGTCAAACAATTGCAAGTTTAAAGCTTTGCAGTGATGATCAGTTATATAAAGAAAATGAAAGGAAATAACTATATTGTAAAATTATTAGAGTCTTTTTCTACAAATTTTTGAAGGAAGAAACAAATGCTTACTTTTATAATAATAGAAAAATCAAATAAAAAAGAGAACTTTAATACTTTTCTAGAAATATGTAATATTTAGTCTAATTTCCTAATAAATTCTAAGAAATTAAAAACCCATTTAAATATATTACTGAATTATGAAAACATAAAAATTAATTATATATGTATTGATAAAATGTATATAAGCAAATTATTATTTGTAACAAAACTATTTATTTAGAATTAATGAGTAAATGTATAAAAATAATTATAATTTTAGTTTTCTTGTAAAAATAATTTATATATTAGCCTTAAGGACCAATAGTTTTATTGATTTCAGTAAATAAAACTTTTATGTCAAATAAATTTTATAAATTTTGTATAGTTCAATTTTTTTTTTTTTTAATCCATATAATCAGTTGGTTTAATAATTAGTTTTTCAATTTTCTTTTTTAGAAAATTAATTATTATTATTATTTAATAAGCTGATATTATTATAATATGATTAATATTATTATAAATTTATAATTATTTACTTTGTTAATAAACTTACGTCATATATAATAAATTAACAATAAGTGACAATAAAATTGGAAAATAAATAAGGGTTTGATTGTATGGTAAAGTAATTAGTTCATAAATAAATTCGAATAAGTTTATATATATTATAGGATAATATATAAATTTATATAGACATGTTTTTTAAAAGTAATGAAGAAAAATAATGATAAATAAAATAATCAAATATCCATAGAGAGAAGTTATGACCTTAAAAATTCTTGAGCATTTGCATACTTCATTTATTATATCTCTTCCTCTGTTATATTCATAGAATTATAAGATTTTAGCATTTCCTTTTATTAATAAGTTATGTTATGATTATTATATTCAAATATATACAGTTTAATATTACCAATTATTGTAGATATTTTTGTTCTTTATAATTTTTATCCTCTATATGACTTTAAGGAATAATAGATGACAATAAATTTTTGTTACTTTTTTCACAAACAGGCCGATGGGGCTATTTTAAAAATTGAATAATAAATTTTATACTTCTAATTAATTATATATATTATTATATAATTCTAAATAGTTACACTTCTCAAAGAATTAATATATTGAGGTGAAGAAATCTGCTGATATTCATTAAAACCTTAAGGACTTTATGCTTGGAGGGCTTTCTAATCTATTTAAAACTAAAATTCAATAGGTATTGTTAAATGCTTCTTAAGGGATTTTTCATATTTTAATTAAGGATTTTTTTTTTATTCTATCATTTCCTTATGCTCTCTAGCTTAAATTTATCTCTTTAAATGATTATCAACTCCTGATTTGGTTCTGAATTATTATTCAATTTCTTAAGCTTTTCCGTGTTTCTTCATAAATCAAATAATATATAAATAAAAAACAATTTGGATTTTAATTAAAATACTAAAATTTACTAAATTAGGTTAAAATGTGTATTCTTAACTCTTCTAATCTGTGTGATAAATTTACTCTCTTAAATTCTTTAAATTCTATTATTTTTAATCGCTCCACAACACATTTCTTTCATACATATCTTAAGATTAGTTACTTATAGCTTTAAATTCACTTGTCTTAATTTGTGGTTTAAATGTCAATTCTTTTTATTCTTTTTTTAATTAATCTTCCTCGTATTTTTTTTCATTTATTATATTTTTCTTCTTTTTCTTTGGCATTATTATGTAGTTCTTCAAATATATTTCTTTATTTTCTTTAATCTATATTTAAAATGGTAAAATTAATTTATATATCATATTAATATACCTATATTTTTACCATAAATCTTGGTTTTTAGTTTTTTTGAAGACGTTGAGCTTCCCAATTTTTTTTGGGTGAAAAATCTCTTTAATGATAATTTTAAATATATTCTAAATCTTTGTAATCTTAGTGCATATTTCTGTTTTTTTATTTTTATTCAAATATTTTAAATTATTGATCAAACAAGTTGCTTTCATTTTGTATATTAGTATCATTAATAGAACTCTTCTAAGCAAATTGAGAATTTTGATGAACTTATTGATTTTCTACAGATGATGTTTACTCTCTAAATGAAAATTAACCATCTTAGATATCTTATACACCTTATTATTATTACTATTACTAATAGTCGAACAATTCATTTACAGCACTCTTTTTAAAATTTAAATAGAATGATTTATATATTGATTAATTATTTATATTGAAAAAAATATATGGATTTTACCTATTTTTCTATATTATTTCTATTGGAATCAGAATTATATTGTTCTAAATTGTCTAATTTTTAATCAAATTATCTCGATGAATTTAAATCAGTTTTCAAACTGTTTAATTCATTCATAATACTATTTAAATCATTATTATTGTTGTTGTTTTTGTTGTTACTGATATTGTTTTCTTGTTTAGTTATTTATTTTAGTGAGCTATCCATATCCTATATAAATTTTTGCTAGCTTTGTTACAATATTTATTGTTTGCTTTTATTATGGTAATTAGATTAGTTTGGGTTATTGTTTTCGTATTAACTCATATTAGCAATAGAATCCCTGTGCGAATTTTAGCTTATTCTTGAATGAATATTACTTAACTCCTACTCAAGTCTAGATATTTCTTAATCTTCGTTAATACTTTAATTTTCTATAGAGTTTTCGTCATCTTAGAGTTACTACTTTCCATTATTTTAGCTACTGTGTTAATTTTCTTCTCTTATATATTTTTATTATTATTATTCTTCTTCTTCTTCTCCTTCTCCATCAGGCTAATAATCTTCAATCTAGTATTTTTGAGCCAGCAAATCAAGATTTTTTCCAAGATCATTTGAAACCATTAAATCATTATGCTTCTCACTTTAAAAAGATTAACTTATATTATAGTTTAAATCTTTATTGTTATCATTATTATTTAAATTATGATCATCTTATTAAATCGCGCCATCATTCTAACTATTGCTATTTTATTCAAAAATAAAATTATTTTCTCCAATATTTATTTAATATACTCTTTGGTTATTTTATTCCACGCCATTATTATTATTGTTGTAAAAGCTCTGTAGACTAGTGTTATTTTAAATATTGCTTGTGTTATGGCTATTAAGGCCATCATTTGATGGCTTTGCTAAAAATGAATCTATGTAATCTACCATTGCACTGCGATTTGAACTTTTATTTTTCGAAGAATCATCAAAATTTTAATTATTAGGAGTTGCGGGAAACTGCTAAACATTCGAATTATTTAGCGATAATCCAGACTTTTTTTACCGGAACTTTTCATTTAACCAAGAAATCCATACTAATTGATAATAGACAAACTAGAACTTTGTTGAGAATTTTGATCCATATTTGATTGAAAAAAAAATTTTATTTCTATAAAAATTATATAATATTTAATAAATTTATTTATATTTAAAATTGATGCATCTATATTTAATAATTTTTTACTATTAATAATTCACTCTTTTCTTTAATTTACAAGTTAATTTTTGTATACTGCAGGTCCTTCTCTTTTTTATATATTTTTTTTGTTTTTTTAAGTAATAGTTCTTAATTATTTATTTGCATGTATTTATTACTACAATCATAGATTACAAAATAGGAGATAAATAAAATTATATATATTTTATTTAATAGTTTTCAAGCGATTCTTTAAGAAAGGGATTTAATAAAATTCCTAACACACACACTTATGTGGTAAAAATTATTAGATTGCACCATTAAGCTACTGTTAGCTAACAAAATAGTTATTTATAAGTTATATTTTAAACTATTAAATAATGGCTATTATATATTTTATAATAATTTAATATAAATTTAAAATAATAATTTTTTTTAATGTTCACTACTTGAATAATTTCTTATATTATATATTTAATATATAATATATTTATTATAATTTTTTTCTTACATTTAATTTAATTTTAATAGTAAATTCTGAAATTCATACCAATAAAATAAAAAAGAGATATTAATATTATAGTTTTAAGATTTTAGAAGTATATACAATGGAAATTCAAATTCTTTTGAATAAGTATTTAGATTCTTATTATTTCATATAAAAATAGTTCGATTTTGAAGTAAATTGAAGTAGAAATTAAGTTTTAAATTTTTTTTATTTGCCCAACAATATATTATCTACTATTTTAAAAAAATGATCAATAATTTTTCTCATTTACATAAAGAAATTAGCAATGAAATCAATAGAAAATAACTGTCTTTAAATCGAGAATGAAAATGAGTTTTTAAACTGTAAAAAAAAATATATGGATTTTAAGAAAAGCTTTAAATTCTTTTTCTAAAATTACCAGGAAATAATTTAAGAGGTAATTACTTAATTTTTAAAAAATTAATATATTAAATTTTAAATTAAATTAATTAAAAAGGAAATATATGCTGAAATGAAAAGCAATTGTATGAAATAGAAGTATATGGTTACTGAAGATAAATTTATTGAATGCCTTTCAAAAAAAGGGAAACAATAAGGACTTCAAATTTAAAGTCATATCGATTTTTTAAATTCACTCAGAAACTCAATGGAATAATAATTGAAGGATAATAAATTACTCTGAATTGCTATTTATTTTATAATTTATATACATATAAGCTATATTTATTTATATATTTTTTAAATTTTATAATAAATTTATTTAGAAGATTTGTAAAAATACTTATTAATAAAAAAAAAATAAATAATATATTTATTTAGCAATATTCTATATTGCTGAAATACTAATATTAATAAAATAAAAACGCAACTTTTAATTATTAATAATAAAATTGCGGATTAATCTTAAAATAAGGTATTTAAGGGAATTTTATAAAATTTAAAACCTTAGCATTGAGTCTAATTTTACATATAACTATCATTATTAATAATAAACTAAAATAACCAAAATTTTAATATTTTGCACATTTATAATTAAAAATAAAAATATTTATATTGTTAAATTATTAATAAAACATGCATCATTAAAATAAATAAATTCTTGATTAATTAGAAATAATAACAAGAAATTTTATATTATTATAAAAAATAAAAAGAAAAAAAATTTAATTTATAGTGATATTTTAAAATATAACAATATAATATGAATCGAAATTATGGCGAAGTTTAAATAGAGCATGCAAGTATACTAAAATATAAATATTTCATCCAATAATTTGCTGTAATAAGCATAATTTAATGAATTTTATATATAGCATAAGGAAGAAATGGGTTTAAGAAACCTGATTTTTATCAACAGTCGAATGCAAAACATGATTTATCATTTTAAGACCATCATTAAAGCATTAAGGGAAATGAGTTTCTGACCGATGAAAACTAAAACTATTAACATAATACTGGATATTATAATGACGATATTCTAGAAAATTAATAGGAAATATAAAGTGAAGGTTCACCTCTTGGAAATCCTCCACTCCTTTATAGTCATTCCTACTAACACCCTCAAGTGTAATCAAATGAATTTTTTGATAATGAAGGTAATGAAAATAATATTACGGAAGCTCCCAAACCACAATTAAAATAGCAATATTCATACAATGATCAAGGTTAAAGCTAAGGCTATACGAACAATTAGGAATAGGAAGAATAAAACTAACAAGAAATCATTGATCAAGAAAACATCAACAGCAATGAAAATAATGGCTAAGTTAGTTTGTAAAACATGAATATTTCCAATAGTATAGGAGGAGTAAATGCATATGAAAATTGCCCCAATTGCCAAAGACAATTTTTTGAAGGCAAATTACACTTTCACTTAAAACTATGCACGAAAAACAAGCCCTATAAGGTGCCCAAAAAGCTCCAAGATCCTTAAAATATAGAAAATTAAGTATAGAAGTCAGATCTAATGCCTTCTTCTCAAAAGCGGCTTTAAGGAAATAATACGAATTACGCTATGGCACAATCTCCATAAATTCAGAACTTCAATAGTTCTCAAGACCAATTTCAATATAATCCAAATCAAAATCGAAAGCTAAGTGACAGTGGCCTAAAGCGCCCTATTCCTCCCCGAAAAGCTTCGATAAAAAATGAAGAGAATAATATAAATCAATTGAATGAAGAAGAATTATATCAAATGTAAGAAAGAAAGTAATAAGTGGCTTATTATGAATAATAAGCGGAAAATATTTTAAACTAATAGCAATAATAAACCTAAAATAATGAAGAAGGTGATGATGTAACAAGCAATTTTTTCAAATTTTATCAAGAAAATGAAAAATAATTAAAAATATTCCTTTTTTTTAGGATGATAGTAGACAATAGTGTGAATTGTGTGGGAGAAAATTTATGGCAGAAAGAATTGAAAAACATATTTCTGTGTGTGGAAATGCTCAAAAAAAAAGAAAAGTTTTTAACTCTAAAAAAAATCGAGTAATAATAAAAAAACATGGAAATTTATAAGATTATTTTCTTGCTTTTTACGAAATATTTTTATTTATTTTTTTCTCAGATGCCTGAATGTGATGATGCTTATAAATATTGCAATGCTAAATAAAATAATTTAAAATTTGTAAAAGTAAGTGAATAGTATGACCCTATGAAAGCAGTAGAAGAAGCTAAAAAAAATAATAAAAAATAACCAGAATAATAGTTGCCTCCTTGGAAATAAAAGGGACAACAAAAACAATAATAAAATAATACTACTACTGTAACTGAAGCAGAGTAAGAAGAATGCAAAACTAATACAACAGCAGATACTCTTCCTGCAAAAAAAATGCCTAAATGGAAGGCCTAACATATCAGTTTCCAGATGTAAATGAAGAAAAATAAGGGATAAAATAGCGATTAAGATAATTTAGATTAAGAAATGGAAGACCCTACAATGGCAGATTATGTAAAATGCTAGTATTGTTAAAGAAAATTTCATCCATGTAACTATAAAATCACTGTTATTTTTGTAAATTTTATTGACAATCCTTTAATTTTTTTTTTATAATAAGTAACTGCTGAAAGGCATATTCCCTTATGTAAAGATATTATAAATCGACCAAAACCTTATCAAAATAACAAATAGAAAAATAACAATAAGATGGGAGATAGGTAAGTAGGACTCCAAAAAGGCACTCCTCCAAGACCCCCTGGTCAAAAGGAAAAACCAACATTAAATAAGCAGCCAACTTTTACGGGTATTAATTAATGTGTTTAAGTTTTTAAATAAGCTTTTTTACTTAACTATTTAACTAAAAGCAAACACTATTATTGATGAATAAGATGAAGATTAAGGATAATAACACACGCAAAGAAGGTCTTAAAGAGACGGGAATTTACTAAAATCTGGAATATCTTTCAGGATCACGTAGGGTTCTGGTTTAAAAAAGCAAGATAGTTCATAAACCAGTATGAGTAACTACTAAAATCGTTCTACTTTTTAAAGTACACTATCAGGCACAAATGAATTTATGCAAGGGGAAAAACGATCTATTTCAGTTAATAAGCCAAAATCCAACAAATTGTTACCGGAAATAAATTCTAGAAAATCTAACTCTAATAACTTTTACATGGCGAAAAAATATGCAGGACAAGAACAAGGTAACTTTTATTTTTATAGCTTTCCTGTTAAAATTTTATTTTTTATTAGAAGAAGAAAATAATGCACCAAGGTAAAGAATTGGGACCTCCCCTGTTAAAACATATTACAATAATAATAATAACAATCCTAAATCTTTGGAAGGAGGATAGCTTATAAATAAATTCGATGGAGTTAAAATTAGAAGTAGTAATTATTCCAATATAGAATGTCCTCATTGCGATAGAGTATTTGCAAGAGCTGCGGCTGAAAGACATATTCCAATATGTAAAACTATTCTAAATAAACCCAAACCTTTGATTAGAGAATAAAGATATGGCACATAGTAATTGCCAGCAAATAATCCAAATTTAACCAATAATAACTTTGGACCGAAAAGATAGTCCCCAAATGGAATGTAATTTTTTATACGTTAGTTATATTTAAAATTAATTTATTTTAATTAATTATTTTAATTATCATCTATCTATAAAGGTATTTGAACTCTTCTTCAGCTATGCATTGCAAGGCTCCATTTTGCACAAACTGTGGTTAATCTACACCTACATAACATAAATACTGTGGTAATTGCGGGAAAAAAAAGTGATTTTATATCTCTCTTTTGAGTGATTATAGAATAATATAAAAAATATAATAATAGTAAAATTATAATTTATAGTATATAAATAAATTTAATATTATATTTTAATCATAATAGTTATATTAAATTTTAATAATAAAATTAATCTTTATATTCTTGTAATTAATTAAAATAAATTTATAAAAATTTTTAACTTTTACTACAGTTTTTTTATTTTTATATATTAATAATAAAATAGCTTTTCTAATAATAATCATTGTCCTGCCAACTAATAATAGTATAAATTAATTAGTTTCTAATAAGAGTGTTTGTTTAATTGGTATAAACGTTTTTTTTGATCACAAACTATCCTCTTTAATTATTAAAATCCTAATACTAATAGAAATAAAAATTATTTAATACAAAACTTAAATTAAATGAAAAAACCAAAATAATATTCTCTTGAAGTTCTAAAAAATTCTTAAGACTTTTAAAAAGACATATCATTATACTTGATAGAGACCTTCGAATAAACATAAGAAATAAACCAAAGGTATAATTCATTAAATGAAATACAGATAAATGATTTGAACAGTTTATTGACGATAATGGGACTTAAACTGGACGATTAACAATTGCTTTAATGTTTTTAGTTTTCCTGTGGAGAAATCAAATTTTTAAATACATATAAAAAGTTTTTAAAAGTTTCATAAAAATGTGATAAAAAATTTAATTAGTAAAAAGAAAATTTGAAAAACTAGCTTATGAATCAAAATTATTATAAAAATAAATTTTAACTGTAAAAATTTGCATTTTGGATGTAAGAAAATTTTTCTAAAATTCAGCAATTTTTTCCTTAAGTTTCTCAATATTTCTCGATGAAAAATGAAGTAAATTTTACAGACTAGAACTCAAAATCTAGAACTCAAAATCAAACCCTACAATAGCTAAATAAGAAGAATTCCATTATTAGATAACCATCTTAGATAAAGTAGTATAATTATCTATAAAGCTATAGTATCAATACTTACACTACAGAATAAAGATCAGATAGAATTAATACAGAAAACTCATGTTTCAATATGTTAACAGAGCCAGATGAAATATATAGCAATAATATCCATAATAATAATAATAATGCAAATTTATCTAAAAATGCTTAATTATCTTAATTTTTCTCTACTCTTGAAATTAAAAACTAATCATTCTCTCAAGAATCTCAAAATAAAGCTTAATTTGGTAAATTTTATCCGATTAATCCCTAAAATTACATAACATAGGGAGGGATCCTTTAACCTTCTGAAAATTTACAATGCTAATATTCAACTATTTCATCAAATCGCATAAAAAACACAGGCAATAATAAAAATGCAATTGTTTTAAACAGTAATAAATACAAATTAAGAAGTGTAACTTAAGGGGTATCAAGAATTTCAGAAAAAATTCAAAGATCTTCTTCTAAATAAAATAGAGTGTTAGGTGAAATAATTTAAAATTCTTCAGAGAAGTAAAATGATTAAGAAAAAAATGAATTTTCTGTAAAAAAAAAGAGTTCAGAATCTGATTTATAATCTATTGGAATATCTACAAATGAAAATTAAATTAATAATATCAAAGGGGAATAAACATTTTAATCTATAAGAAATTAAGGAATTTAAACCGTCTAACACTAGAAAAGATAATATATTTAGCTTAATTTAAATCAAATGAATTAAAATAAAACAAGTAAATATAAAAGAAGTTCCAGTCATTTTGAATAGACATTGAGTAATGATTTAACTTCAGAATTTAAATAATAATAAATAAAATAAATGCTTTAAATGAAATGCAAAAAGAGAAAGTCCATTGAGTCTACTAAACTAGTTAAACAAAATTATAATTAAGGATAAAATAATTAAATAAGAAGTTTGGCATAAATGAGACTGTAATTGCAATTATAAAATTAGTAGAGCAATGTATTTTAAAAAAGACATAGTCTTCATTAACATCGACTTATAAAATAATAAATATAATAAGAGTTTTAAGGACGAAAATTTATCACAGATCATGATAATGAAAATAATAATAATAGCATTAATAAATAGATTTTTATGATTTAAATTTACCTTTGCAAACAAATTAAATTTTTAAAAATGATTACTCTATTAATTCTTCTATAAACAGTTCAAATTAAACAAATAGTAAAGGAGAAAATGAAAAAAAAGTCATTACTATATAAAATGGTAGCTAATAGTTTAAAATTAGAGATGAATCTGTTTTAATAAAAAGAGGCTTAGATTCTCATTCGGATGAAAATAAAATAAAATTATAATAGGTAAAATAAAATACACCGTATAATAATATATAAAGAGCTGGAACTGCCTTAAATTAAAGAAGCTTTTTTAATAACAATAGTAAAAACTAAACAACTGTAAAAACTTTATTATAAACTAAACCCAAATTAAATTAAAATTGATATACTTATCATCATATATTATTATTATATTATAATTTTATAGTAAACCAATGAAAAAATCTTATTTATTTTAAATGTTATAATTCCGTCAATGATTCAAAAAAAAAATAAAAAATTTTTAATAATATTTATTTTAAATTATAGAAATGATCAACACTATTTCGTAATTAATTAAACGCAAATTATTTAATATTGATAAATAACACATAAAATTTCTTAATATATTTTAAATAGCAAATAATAATAATAACAACTATAAAGTAATTTGTTGATTTTAATAAATGAGTGAAACTAACGATACACTTACAAGAATAAGATCGCACAGAAGTGTGTAGGGAATTGTAGTTGTAAATAAAGAGGGAAAAATTGTAAATTAATATTTTCCTCCAGAGAGAAAAGAAGATTGGGATAGTATAATTAAATCCGTTCCATAATTATGTTCAAAGGCAAGATCAGTTGTAAGAGATTTAGATCCCACCAATGATTTAACATTTTTCCGAATTAAATCTAAAAGCAATGAGATTTTAGTTGCCCCTGGTAATTATTTATCTATTACTTTCTATTTACTAAAAAATAAATATGCTCGCCTACAAATTATATTTAAATATAAGTTTCGGAAAATATAAAACTATTAAAATTATTGTATAGAAACAAATCAAATAATTTATAAAAATTAATATTTATGACTATATTGCTTAAAAAAAATGATATAATTTATAAAAAAATTAAATTTTTTTAAAAATTGTTTATAGATAAAGATTTTATGTTGATTGTTGTTTAGGTATAAGGGAAAGGCGATAAGAAAGATGAAGATTAGTGAAAGGACATTTATTATTTAAAAATTCTAATTATATAAATATAAATAATTGATATAATAAAATTTCTAATCTAAATTATTTATATAGTATAATAGAATTATAGGGAAAATACTAAGTTTTTTATTTTTATAATATTATATTATAATCTATCATATTCCATTTAATTTGTTTCAAAGATATAATAATAAATAGAAACCAAAAAAAAAAAAAATAGATAGATATACTTTGAATTTGAAAAAAATATTTAATTCATGTTGTATATTATATTATATAAATTTCTTAGCATTTTATATCTTGTATAATATATTTTATGAAAAATATAATAACTCAATATGACAGGTTTTTTTTTATTTACAATAATCCAATATATTTGATAGGAAAATAAAACAATTATTTAAAATTAATTACATTATTTTAGGAATAATTAATATAAACCCTATATAATAAACAACAATAACATATATACAGTTTTGAAAAAAAATTCTAAAAACTTCAATTCAATATACAAATTTAATTTATTCAAAAATCTTAATACATATTATGAGTGAAGTAGACGATACCATTACTAGAATCAAAACTCACAAATCAGTTTAAGGAATTGTTATAGTCAATAGCGAAGGAAAATTAGTAAAATCTACATATTCATAAGAAAAAAAAGATGAAGAAGCTGCTATTATTAAATCTATTCCTCAATTGTGCCAAAAGGCACGATCAACTGTAAGAGATTTAAATCCTACAAATGATTTGGTATTTTTGAGAATTAAGTCTAAGATGAATGAAATTTTGGTAGCTCCTGATAAAGATTTTATCTTAATCGTTGTATAGGTGTAGGGTAAAGGAGAGAAAAAAGAAGAAGCTGACTGAAAAAAAAAAAAATTCTATTTTTATATATAAAATATTTCGTATTATTAATGTGAAATTTACATATAGATTTATTAAGTAAAGTTTATAATGTTTAAATTGTAATTTTCATATTTATTACTAAGTAAGAATTATTTTAAATGAAATTAATAAGAAAATATTAATTTATTTATAGAATTTATTAAATATTTTTAAAATTCAGTACTTTAAAATTTAAAATTTATATTATTTTATTTTTTTATTAGTAATGTATATTTTTTATATTTTGTATGCTTCCTTGCTTATGTAGTTTAATATTTTAAATTATAATTGCAAAATAAAATCATATAAAATTCCAAAAATTAATCTTCTCGTTATCCTATAATTAAAATAAAATATGAGTGTAGTATAATTATCTTCTGATAAAGATCGCAGAAATATGATATAAAACATTTTGGATGCATAATAAAAGTTTTAAACGACATAAATAGAGACCCTGCAAATAGAAAAGCAAAATAATTAGCTAAAAGAAGAGATAGAATGTTTTTAGCAACAAATAGATTAATTAATGACCACTGTTAATTAGTTTACGCCTAGTTAACTTAAATAATTTAATATGAAAATAGACTAATATCAGTCATAATAATAAAACTGAAACATGTCATAATATTAATTTGTTTATTTTACTTTAAAAACTATATTAAAATAAATGTATAAATTTTAAAAAGTATAAGTAATCAATATTTTATATATATATATTATATTGACTATTCCTTTATATATAAAGAGTTTAGTTTTAAAAAATTATAATGAAAATTCAACATAATTTAGGAATAATTTTTCTACAAAGAGAAAATTAATTGTCTTCGTCAACAGAATGAAAACTTAAATGTTAATCATGCCCTGCACTGCCCCCATCAATATTACTTCTATCCTCTTAATTAAGTTCATTTTCTATTTCAATTAACTACAAAACCATTTTTTTAAAAACAATGTCTATATTATCTCCATTTTTCGCTGAAACTTCAAAATATCGCAGATTTTCATTTTACTTTTATAATTTTTCTATTAATTACAATCTGGGCGGTCTGCAAAATTCGAAATACATATAAAGGATTAATTATTAACAAAAAATATATTATTTACTATTTAACATCAAGATCATTCTGATTTCCAATTAAAAATATAACCTTATTTTCCCAGTTTTGTACTTCTCCATAAATTTAATAAAAATTCATTGCTTCATTAAATGAACTTTTATCATTGAGACTGAAAACTAAGAATATTCCTTAGCTAATGTGCATCCATTTTTTGCGAAGGCTTTTAAAATTAGGATCTCCTTAAATTAGTAAAATATTTTTTTAATTAAAAAAAGTATGGGGATAGTTTATATTTATTTCCCTAATATTTGTATATTTTAGATACCTGAGGTGTCCACTATATGAAGAGTTTCCTCAATATCAAATTTATCTTTTGATTTATACATTCCATTTGATTCTCGAATCGCTGTAAACTAATATTAATGCTAAAGACTATCTTGGATGGTTGGAATATAATTGTCCTTGTATGTATTTTTAATAAATCTATTTAAAAAACAAGTTTTTCCTACTTTTTAGGGTCCCACTATAGATATATGTAGTTTTGAGTGTGGAGAATTCCAATTTTCTGTTTATTAAATTTCATAGCCAATCTTTTTCTATAATATCGGATAATAAAATACTCCATGCTAATAAAAATAATTTTCAAAAAATATATCTTAGTTTTTAATAATATATATGGAGTGTATTTACTGAGGAGGCCACAATAGTCTAGTAATTGTAAAGCTAGCAAATTGAATATAATTTATTCCCCCCTTTATCATATATCCTTTCAACTCGGAATTCTTACCCAAATAGAATTTATAAAAAATATTATATATATAAAATCAATATATTATTTACTTAAAATCTCTGATAAAAGCTATTTTAAATTTATGAAAGTAATGTTTTTATTAAAAGTCACGTAGAATACTTAGTCGCTAATATCATTATTTTTTCTCACTTTTAAAGTTATATTTTAATCTTCAATTTCCATTATTTTTTTTTTATTATTTATATAGACCTTCTTAGCTTACACGAAAAATTATAATATAAATATTTTTATAGAATTAACCAGAATATATATATATAATTAGTACGACAAAAAAATTTAAAATTCTAAAATGAATAGTGTACTTTTTTTAATTATATATAAAATAATAAATAAGGAATTCCTGTATTATTGCTCCCCTTATTTATAAAATTTAGAAGAAAATATATTGTTTATATTCACATATATTATTCTATGTTAAAAATTTCATATTATAATTAATAATGTTTATATAATTCTAATAAAATTTATTATATACTAGTTATTAATAATAAATATCAAATAATATGAAAAAAAATATTTAAAATATTATAAGATAAACTAATTAGCTTATTTATATTTTTCATTTTTGTATATCCATTTTATATAAATATAATGCTACTATTTTAATTAAAAAATAAACAATATTAAATTATTATATTTAGTATATATATATATTATTTTAAAATAAATTTAATATATTAGAGTTTTATGTTGTATATCATTCTTTATTATTTTTGCTATAATGAAATTATTTATTTAATATTATTTTTGTATACTCCAACATTTTATCTTGCTATTTTTCATATTCTTTAATTTTTTTCTCCAAATTTTAAATATTATTAACTAATGTTTCTTAATTTTTATCACACTCTAATAGCTAGTATTATAGGATTTAAAGTTGTTAAGTGTATTATTAGTGGGTATTTAAATATTACATAAAATTTTATTCTTCTATTTCAATTATATTTCCTCTAAAGAACATATCTTATGTATAACATTCTTATTATAATTGAGCTTTTTATTTTAAATTGTTGTAGAGTCCAAAAACAATACAGAATAGGAAGGATGATATGCATATTAAAATTAAGATTAAAAACAGGTGTGCAATAATTTTAGAAATAAACAAAAAATTTTCTAAAATCTATCCTTTAGTGATTTTAATTTAACTTTCATTAAATGAAGATAGAATTTATTAATTTTCATTATTTTTATCTTACTAACTTAATGAATTCACTATATTGACAAGAGATTCATCCAAAGAACTGTTTTGAAATTTTTATTGCTGAGAAGGAATATGTGACAACTATAAGTCATAATTAAGATTTTCCTCAAATTAACTTAATATTTTAAAAGATTTTATTATATCATCTTTTTATAGATTATTTTCTACAGAAAGATGTTCGGGAGGGCTTTATGAAAATCTTAATAAATTTAGTATGTCTTATTTATGAATTTATATATAGGGGTTTTCTCTTTATAATTTTTCATTAGTCTTGTTTTATTAATTAGAATAATACTACTCTTATATTAATTAATCTTCATTTGTTATAGTTGTATTCATATATTTTGATGATATTTAATCGCTTTCTACTTGTTCAGCGAGATCATCAGTATTGTTACTTTATTATTAGTATTATTTTTCCTGTAAATTGTTTAATATATTTTGATTACTAGCTGCGCTCATTAAGTAGGATAATACTTATTAAAACTATTTTTTAATTTATTTTTAACTATCTAATTCCTCTATTTAGCTATTTATTATTATTTTAATTGTTTTTTTGTTTTCTCAATTTGATTTTAATTATTTTTAATTTATTTTTTTAAATTTGTTTATTTTTCATATATTTTCTGTTTATTCCGAAATAAAATAAATAGAGGGAATGTTATTTTACTACAAAGGGGATACTTAATAAGGTACACAATTATAATATTTTATTTTAATTTTACAAAGGCCTTTATTATTGTTGTATATATATATATTTGATAATGTAAATTAAAAAAACAATTTTGAAAAAAATATATAAGAATTTTATATCTAGAATATTTCAATTATTTGAACAGTCTTCTTATAAAAAATACTTAAATAAACGATTTAATATGAAAATTTGGGACGGAGTTATTTATTTCTATGGTATTACCAAATTTTATATGAAAAAATAGATGAGTTTTAAGTACTTATATAAATAATAATAATAAGAAGGATACTAACAAACTGAAAATATACAGATATTAGCATTTAAATAAAGAAACATGTCCTATTTAACAAGACAAATTTAAATATGGTACTATTATATTTAACTATAAAGTTTAAAAATATAATGAATTTAAAAAAGCCAAGAAAAATCATTGTTTTATTCATTTTTTGGATTTTTTGGGTTAGTTTTACATAACTTTTTTAACAATTTTAACTTCTTCGGTTAAGAAAGCTCTGACAATTCTAAAAATTAGTATTATTTAAAATTGAGTTTGAAAATTATAGTTTTATATGTAAAAACGATATGATGTAATTATTTACCTTTCTTTAACACAAACTCCACAGACAGATCCTCCGTAGGGTCTAGAGACAGTTCTGTTTCTTCTAGATAAGTTTCTGAATTCGGTGTTTCTTCTGCAAGAAATTCCTCCTAAAATTCTTTCACATCCGGCTTGAGCACATCTTCTGATAGAGGCTTTTTTGGCGGTGTGTTGAGCAACAATTCTTCCACCTAAACAATATTAAAATATTATTTTAGTTTAATAAGATTATTTTATTGATTGGTTTTGAGTTTTTGAGAATTAAGTCTAAGATGAATGAAATTTTGGTAGCTCCTGATAAAGATTTTATCTTAATCGTTGTATAGGTGTAGGGTAAAGGAGAGAAAAAAGAAGAAGCTGATTGAAAAAAAAAAAAATTCTATTTTTATATATAAAATATCTCGTATTATTAATGTGAAATTTACATATAGATTTATTAAGTAAAGTTTATAATGTTTAAATTGTAACTTTCATATTTATTACTAAGTACGAATTATTTTAAAGGAAATTAATAAGAAAATTTTAATTTATTTATAGAATTTATTTAATATTTTAAAAATTCAGTACTTTAAAATTTAAAATTTATTTTATTATTAGTAATTTATATTTTTTATATTTTGTATGTTTCATTGCTTATATAGTTT
Organism: Miamiensis avidus; assembly: GCA_037039885.1. Lineage (NCBI taxonomy): Eukaryota > Ciliophora > Oligohymenophorea > Philasterida > Glauconematidae > Miamiensis > Miamiensis avidus. Next base: position 168,538 of record JAWVGU010000021.1, read on the forward strand.
AATATTTTAAATTATAATTGCAAAATAAAATCACATAAAATTCCAAAATTAATCTCCTTGTTATCCTATAATTAAAATAAAATATGAGTGTAGTATAATTATCTTCTGATAAAGATCGTAGAAATATGATATAAAACATTTTGGATGCATAATAAAAGTTTTAAACGACATAAATAGAGACCCTGCAAATAGAAAAGCAAAATAATTAGCTAAAAGAAGAGATAGAATGTTTTTAGCAACAAATAGATTAATTAATGACCACTGTTAATTAGTTTACGCCTAGTTAACTTAAATAATTTAATATGAAAATAGACTAATATCAGTCATAATAATAAAACTGAAACATGTCATAATATTAATTTGTTTATTTTACTTTAAAAACTATATAAAAATAAATGTATAAATTTTAAAAAGTATAAGTAATCAATATTTTATATATATATATATATTGACTATTCCTTTATATATAAAGAGTTTAGTTTTAAAAAATTATAATGAAAATTCAACATAATTTAGGAATAATTTTTCTACAAAGAGAAAATTAATTGTCTTCGTCAACAGAATGAAAACTTAAATGTTAATCATGCCCTGCACTGCCCCCATCAATATTACTTCTATCCTCTTAATTAAGTTCATTTTCTATTTCAATTAATTACAAAACCATTTTTTTAAAAACAATGTCTATATTATCCCCATTTTTCGCTGAAACTTCAAAATATCGCAGATTTTCATTTTACTTTTATAATTTTTCTATTAATTACAATCTGGGCGGTCTGCAAAATTCGAAATACATAAAGTATTAATTATTAACAAAAAATTATATTATTTACTATTTAACATCAAGATCATTCTGATTTCCAATTAAAAATATAACCTTATTTTCCCAGTTTTGTACTTCTCTATAAATTTAATAAAAATTCATTGCTTCATTAAATGAACTTTTATCATTTAGACTGAAAACTAAGAATATTCCTTAGCTAATGTGCATCCATTTTTTGCGAAGGCTTTTAAAATTAGGATCTCCTTAAATTCAGTAAAATATTTTTTTTATCAAAAAAAGTATGGGAATATTATATATTTCTTTTCCTAATATTTGTATATTTTAGATACCTGAGGTGTCCACTATATGAAGAGTTTCCTCAATATCAAATTTATCTTTTGATTTATACATTCCATTTGATTCTCGAATCGCTGTAAACTAATATTAAGGCTATAGACTATCTTGGATGGTTGGGATATAATTGTCCTTGTATGTATTTTTAATAAATCTATTTAAAAAACAAGTTTTTCCTACTTTTTAGGGTCCCACTATAGATATATGTAGTTTTGAGTGTGGAGAATTCCAATTTTCTGTTTATTAAATTTCATAGCCAATCTTTTTCTATAATATCGGATAATAAAATACTCCATGCTAATAAAAATAATTTTCAAAAAATATAACTTAGTTTTTAATAATATATATGGAGTGTATTTACTGAGGAGGCCACAATAGTCTAGTAATTGTAAAGCTAGCAAATTGAATATAATTTATTCCCCCTTTATCATATATCCTTTCAATTCGGAATTCTTACCCCAATTGAATATATAAAAAATATTATATATATAAAATCAATATATTATTTACTTAAAATCTCTGATAAAAGCTATTTTAAATTTATGAAAGTAATGTTTTTATTAAAGGTCACGTAGAATACTTAGTCGCTAATATCATTATTTTTTCTCACTTTTAAAGTTATATTTTAATCTTCAATTTCCATTATTTTTTTTTTTATTATTTATATAGACCTTCTTAGCTTACACGAAAAATTATAATATAAATTATTTTATAGAATTAACCAGAATATACATATATAATTAGTACGACAAAAAAATTTAAAATTCTAAATGAATAGTATACTTTTTTAATTATATATAAAATAATAAATAAGGAATTCCTGTATTATTATTCCCCTTATTTATAAAATTTAGAAGAAAATATATTGTTTATATTCACGTATATTATTCTATGTTAAAAATTTCATATTATATTTAATAATGTTTATATAATTCTAAAATTATTCTATATATACATATGCTAGATATTATTTTTTCTATAATGTTTTAATATTATTTCTATATAGTCCAACATTATATCTTGCGATTATTAATATACTTTAATTTTTTTCTCCAAATTTTAAATATTATTAACTAATGTTTCTTAATTATTATCACACTCTAATAGCTAGTATTATAGGATTTAAAATTGTTAAGTGTATTATTAGTGGGTATTTAAATATTACATAAAATTTTATTCTTCTATTTCAATTATATTTCCTCTAAAGAACATATCTTATGTATAACATTCTTATTATAATTGAGCATTTTATTTTAAATTATTGTAGAGTCCAAAAACAATACAAAATAGGAAGGATGATATAAATATTAAAATTAAGATTAAAAACAGGTATGCAAAAATTTTAAAAATAAAAAAAAATTTTCTAAAATCTATCCTTTAGTGATTTTATTTTAACTTTCATTAAATGAAGATAGAATTTATTTATTTTCATTATTTTTATCTTACTAACTTAAAGAATTCACTATATTGACAAGAGAATCATCCAAAGAACTGTTTTGAAATTTTTATTGCTGAGAAGGAATATGTGACAACTATAAGTCATAATTAAGATTTTCCTCAAATTAACTTAATATTTTAAAAGATTTTATTATATCATCTTTTTATAGATTATTTTCTACAGAAAGATGTTATTAAAATCTTAGTAAATTTAGTATGTCTTATTTATGAATTTATATATAGGGGTTTTCTCTTTATAATTTTTCATTAGTCTTGTTTTATTAATTAAAATAATACTACTCTTTTATTAATTAATCTTCATTTGTTATAGTTGTATTCATATATTTTGATGATATTTAATCGCTTTCTACTTGTTCAGCGAGATCATCAGTATTGTTACTTTATTATTAGTATTATTTTTCCTGTAAATTGTTTAATATATTTTGATTACTTGCTGCGCTCATTAAGTAGGATAATACTTATTAAAACTATTTTTTAATTTATTTCTAACTATCTAATTCCTCAATTTAGCTATTTATTATTATTTTAATTGTTTTTTTGTTTTCTCAATTTGATTTTAATTAAAAATAAATAGAGGGAATTTTATTTTACTACAAAGGGGATACTTAATAAGCTATACAATTATAATATTTTATTTTAATTTTACAAAGGCCTTTATTATTGTTGTATATATATATATTGATAATGTAAATTAAAAAACAATTTTGAATAAAATATATAGAATTTTATATCTAGAATATTTCAATTATTTGAACAGTCTTCTTATAAAGAATACTTAAATAAACGATTTAATATGAAAATTTGGGACGGAGTTATTTATTTCTATGGTATTACCAAATTTTATATGAAAAAAATAGATGAGTTTTAAGTACTTATATAAATAATAATAATAAGAAGGATACTAACAAACTGAAAATATACAGATATTAGCATTTAAATAAGGAAACATGTCCTATTTAACAAGACAAATTTAAATATGGTACTATTATATTTAACTATAAAGTTTAAAAATATAATGAATTTAAAAAAGCCAAGAAAATTCATTGTTTTATTCATTTTTTGGATTTTTTGGGTTAGTTTTACATAACTTTTTTAACAATTTTAACTTCTTCGGTTAAGAAAGCTCTGACAATTCTAAAAATTAGTATTATTTAAAATTGAGATTGAAGATTATAGTTTTATATGTAAAAACGATATGATGTAATTATTTACCTTTCTTTAACACAAACTCCACAGACAGATCCTCCGTAGGGTCTAGAGACGGTTCTGTTTCTTCTAGATAAGTTTCTGAATTCGGTGTTTCTTCTGCAAGAAATTCCTCCTAAAATTCTTTCACATCCGGCTTGAGCACATCTTCTGATAGAGGCTTTTTTGGCGGTGTGTTAAGCAACAATTCTTCCACCTAAACAATATTAAAATATTATTTTAGTTTAATAAGATTATTTTATTGATTGGTTTTGAGTAATTATAAGGTTGTTTATTTTATAAATCGACATGAAAAAACAACAAGACATCAAAGATATTTAAATTTTGTTTTTATTATGATTTTATTAACAATTTATCTTTCTATGCAAATGTATAAATATTGAATGATGAATGGATGCACAACAAACAGATAATTTAATATGTCGTTTAGATCATTTCAAAGACCTTTATTTTATATATCGAATTATGTTTCTTTGTATTTTTCTTATTTAATTTTTTCGCAAGCTTTTTACAAATGGCGTCGAAAATTTCTTTTTTTTATAGATATGAAGACGGCAAATATTGATTAAAAAAGGAATTATCTATGTCTTATTGCTTTGTCAATTTATAGTTGTATCTATGTCTAAGTCGTTAATAAAACATGAATTTAATTACCAGGAGTTTTAACTTTTCTGATTTTATTAGAAACGGTGTTATAAGAACACTATCTTCTGTAGGTAACTCTTTGGACCATTACTATAAATTTATTTAGGCTTTTTAAGATTAATTTCTTTTTTTTAGTTCTTGAGACTTTATAAATTTTTATCCTATATTTAATCAGATATAAATATACCAATGAAAATTACAAGTATTAAGTAAATTTTTATTATATATTATTATTAATAAATAATTAAGTAACATACCCTAGGCAAAAAATATTTCTGAAGCAAAAAACTATAATAAAAATAGTTAAGCCAATTTGAATTTTAAATACAATATTAGATTTTAGCCATAAATTTTTATAAAAAAATATACTTTAAATAACACTGAGGACCTTAGCTAAAAGAATATCTTAAATTTCTCTTTAAATGCAGTAAAAGCAATAAATTTCCTATTTGGATCAACAAACTGCATAGTAAGTCGATATTGAACTAATGAATGAATTAGGATTTTCCCTAGATATATTAATGGAATTGGCCGGATAATCGATAAGTCATTCAGTATAGCATGCAAATAATACATATCACAATGGGAAATTAAACAAATATTTAGTTCTTTGCGGAGTTGGAAATAATGTAATTATTACTATTATTATTTATTAATACTATAATATTGATGTATATATTTTTATAATTAGGGAGGAGATGGAATAGTGGCAGCAAGGCATCTTAAAATGATGGGAAATTAATGTGAAATATTGATATTTAGAGAACCGAGTAAGGAATTATTTATCAATCTTTTGAAAACCTGCTCTGCCAACGAAATAATTGTAAATAATTATGAAAAAAATTTGAGTCTGAGGATAAGAAAACAGAATTAATACGCTATTTTTCTTAATTCGATATGCTTATTGATGGAATTTTTGGATTTTCATTTAAGCCTCCTGTAAGAAAACCCTATGACCAGGTATGAAATTGTTTATAATTATATTGTTAAATTTTAATAGCTTATTAAAAATTAAATATATTAGGTATTGGACAGCTTAAAACAAGTTTAATCCAAAATCCCTATTTTTTCTATAGATATTCCTTCCGGGTGGGATGTTGAGAAGGGGAATATTGATAATTAATATTTTACTCCAGACTACTTAATATCCCTTACTTTGCCAAAATTGGTTGCTAAATAGTATGGAGGTAAACACTATTTGGGTGGGAGATTTATTCCGCTGGCCATGCAAAATAAGTATAAATGGGATATTCCAGAATATTAAAATGATAAAACATTTATTCCTCTAAATTGAATTAATATTAATAACTAAATATTCTATAATGTATATATATAAATTATAATAATTTATTTTAAAGTACTACTTATAATAATGTTTTTTTTACATTAAATATTATAAATATCTATATAGTAGTTTGCATCCACTTTAAAATCGCAAATTTAAATAAATAAATACTTATCAACTCATATATTAATTAGCAAAACCAAAATTTTATTATATATAAATAAAAAATATTCCCAGAATAACCCAAAACTTGATATAGCAAAAATAATAGTTTTTAAATACTCTATCACTTAAGCCATGACAAAAGCAGACATATGTTCTCATTGCAGTTTTATTTTATATTAGCTTGAAGCGTGTCCATTAACGCAAACTTAAATTAATTAGCAAAATAGCGATAATTTTGTAAACATGATTATGGTAGCTTCTTCAGTATTACCATACATTCTTGTATTTGTAGTATTGGTTCAGTGCATGAGATTCAAGTCATTTAGAGCCTTTATTTTATTAACATTGTAAGTGATAACGCTAATTGTTGCTTAGTTAATGAAGCTAATTTTTAAATAGCAAAGACCTGAAGCGGCTTGTACAGAAACGTATGGATTTCCTTCTGGACATGCAATGACTACAGTGGCTTTAACATTTTTCATCATTTTGGAATATTTTGTACTTCCCAATAAGGCAAAATTTAAATTTTATTCGGGAAATGATATTTTCTTGTTTTTAATACTATTTAGTTGTCCCTTCGTACTTTATTCTAGACTTTACTTGTTTTATCACACGTAACTGTAGGTTGTAGTGGGCAGTGTTGTTGGAGTGATAGTAGCGGTTATACTTTTCGTTGTAGTTTATAATGAAAATAATAAAATAAAAATTTTAAGAACTTTAGACTCTAAGCAGAAATTAAATTGCGTCTTTGTGTTTGTTTATAAAAATTTCAAGCTACCAAATGATTATATAGAAGAAACACCTAATTACGAATTTGTTAAAGAAAATGATATAGAAAAACATAAAGAAGAAAATAATTATAGTATTAGTTATAGTAGTACTCCGCCATTATCAAGCAGAGGCCAAATTTAGAATGGAGATAGAGAACAAGAATATAATGAAATGATTAAACAGCTCTGAGAATAATAGTAGAAATTTTATTTACTGATAATTAGAAAAAAAAAGCTCAGAAAATATATACATATATACTTATTAATATAAGAAATTTTAATTATAAAAAGTAGAAATCATATTTTAGAATAGTATTTTTTAAAAATTAATATATATATAGCTATTATATATGAAAGTTTGGAATTACTGATTTTGATTATAATATTATTTTTATATTTCTTTAATTTATCTTTTTGAATTATAAATTCTCACTTTTAAATATATCATTATTCTATTTTTTATAGAAGAAAAGTAATTACAGGATTTGGGAAAGCTTATTTAATTTCATTTTAATATTTGTGATCGTGATAGTTTCATTTTCTACTAAGTTATTAGTTCTTATTATCTAAAGAAAAAAATAAATAATGAATTATTAAAATAGGGTATAAAAAAAAGTTAAATTATGTTACTATTATGCTCTTTCAGTATTGGCAGATCCTCTAGACCATCTTTCTATTGAAAAGTCAATGGCAAGACTGGTGGCTACGATACCGAGAATGTTACCCAAATGGAAGTTGGGCGCAGTAAGCATTATATTGAATAGATTTTTAATAACTGAAAACTCAAGTTTGTCTATGATAATAAAGGTTATAAAGAACAAGAACATGGATCCCAGATTGAAGAATACACTAATTATCGTGTGGTCATACGATATGATAAACACTTTCAAATTCGCGATCACGACCACCATTCCGAAGACCATCGTACCTGACGCCCAGAAGTTCATCATATGTCCATCTTAGTTGATAAAGTTGTTTTGTATACTTTCGAAACTGGCATAGCATACCAAAAAGGCTTGCAAAAAACCAATGGCAAACCATTGCCAAAATACCTTTTTGTTAAATAGGGTGTGCTGAATTCCCTACAAATAGTAGTTCACCTTATTTTCCATCAGAATCGAGGGGTTGAATTCTAAGTCCATAACTGCATAAATCATAATCGGCATCGATGTGTAAAACACGTTATAGATTTAATAAATATAGGAATCGTAGAGTGTTTATCCGGAGAAAAAGTTCTGAAATCCGAACCAAAACTGAGGCACGACGAGCACTATATTTTTGTAAAAATTGTAGCATACCAGTCTCGAATTCCTTCGGTAGGCTTCTCTTCCGTGGAAAAATAGTAATCTTCTGAGCAATTTGAATTCCCCGATGGCATAGTCAGATGCTCTAGAAGCTTGCTATCCTTCTAGCCCTTTAATTCCTATAATCATTTGGATATCATTTATAACAAATTTCAATTATTTAAATTTTTTTTTTTTACCAACTCCTACATGTGCGGCCGTAATCATATTTACGTCATTGGCTCCATCCCCAATGGCGAGTGTTGAAGCTGATTTGTTGAAATTTCTTACAAGTGAAACGATTTATTACTTTTGCTGAGGAGACACTCTGCAACACAATACTGCTTCGCAATACATGGTTATATTTATCAGAATGTCTGCAATTTCCTCTTTCACTGCGTGAATCAGCGCATCTCCAGTGATAATTAGGGCATTATTAGTATTAACCTCGTCTGTTTTTTACAGTTACTTTTCATTTATTGTTATGATATCATTGTGGACTTTTTTGACTTGTTCGAAAACAGCCTCATATCCCTTTTCATCATCAAGAGCTTGTTCTCTAGTTACTTATATCCTGTGCTGAGTAATATTCGAATTAAGCAGTTTACAAGAATATCCAATGTTTCTAGCAGTTTCCACTTTATCTCCTGTAAGAACCCAAACCTTAATTCCTGCCTTTTTAAGAGCAGCTATAGTTTCTCCTACCTCATCTTACCTGCAATTATTGTTTTTATCATGTATTATGTTTAAATGAAAATAAATTTATATAAATAAAATACAATTAATCTTCAATGGCTGTGGCTCCTATAACAATTAAATCAACTTCCAATTCTCTTTAGCATTCTTTCATTTTGTCTTCTCTATTTTCAAGGGCCGTAAGGGCTTTGTTATATCGAACAGACCATTCTTCATAAAGCTATTCATCGATTTCTCTTTCACTCAGCAATAGAGTTCTTAAACCAATTAAGGAGTATTCCTCTAAATGTTGAGTTACTTCAGGGATTTTTTAGCAATTATTGATGTCAGCCAGCTTCAAAATAATTGAATCTGCTCCCTGAAAAAGAATAAAAATGAATAAATAATTGCATTTTTTAAAGGGGAAAATGTATTTAATTTAATTCAATATTTTTTTACTTTGCAAAGTAATTTAATTTTTTCGTGTCCGGGTCTCTAATTAAAACACTCTGTCTTTTTCTGGTACTATCAAATTCGAAAACATGTAAAATTTCAATGGTAATTTCCCTATCCATTATTTCCAGGACAGCCTTATCATCATCATCTGTCCCCACATATTCAACACCACAAAATTTCGCAAAGTTTACCAAAGCCAGCTCATCTGGGGAACTAGCATTGTACTATCGAATAATTTCTTTCGTGTTAGGGTCTTGATCTTCAGAAATAACAATGGTATGGGTCAAAGATAAAAACATAAGAGCTTTAAGAACGTGTTTATGTTCAGGATGATTTTAGTTTTAGATAGCTCTTATCAACTCCATATCTCTGAAATTCACATTGGTTACTTATGGATAATTTTCCACATCTTAAATATAATTATTCTCATCATTAGGGTCCTCAACTTCTCCATAAGATATTCCATTAATGGATATTTTTTTAAACTGCATGATGTTGCAAGTAAGAGTTCCCGTTTTGTCACTGAAAATGTATTCCACTTGCCCCAGTTCTTCATTTAAGTTAGACGATTGCACTGTAGTTCTGGTTTTATCAAGTTCACCCTGATCATTGGTAAACACGAAAGACATTCCATTTTAGTTAGGCTAAGGATTTTCATCAAATTGTGCTTCATCATAAGAAATATATATGGCTTGGAAAAACTTCACAAACTCTAACGTTACGAGAAGGGAAATAGGAACAAAATTACCAAAAATAAGAATCCAGTTACCAAATCTTAAAAAAGATCGTATATTTTATTATAAAATAATACAAAATAATAGATGTTTATTGTATACCTTTTATAAAATATTTAGAAATTTGTCTCCTCTTCGTATTCAATATATGATTAATTTTTCTTATTATTTTCTGTATAGGTAAGATTGTACACTCCGCAAAAAGCGCAAATTATAATTTAAATTACAAAAATAAGTAAAATTTGAGAATTCATTATATTATCCAATCTTGATCTTTTAGCTCTAGCTCTAAAGGAATTTTTTGAATTTTAGTATCATGTCCAGTGTTGGCTACCAATCCAAAAATGTATTTAGTATTTCTAAGACTGCATCCTCTTAAAATAAAATTTTTATTATCAATTGAAATTTTTTCCTTTCTGTTAGGCAGCTCAATGTATCCATCGAATTTTTCTAAGAGAGGGTTTGGCTATTCATATCCGAAAATGAGTTTTTTTTTATTAAATATCTCTTCATTGAACTCTTCCTATGGCCTGTTGTCTTAAAAATAATGATATATGTCTTTTTGGCATTGTTTTTATTTTAAATTAGTTTCTCCATCCAGACCCTTCGTTTCAATAAAACAAAGTCCTTTAGGCTCACTTGTGTTTAATACAAGTAAGTCGGCAGGGAAAAAATGGTTTTATGCTACTTTTACAATATCCCCCACTCTCAATCTTTGCCATTAAGAATTAATAAAAACTCCTTCTCTTAAAACCATACACCTCGATTAATTTTCTTCTCTGTCTGATTTTTTTCTTTTATAATCTTCATAGTAATCTTTAGCTGCAGTAATGCATACAATTGTAATTAAAGGAACATAAATTGTTGGAATTCCATCAGATATTGATATATCTTTTACCATTTGAACAAGACCGAATACCTTTTCAAAAATATTAATTAATAAATAAGTTAATTAAAAATATTGTAATAAAATTTTTCTATTTAAATTATAACTTTGGGATAAAAGATATTTAAAAACTGACATTTTTATATATAAAAAAGGGAATCAAAAACTTAAGATCCAAACTTGGTGTGTTTTATCGAAATAGAGCATTAATTTATATATATAGAAATTCTTTTCATTAATAATGGAGAATGTAATAAAAATGATTGATATTATTTATCTTATTCTAATTAAGTTATATTAAATCACTTATAGCTTTAATGGGAAAATTATAATTTGCAAAAAATATTCTAATTCTCATTCTAAATAATCAATAAAACAATACAGTAAATGTATTGTTTATTAATGAATTAAATGATATATAAATATTTTTTTTAAATATTTTAAAAATAAAAATATATTTCGTTTATTTTTAACATTGATGTTTAAAATAATGATATCAGACAGAACTTTATCCCATACTTTAAATGGTTATGTAAAGGTATAATGATAGTGGTAATAATTAAAATATATATTATAAGTTTATACCAAAAAGTAGAGATTTGCCATTTTAGAAAATTGCTCAATTAAATTTTTAGGGATAAAATTTAAGGTAGTATACTTAGATGTTTAAATTTTATTATTTTTTAATTGAAAATCTAGTTTGGTTGAAGTAATTTTTCTCTTTTTTAAAGGCTAATTTTTCTTTGGTTTATGCTTATTATCATACTGATGATCCATCCCAAAGGTCTTGGGATTTATAGGTTCTTATACTTCAGACATGCTTCCTTAATTTAAATTGAATTTATTTTATAAACTTATAAATTTGTTGTTCTTTTTCTATGTTTTTTTTACTTTTTCAACCTTATATATTATGAATTAATAATAACCAAAATAAATTAAAAATGCTTGTTATATGATAAATAAATTTATTAATGTTCTCACATTTTGTTCATTATTTTTACGCTAATTTTTATCTATTATTTATTATGTATATAATCATTATAAATAATTTATATAATTAAATGTCGAAACATATAAAATTATATGGGATTTTATTCTAAATATATTATGGAGGAATTATGTTATTTCCATATTTATTTCCATATTTATTCTATTAATGGAATATTATATATCTAAATATTCTACTTAATACATAAATATATATAGCTTATTAAAATATTATAAATATACAAATGATATTATGGACATATTTTTAGTATGAGTTTTATTCATATAGACAGATTATTTTATCAGTTTAATTGGTTTTGACTTATTTAAATATATTTATTTTAAAGGTATGATTAATTAATAAATTGATAAATAAAATATTACATTAATTTTATCCCAATGGAAAAATAAATTTTTTAAATATTAATCTATTAAGGAATAGAGATCTTAAAATATTAAAATTATATAGATTTTTGTATAATAATTTATAAATTATATTTTATATATTTCAATAGCTTTATTAAATCAAAGTAGTTTATTCTCTGTATTAGGATATGCTGTTGTAATAAAAATATTTCTAAATCTAAAATAATTTTTATTTATACGACAATATGATATTAAAATTCCTATTCATATATGCATATTTGTTGTTAAAAACAAATTAAATGAAACTTATAATTCAAATATTTTTTTCTTATTATTTTTGATATAAACGCTATTCTCAAATAAATATATTAAAATGTAATAATAATATTTATTAAATATTATTATTCAGTGAAAAAAAAGTTAAGGGGTTTATATAATTTCAAACATATTATTATTTATTTATTCTTAATAAATTGTTTGCAAAGTTTTCTATATTCATAATTTTCTTTATTAGCATTAAAATAATAAAATAAACAGACCACCAGATTAGAGCATTTACAATCAATAAAAATTAATAGCTTTGTCCATTTAAATTATATATTCCTAAACTGAATATTAAAATAGTAATAAGAGGTGAATAAAAATAATAAAAATAAAAAAAAATATATAAAACTTAAATAATCTCATATTAAATATGATTTATCGATAAAATAAATATACTGCCAATAATCTGAACCACAATAGATTAGAAAATGCTGATCATCTAGGATTAAATAATACAAAGGGATTTGGAGAGCTTAGTACAATGAAAGATTTCTAAATATTAAGCAAATTAGGTGAAGGTTCTTTTAGTTGTGTTTATAAAGTCAAAAGAATATCAGATGGCATAGAATATGCAATGAAAAAAGTTAAAATGCACATGCTGAAGGAAAAGGAATAAGAAAATGCCTTAAACGAAGTAATAATTATTAAAATGTTGTATTTAATAGTTATTTTTAGCTGATGAAACAAAAATAAATATTTTTCCCATATTTCAATTATAAAATAATAAAAATAATTCAAAATTTAAATTTAAATTTAAATTAAAATTAAATTCTTGGTATTATTGATCATCAAATAATTACTTATTAATATAGTTTATTAAAATTTTATGTAATATAATAATTATATAAATAGGTTCGAATTCTAGCTAGTATTAAAGACGAACATATAATTTCTTATTTTGATGCATTTGTTGATGATTAAACACTATGTGTTGTCATGTAGTATGCCGCCGGTGGAGATATGCAAAAACTAATAAATGATCACTTAAAAAATAAAACTTACGTACCCGAACCTGAGATATGGAAATGCATTATTTAAATTACGAAAGGACTTAAAAGCCTTCATGACATTAAAATATTGCATAGAGACTTAAAGTGTGCTAACGTATTTTTAACCAAAGAAGGAGATTATTTGTTAGGAGATCTGAATGTTTCCAAAGTAGCTAAAAAAGGATTGGTTTATACCCAAACTGGAACCCCTTACTATGCTTCCCCTGAAGTAATAAATGTTATCATTTATGTATCATTATTTCATATTATAATAATTATATTCAAGGTATGGAGAGATGAAGCATATGATATCAAAAGTGATATATGGTCACTAGGTTGTGTTGTTTATGAATTAGCAGCTTTAAAGCCCCCTTTTAGAGCTAATGATATGGAAGGCCTCTATAGAAAAGTTTAAAAAGGAATTTTCGATAGGATTCCAACTAGGTATTCTGCAGAACTACAATCTATAATTTCGGCATTTCTAAAGGTTAAATTCTTTATTTTATAAGAATATTAAATAAAATATAATAAAATAAAATAATATATTAAATTTAATTTATTTTTATTAGGTTAATCCAAATTAAAGACCCTTGTGTGATTCTATTTTAAATAATCCATTGGTACTTAGACACGGAGGATAAAATCAATTAGGAATTAAAAATATATCAACCAAAAATAATGATGGATAGCCCAAATTATTATAAACTATTAAATTACCAAAAAATCTTGTTTAACTAAGGGGAAAACTTCCCAAAGCTTAATATTAATCTATTAAATAAGATATTCAACCTTCCAAAATTGAAGAACAAAATAATAGCGGAGATGAAAAGGATCAAGATGTTCCAAATGCTCGCAGCTATATGGTTTAAAGAAAGTAACTAAAAAGTGCTGGATAATAAAGACCTACTGCTTTAATGAAAAAAGATGAAACTATTAAATATAATGAAATTTTACAAAATAAACACTAACAAAGACCCTAAAGTGGATAAGTATCTAGGAGATATTTGTAATAAAAGCAACCTTCAAATTAGAATTCTCAATAGTAATCTAGTCAGATTAATAGCAATATAAATGGAAATGTACGATCTTCCATCACTAATAGTAAAGGCCCTTCCTAAATGGTGTCACCTTAAATAAATAAGTAAAAATAAATTGAAATGAATTATGCATAACTCCACTAGTAATAAAACATGCAAATTCCTAATAGAGTTAATGTAAATAATGAAAAAATAAACAAAGTAAAACAAAGTAATGTAAAATATTAAAATAATAATGATAATAATATTTAAAACTATGAGGATGGTGATTACTATTAATAAAAATTAAATTCAGCCATCCAATAATAATAATAGGATCGTCAGTAAGAACTTTTAAAGAAGAAGTTAGAACAAAAACTAGCTGAAGAAAGAAAAGAATAGGAACTGTTAAATAAATACTAACAATAATAAAGATATAATCAACGTCCGATGTCTTCAATATAATAGGCTCAACTATAAGATAGATATAAAAAAGTATAACCATATAGGTAAAGACCTGTTGGAAATGTAGCGGGCTCTTATGAATTGCTACAATAAGAATAGGACTAGTTAGAATAATAATAATAAAAGTACAGGCCCATAAGTGCGTAGTAGCCTGTAAGTAATTATGGATCGAGAAACCAATAAAATAATGGGTACTAAAGAGCAGGATAATAGTTATATGGCAACAACTAAAATAAGAATAAAGTTTATGACAAAAATTAATATAATATAGGTAAAGACCTTTACGATCGAAATATTTAGTAGGCCAAGTTGAATTAATTGAAAGAAAAAAATAACTTTGATCAAAACAGACATGCTAATTAAAATAATTACTTTAACATCAATAATAGGAGTATGACAAAAATTAATATTACTAAAGACCTCAATCATATAAACGAATACCATCTTCAAATAACCCATATAACAACCAATAATATGATTCAGAAAATGTTGTTGGGGATAAAGATAAAGAATTAATTAGTTATGCTCAAAAATAATAAGAGTAAATTTAAAACTTAAACTACTATATGAATAAAAATTCAATGGAATTGAATTCAAAATTAGCCCTGTTAGAAAAAAACTTAATTTAGCGAAACATTAAAGTAAATGGACTTCAATAAGAAGGAGGAATCGGTTAATAAAATAATCAATTTAATTATTAACATTAAATAAAACAAAACAATATTCACAATAATAGAATCAGTTCAGCCTAATAAAGCAATAGAAATTTATTTCAAAAATAATAAATAACTAAAGATATTTATGATAATTATAATATTTAACAATATTATGGAAAAATAGTAGGCGAAAACAATATTGCTAAAAGTGCAAAAAATAATAATAATAACTATCCTGGTATGTCTAAAAATTATAATGAATTTTCCTCACCGGCATCTGTCGCTTATTAAAAAAGAAATGCTCCCTCTAGTATGGGATAAAATAATAGTAGACCTTCATGGTGGGGCTGAATGACTATATAAATAGTTTAATGTTTACAAATTTCTAACTATATATAATATATAATTAATAAATAATTAAATAAATATATTTTTCCATATATTTTTTTTATTATAGATTTAAAAATACATTTTAAAATATTCAAAAATTCTAACCCTGAATATCTTAGATATGTATATTTAGTTAAAATTAAACTCTTCTGATTTCTTTTAAAGTATACACTATTATTAATTAATATAATTTTATAAACTTAATGATAAAATGTGTAAAATTTTATATACCAACTTTTTAATATACATTTGTCATAATTGTGTGTATATGTAAACTGATTTAAATTTATTATTAAAAATAAGATATATACTATATTTTTAAATAGTAGATAATTAAACATATGTAATATAACAAACTATTATCAATTTAAATAAAGTGTATTGCCTATATACTTAAATTTATATTTGGAAATAATGTATATATATAAATAGCTACTCTTTACATATTTTTTTATGAAAGAAAGAGTGAATGAATGATTGAGTGAATCAAGTGGTTGATGTTATATGATTGAATGATATTATTATATATAATTAATATTAAGTGATAATCAACAGGGTTTACTTTCAAACACAATAAATATTAAAAAAATAAGAAAAAAAAAATATTAAAGGAAAATACAATTAAGGAAACTAAAAGAAAAGACTCATATTCAATGGAAAATAATTAAAAAGAGAGCGAAGAACATAGTGAAAGTAATAGCAACAAATAAGAGTCAAGTATATTTTCCTCTTAGAATCCAGTATAATCTCAGCATGAGTTTGTAAATTTTTTAAATCCTAATATCACCGACCACCAATAAAAATAGCAGAATTAACCAAAAATTACGCATTAGCCTTATTATAATTAAACTTATACAGCTAGCCCTAACTTTTTACACACTGAGCAAACTCTTTGTATAAATTAAAATATACCATAAGTATAACCTAAGTAGTAAACTGCTTAATTACGGAGAGCTTATTCAAATTAATAAAATTATAATTAGAAACCTAGATAATGGCAATAGCACAGTTTTAAAGATTAATTGTATAGATAAAATAGTGCCTAATAGTAAACTTAGTATTAAAATAGATTTTAGTAATAATAAAATGTTCCACTTAATGGAAATAATTAGACAGGGATCACCTCTCCTCCTCAAACTTAATTATTGTAAAATTTTTATTTTCATAATACATATTAAAACTTATTTATGGGAATTCAATTGTTTATTAAAAAAATTTTTAAAAATGTAGTGTATTTAACAAATTTTTATTTTAGAATTTTTTTTTTTTTTCTTTTATCCAATATTAATATAGTTATTATATATTATATAGGTTTCCTTAATAGTAAAGAACAACAAACTAGAATAATACAAATCACTAGCATATCTAATATTAGCGTTATCCAAATAATAGATAATTTATTTAATAATAATAATATTAATAACAAAACTTGCAGTATAATAAGAATCTATAAAATTCACAAAATTATAATGGTTAAAAATAATAGAATTGTGGATTTTACAATCAAAACTCTCATACTTAATATTAATATAATAACAACAAATAAAGAAATTATTAAAATCAATAGCAATAGCAAAATATGAATTTAAATAAATAGAATAGTAGTAATAGTAACAGTAATAATAATAACAACAACAACAACAACAACAACATATTTAACTCATAACAGAATCAAATTTAAAAGTAAATGTGTAATTATGGTAGAGACTGTCTTAATTATTTGAAAAAAAAGGATTGTTCTTATTTACATAGCGAAGAATAAATGAGAGAAATGGGGTTTAAGAGAGAAGCTAGAGGAAAGTAAACATTAAGCGGAACAATAAGAAAAGAAAATGATAAGTTCTTTTTCTATGATTTACTAGAGCATTTTCCTAAAATGACGATTTAAATACCTGAAGGGTATGAAATTAAGGAAAATTAATATTATAAAGTGAAGTATATAGATTGGCCAAAGAATTCTGACTATATGATGGTTTAATTTATTGAATAAATTTCAGGAAATGGATTTGGAGATGAATAAGTTGAGCTGAGCATAATTTAGGAATTTAAGGATTTTTTTTAAAATAACATGAAATACAATTTTATCAAGATCTAAAATGTAAATAATAACAATATGTTAATTATATTATTAATCAATAATTTCTCTTTTGTAATATAGGGAAGACCTGTTTGCAATTAAGGAAGAGAATGCAAAAACTGCATATACAAATCATCACATACTGCCCAAGAAAATGCTGATATTAACTTAAAACATGTTTTATATTCAAGAAACAAAAATTAAAATTATTTATATGGGCATATTATGAAGGATGATAAAAATAGATACTTGTTTTAGGACTATTTAAAACTTTACCCTATTTTATAAATAAAATAGATGCATGAATTTAGCTTCAATCCAGAATGCCTGTATTAAGTAGAATATATAGATTGGACAGTATCAGATGAATTTCCAGAAGTTAAAATAATAAAATAAGAAATCAATATACCTGAAGGGTTAATAAAGACAATTTTTGATAATCAAGCTATATTCTAAGAAAGAGGAAATAAGAATAAGAAATAGTTTAATGAAAATTTTAAATTAAATAACTTAGCAAATTAAAAAATGAACAAAGAGAATAATGATAATAGCGCTTAATAACATTTTGATTAGTATCTTTCTTTATAAGAATGTGTTCAGTAATATGATTAGGGAATTCTAAAAAAGGTAGATACTGTTTTATATAAAATATAAAGATTAGTCATAAGAAAAAATAATAATAACTTATTTTTCTTTTTAAGGGAATAGTGTGCCTCAGAAATGAAGATAAAAATATTACATCAGAGAAGATATTACTTTAAAAAAATACAATTTCCACAGTAAATTTTTTTTTAATAAAAAATTAAATATTTTATAATTTGTGTAACTAATTTTTAACTACATCATTAAGGTTCAGAAAAAAGTAAAAAAGATTAAAATAGAATTTTGCCTAAATGTTTAGTATATTTTAAAACAAAATTTGTAAATTATTAATCTAAGAACTAATAACAATAGCAAAACTAAAATGATCAAGAAATTAGCTAATAACAAGTATAGAAATAAGAATCAAGTAAAAATATTATACTCATATTTTAACGAAAATATATTTGATTTTAAATTAGAAGAAACTCCCAAATAAATCGAAGTTGCTGTAGTATTATATTGTGAACATGAAATAGATAAAAATCTCTATGGTGTTATTATGCTTAAATATGATCATGGAGCAGCCTATCACCCAAGTATTTTTTTATAACAGCAAAATGGAGAAGGAGATAGTAGTTAAATAGAGTAGGACAAGATTTCTGATTAAAATAGTTTGGATAATGAAAAAATAAGAAAATAAGATTTATTATGGAAATTAGGAAAAAACTCTCTATATTTTAGATCTTTTAATACTGATCTTCCAACCATGTATGTTTTATTTGAAAACTACTAGGTTTTCGATGTCTTAAAGTCAAATATTGAAAGCTATTACTTTGTTGCCAAGTATAAGGGTTGGCATTAAAAAATGGATTTGCCTTACTGCATGATATATATTTAAGATAATGTATCATTTTAAATACCCTAATAATTTCCCTTCTTAGACCACAAGTCTTTAGGTTTGAATAATTACAGAATTTATTTATTATGATTTTATTTATATTTTTTTTATATCTATTATTAGGTAAATAAGTTATCTAGCATTTGAAAAAAATAGGAGACATAAATATGGAAACCAAAATTTATTTGTAAATGAATAATATTGAAATTGAGGAATTTTCTTAGGATATATGCAAGTTTATGGAATCTCAAAAAGAAGAATATCAAAAAATAATATCTGAAAAAACTAATTCTATTTAAATTATTGATTCTTAAATATGCAGTTTTTCTGTAGATAATGCAGACACTATTGCTTTCGATGATGCTTTTTCTGTGTAAAAATTACAAGGTAAGTAAATTTATTTATATGAGAGTTAATGGGCATTTAAATGTAGCATATTAAATTTTAAAAATAGGATAATAGTATTTAATAGGAATTCATTTTGCTGCTTCAGATTTTTTCATAAAAGAAAATGATTTGATAGATATAGAAGCAAGAAAAAGATAAGAAACTAATTATCTAGGTCAGATTTTTATCCCTATGATTCCTCTTGAGCTATATGGAGATATTATATGTAAATTATCTATCTAATAAATTAATAGCATTTATGTTATATTATCAATTTGATAGCCATTTTAAAAGCCAAAATAAGATTGGTGAACACAATTTACTTTAAATTAAATGCAGATACACTAGAGATAGATCGAAATAGTTTTTAAATAATTGAATAGAAATTATCTAAAAAATACCAACTAACCTATTCATAAGTTCAAAGCATTTTATTAGATCAATGGCCTGATGATGTGCAGAAGGATTAATAACTAGATGAAGCTATCAAATTGTTGGGAAAACTATCTAAAAAAAGATTAGAATTGTAAAAGACTATAGGATGCTTACATGGATTTGGTGGATAAAATGAAGAAGAAGAAGAAAATGTAAAAGCCAATATGCTAGTTTCATAAATGATGATTCTATCTAACGAATTTTCTTAACAATTTATTGAAAGTAATTTGAAATATTTAATTGCAAAAGCTAAAGATCTAGGATTGCATGAGGAATTAGATATATTTATAGAAATTTCTGAACAAGACCGAATTTAAGCTGAAAATTTTTTCCACTTTATCACAGGCTTTGCATAAAAGCTTAATTGGAAAGTATGTCTAAATGATTTTAAAGAGTTTTACAATAGCTGCTAGTCATTTTATGAAAATAACTAATATTCCTAACTTTTAAAAGATTATATAAAATGGTTGCTAAAAATAAATTCAATCTAAATTCAAAATTACATCTCTATACAACTACAAAACTAAAAATTTGATTAAAATTAATTAGTGAATGATAAAGTAGAATCATAATCTCCTATGGATTAATAAGAATAGTTTATATCATTAATTAGTAATGACTCTACTGTTTAAGACAATGATGAACTAATTGAATTGGATTAGATACTTCATAAAATGTCATCAGAACATACAAATTCTGTAATACTTAATTAATTTTATGAAAATAAAAAATATAAATATATGAATTGTTTTATTTTTAAGTTAAAAATTTCCATAAAAAATTCTAATGACGAAATAGACCATGAATATGACAGCGAAAATGGAAAAAACATTTCTGAAGATGAAAAAATTATGAAAAGATATTATTAGTTAAGAAAATAATTTAAACTTAATGTTACAAATCCCATTAGAAAGTATTCGGATTTATGCGTTCATAGATTATTAAAATAAATTATAAAATTAAAGGAATACGATCAAAGTGGCTAAGAAAGCAATAAAACTTAATTTATTTAATACATTTAAAAAGTTTAAGAGTACAGAAACGAAATTATCAATTATAATATGCAGTAATTGAAACATTTTACTCCATTTATTTTATTTTTTATATTTATATTTGTTTTTATAGAAATATGCAAAACAAAGGTAGAAATATAGTGAAAAGATAAATTGAAAAAAGTGAAATATGTAGAGAACTCATTTAATTAGACTAATAAAAAATAAAAGCCTTAGTAATTAAATTGAAGCCTCTTAAGGTTTGGATCCCTAAATATGAAATAGAAGAGGTAAAAATTTTTGTTTGTTTTTTAAAACTAAAATTAACTTTTAATAATTTAGAGAATAATTCTTGATAAAAATGTTTTTGAATATACAACAATTGAAGATTAGCAAGAAGGAAAATCATATTTGCATATAAAAAATAGAGAAAAAACTGTTAATAATATATTCATAAATTTAAATGACTTCGAAAAATAGAAATAGATTAATGAAAATAAATACAATATGTAAAACAGTATAAGAATTAAAGAATTTGATGAATTAGAAATATTGTTTGGATGCAAATAAACATATAATAATAAAATTCTATTTCCTTATTAGTATTCTGTTATTTTTACAACCAATACTTTTTAAGAAATGCTTAAAAAACAATGAAGATTTATCATTTTAAATTAGTTCGAATAATAGAATAAAACGTACTAGAATTGGAAAATTGATTTTATTGTTTTCTTATATTTATTTATTTCTAATATCAAATAATTAAATAAATATTAGATGTATCTTTAAAATATAAGCTTTTAATTTATTAATTAATCTAAATATTGTTATTATAATGATAGGGATAAGTATTTAAAATATTATTTACATATATATATATATTTATTTTATCTGAACTTTCTAATTAATGAAAATATATGTTTAAATTATATAAAAAAGAATATAAATTAAATCAATGTTTATTTATAATTACATTATACACATATCAATTTTAACTTAATTATCTCATTTATAAATAAAATTCTTTTTAAAAGTAATTTTTCTATAAATCAAAATTAATTATTAATTCTAAAAGAATAAATAAATTTCAATTAAAGTGATGTTAGCACTTTCATTATTAATATATACCTTCAAACTATTAATAATATATATACTAATAAACATTCTAATTAAATAACAATATTTATTAAAAATATAATTTTTTTAAATATAAAGATATTTATTTAAATTTATAAAATATCAATAGAAAAGAAAGTTAAAATATTAATATGGGTAGAGCTTAAAAAGGAGTCATAGTTGTTTTCGGAGGATTTTTAATACATTTAGTTTTAGGTACCCTCTATATGTGGGGAAATATAAATGTTTACGTTCGATCATATTTCTGTTATGTATAAGGCGAAACATGTGAAACTTGTACAGTAATTATGATATATTTAATATTATAGTTTAGATTTACTAAATATAATGCATTATTTATTCTTTGTTTGCCTTTTATTTAAGAAATATCAATATAAAATTCGTTTTATTAACATGCTTGAAGTATTAATTATTTTAATTAATTTTATAGTTATCAATGGGAACAGTTGGGATTGTTTTTCCTCTAATATTTTAAGCATTATCAATTATGACTATTTTCAGTGTACCAATGGCAAATTTAATAGGGAAAAGAACCCATAGTTTATTAGGTACTATTATAAAAATTCAAAATTCTATTATTTTGTTTCGATTATAAAAGATCTATTTTACTTATAAAACAGAATTAGTATTAATAATTAGCAAAGTCTTACATTATATAGCTTATTAACTATTTATATATTTAAATAATTAGCTTCTGTAATCTTATGTGGGTCTTTATTTGCTTCATCTTACGTAACAAATTTCTGGTTATTCTCTACTCTCTATGGATTCATTTTTGGATTGGTATATTTTAAAACAGTACTATCATTATTTAATCCTTTATTTCTAATAATTTATATAATATAGTGTTCTGGAATGATTTATTTCGTTCCTTTTAATTTGGGACATATTTACTTTCCCAATAATAAAGGTATAGTAAGTGGTATTATAAGTAGTGGATTTGGTCTAGGATCTTTAATTTTTAGTACAATTATGTTAGAGTTTATTAACCCAAATAACGAGCCCACCGTTTTACCAAGCTGTTTTCCCAAAAATATTGCCGACAATTTACCGTAATATAAATTTATTTTTAATATATTTTTGATTTATCATTTATTTATTTAAAAATAAGAGTAACAATCAGATGGTTATCTCTAATGTACACTTGTTGTATGTTGATTGGGTCTTTTCTTATGTTAAGTCCCACCAATATGGATTTAGAGTAAATAAAAGAGGTTTAAGAAAGTTTAATATAATAACCCATAGCCAAAAAAAATACTTAAAATGATGGAGAATGTCCTAATATCAAAACTGCATTGAAGTAACCTAAACTTTACATCGCAATGATTCACACATGCTTATTGGCTGGAATAGGAGTTTTAATAGCCTCAAATTATAAACCATATGGATTTTTATTCAAAAACCTTGATGACGATAAATTTTTAACATGGGGTATTTTTTTTCTTTATAACTGAATATTGCTTAAATACTGATTAATAATGAATATTCTTTTTTTAGTTGGAAATGCAGGATCAATAATGAACTTTTGTAGCAGAATTATCTGGGGCTTTGTTATGGATGTGCTTGATTTTAGATGGCTAGCCATAATTCTTGGTTTAATGCAAACTGCTATTATAGCTACCATTACTTTAGCCACTGAATATAAATCAATGTACATGGTCTGGATTGTTTTATCTTTTGGAGTTTATGGAGGTACAATATAAAATATTAATTTAATTAATATTTACATGTTATTTTTTTAGGACTATATGCAATTATGCCAACATTAGCTTCAAAAGTTTTCGGAAGAAAAGTAGGATTAACAGTTATTGGTGTCATATTTTAGGGTATAAATTGCACTTTTTAATTTACAAATTTTTCATTTTTATCATATTATAGGATTTGCTCTTGCATCATGGATTCAATATTTTGTTGTTAAATATGGTGTAAGCAAAAACTTAGATGACCAAGCATCTGATTATAATAATATATTCCATTATTACATATGTAAATTATAATATCTTAAATAAAACTAATAATACATAATTATAATTTTTTCTATTTTATTATAGGTGTTCCATTAATTGCTATTTTATTAGCTATTATAATTCCTTACAAAATCATTTGGAACAAAAATTCTTAAATAGAATATAAAGAATTTGATTCTTAGGGTAATTTTTAAGATTAATAGTAGCCTATAAGTAAATTATATTTATAATTTTTTTTATTATTAAACTATAGAAGATGAATTTGAATAAAGTGAAAAGAACAGTTTCTAATACAGAAAATCTTTAGAATATAGAAATGACAAATCTTAGTTATTAAATGGTGGTTCCAATGGAAATATGGAACCTGCTAGATTATCCAAAAAATAAGATAAAGTATTGAGAGATTCTAGTTACATAAGCAAGGAGGGTAAATATAATAATTTCAATATATCTATATTATTTATGAATTAATTTTTTATATTTGTAAGGTGGACCTGTTGGTAATAATTATCCTGGCTATAAAAGGTGATTATTATGAAGAAATTTAAAATAATTATTTATTTTATAGTTATAATGGTTTTAATTAAAAAATACTAAGAATTTTATAAAAAATATATTTTAAATTAAACTCAGGCTTTAATACTCCTAATGTATTATAAAATAATCCTTTTATATGTATTTAATTAAATATATTATTATTTAATTTACTCTTATAAACAAGTATAATAGTCAAATATTAGTAAAAGAAACATATTACAGTCTAAAAAAAAACTTATGCAATTTTAGATAAATATTATATAGGTTAATATATATTCCTCATCTGAATTTTTTGATTTAACACGATTAATTAATAAATAATAAATAATATATAATATTTTGAACAAAAAATAATTTAATCAATAATTAGTTTAATAAATATATAATAGCGGCGATAACTAATTTATAAAAATCCAATAAAATATATTATACACTTTCAATAAAGGAATTTTCATAAATATAAAAACCAAAAAAAATTTCATAAAATGTCTGAACAATAATTAGATTAAAATAAGGTATTTGTTCAGATCGAGTATGAACAAATAAAGCAAAAAATAAGGTTAAAAAAGACTTGCAAAATCAAAAATTAATTGACAATGCAAAAAACTTGTTTATTACAAAATTCAAATGTGAGAAATTAGAAAATTAAGAATTATATTTAAAAAATATGAAGGATGAAATTTTAGACCCCAGTATAGAAACAGGTTAATATTTAACAAATATGGAAGAGTTAAAACTATGTATAAAATCAAATGATGATAAATAATCCAAGATGTATGATAATACAATTAACAAAGATAAATAAACTGTGCAAACTGACTAAAATAATGTATAAATTATTTATAAAACCTATAATAAAACTATTATACATAATTTATTTTTAGTCATTCTATAAGGAAATATAACAATAATAGATATCAACATAATAATAGACACATAGAAATGATTAGTTTAATAATAATAATATCAATAATCATCACATCAAAGATAAACAATCTATACAATAATTAGAAGAAGAAGGATAACATTTCATAGTTCAGTAAAAGAACAAGTAAAAAGAA
This sequence comes from Miamiensis avidus, assembly GCA_037039885.1. NCBI lineage: Eukaryota > Ciliophora > Oligohymenophorea > Philasterida > Glauconematidae > Miamiensis > Miamiensis avidus. The sequence goes on from JAWVGU010000021.1 coordinate 194,481, forward strand.
AAATTTGTTGCCATTCAGAAAAAGTAAATAAGTTAAAAACAAGAACACATAAATACTGGAGTAATTGAAATATTTATTGCAGGCTTTAACAACTTAAAACTTGTAACAGGGAACTATGTCGGATATCTGCACAATAAAGTTGTTATGAATGATTCTTATTTCGATACCAAATCATTAAGTTGTAGATACCTTATAGCAAGAAATAGCAAGGTGTAGCAATTTTTATCTGGTAAATTATTTTTAATATTTATATATATATTACAATAATTTAAATTTGACAGAGTTTGCTGCCTTTGTTAAAATACCTCTGCAATATTGTAGTTTTTGGAAAGTACAATTTATCGACAAGTAGTTTACTGAAAATTTTATAAGATTTGATAATTATTATTTGAAAAAAGAAAAATAGGATATCACATTTGATGATATTTTGTATCAAGAAACCTTTTTATAATTAGTTTTCCTACCCCTATCTAGCTCTATAGATATCCCATTGAAAAAATTAAATATATCAAAATAAATGTCAGGAAATTCTAATAATAAAAATAATATATAAACCATAGACAAATAAAATTAGCATTATGGCAATAGTGCTAATCCTAATCCTGATAATTAAAACCAAATATAAGTTGAAAATGAAGACTCCAAGGAATCTAAACCTAATTCAAATTAAAACTCTGTGCTGCCCTTAAGCAAAAAATCAAGTGTGTAGCAGGGTAATGATTTGGTTATAGGAGATGAATCTTCAGAATAAGTAAAGCACCTACAATTATCTAAATAAAATAGTAAATAATCAGAATAATAACAAGGAAATCTTCAACAGCATAATAAAAATGAATAAGAAGAAATAAAATAAAATAAAATGAATAATTATATTTTGAAATTTTAAGCTTTTAATGAAGAGTTGGTAGAGGAAGAAAAAGAATAATTAAATAAAACTTAATTACAATTATAACAAAATCAATTAACTTTAATAATGGTTAAAATTTTCAGCCAAGATAAAAAATTGCACTACTACACTTACTATTTTGCAAGAAAGGATCAGTCTCTTTGTAGTTTATGGAAAATTTTGAAATCTTAAAATCCCATATTAGATATATAAAAAGCTGAAATATATGTGGAAACAAACTATAATATCAAAAAAATAGAAAATATAGATCTTTAAATATCTTAAGTTTTATCAGATTAACTAAGCGGGATTTTGATATTCGATTTAAATAATTATGAGAATTAAGAAGATACAAAATATGGTAAAAATTAGTGCTTTAATTTAAAATAATTTTAAATTAACTATTTTAATAATAATAAGCCCTATAAAATATTTACGAGTGTGTGAATAAGTATGCCTTTATTAACTTCTATAATTTAATTACTGAAGCATAATAAGTGGCTATAGTTCACCTTGAGACCAACTATTGTAATCTAAGGAAATTTATTTCTTAGAATTTTTATGAAAAACTATTTGAGTATGACTAAGTTGATATTTATATAAGTACTCCAAGTGATCATAATGAAGAAAAAAATTTTAATTTATTAAATGTAATAAAATCAGATGGCATGATATCCTTTGCTCTTAAATATAATATTTACAAAGAATTCAACTAGGAATATGAAAGGCGCATATAAAAATATCTAAATGATTCTAATCATAATAATAAGTGAATTATATATATATATTATATATAAGATACATATTTTCGACATTATTTAATTTTTTATTGAATTTTATCTAAAAGAAATCCAAAATATATAATTTTCTTAGATATCTATATATATATAAAAAAAAAACAATCTTTTTAAAACCAATTACATGATATTTTTATTAAAATTATACCCTAATAAGCATTCAAAAAATATAAAAAAAATAACAAATTTAAAAAAGTTTTATAAATGGCTTATTTAATTTATTTTTTATATAGGGATATTTGTTTATCTATATTATATTAAAATAAGTTATTTTAAAATCAGAGAAAATAAATAACTAATTAATTAAAAAATTAATTTAGATTAATAAATTTAAATTTATTGGAAAAATATTTATAATATGTATTTTATTATTAGAATATCATATAAAACCAAATTAAAGCATCTATTATGGTGGTGGGGAACACATTTTTGTTTAACTACGAATTATATATTAAAATAATAAGGGAAATGTGGGTAAAATAGGAAAATAATAATATATATAGGCTTATTATTCAAAGAACATTCGGATAATTAAATAAAAAACAAAAATATTTATAGCATTATTTGATATAATTAGAATAAATACAAAAAAAACCCAACATAAATACCCTTATTCCCGCTGAATACTCTTGCTAACCCCATCCTGTGCCATGAGTAATGTAGTAACACAACTGGAAAATATTCCAATATTATCTGATAATCCCCTGTTGTAATAAATACTCCATTTTATACTTTATTAATTATTAACTTAATAATATCAATATATTACTTCCATAATTACTTGATGATATATTTTAAGCCTTAAATTTTATTAAATTAATACCATTTTATAAAAAAATAGAATGAGAAAAGCTGAAATTACAGTAACACTTGGAAGAAAAGCTGATTGTAGAATTTCAATTTTAGAATAAGCATCTAAGAATAACATATAAGGTAAATTTTCTAGAAAATAGTTGAATGATTATAAAATTAAAAACATTCTTTTATAAATGACTTAATAATTATAATTTAATTTAAATTTAGTAATCGAAAGATCAATCGAAGATGAAGTATTATTAACTGAGTTGGCTTTAGATTAAAGAGATCTCGTAGTATATGATATTTCTTCTGAAATTTACAGTATTTAAAGAGATACTGATAATCTTCCTGAAAGCATTTTCAAGTGCTTTTATGATGAAAGAAGAAATGACTTTTTCATTGAACTCACCAAAGACCAGGAGTCTTACTTCACTAGATCATTCTTCCTTTAATTATGTGATATTGCTGAAGAAATTGGAGCTAAAAGAATTTATGTCTGTTTAAGAATAGATCACGATATGAGTAAATTAATATATATATAATATTATTTATTAGATAAAAATTAAAAATATATAAAAAATAGAAAATATTGTCCAATCTTTATAATTTGTCGGTTTTGAAAAATTGACCTTCGGAGAATTAAGAAAAATTTCTATTACTAAAACTCATACCATGTATAAGATTAACTTATGAACTCTTAAATATCTATAGCCCTATTAGAAGATTGATAGCTATTTTATAAATGTTATTAAATTTATATATACATCTATATAATATATATAAATATAAATATTATATAAAAAATATAATAACTAATTTTTACTAACTATTACATATAGAAAAGTTATTATTGTTGAATATTAAAAATTTAAAAATATAATTATATTTACATTTTAACAACTCTATCATAAGTTTTATAACAAAGTAATCAATAATTTATAATAAAGTATTATATAAGGTATTTTATCATAACTTTGTATGGCTAAGTTTTGTGATATATTTTTTTTAGAATATATAATAAGCATTTTTTTAATTTGATATTATTTGGATCATAAAATTAGATAATTTATATATAAAATAGAATAAAATTTGTATAAAAGAAAGATAGGGATAGAAAAATTAAATATATTTATTTTTCTGGATTTTCATATCTGGGTTTTTCTAATACATGTAACAAAATATAGGCTTTATTCTCATATTTTAAATCTGATCAATATAATTTCTTAATAATTAATCATTAATCAAAAAAAGATTTTTTAGTTGAAATTTTTTGAGGTACAATCATTCAATCAGTCTTAAAAGACAATAAATACTACTTTATGCATTCTCATTAAATCTCTCCTTATGGAAATGATTAATATTAGTACTACATTTATTGGCAGATTTTTTTTATATGTATTTTAATAACAAATATTGCTGATTCTGTAATAAAATCCTCAAGATAATTGCATATTAGAAACTTCGGCAGTATCCCAACTGGTGTGTTTAGCAGTTCTGTTTCTGCTTAATACATCTCTCAAACAGGCTTTATAAACTTTTCTTTCTTCTTCACATTCATATAAATATTGTTTATTCTTTTTTGTTAAAGGTCTTTGACTATAATAATATTAGATGTTATAATAAATTACAAAATTCCTACTTTAATAAGTTTAATTATTTAAATAAATAACAAATTTACTAGGTATAATTGTAGATATTTTCAGGATGGAAAGGGATTTTGTCAAATTCCTATTAAAAAATAAATTAAGATTAATTTTCGCTTTTCTACTAATATTATCTATAAATTAATTTATAAACAATAAAATATCTATTTATATTTTGTTTTTATTCAAAAAAGTCCCATGATTTATTTTTATTAAATTTTTTAAAATCCTTTTGATTAAAATTTCTCTTTATTAACTAATTAATAATTCTCCTTTTCATATTTCTAATTATTTTAAATCTTTTAATAATTACAATTAATTTTCCATCAGTTAATAATCTGGGCCAAACAGTGGGCCATTAGGGGTGGATTATTTCTTATTAAGGAACATGAGCGCTAAAATTTGAAAAAAATAAAATTTAAGTAAGACAATTTTACATAATTTATAAAGCATATAGTAACTATTTAATGTTTTCAAAGATGAAAACATTTTTCTTAATGAATTATATTAATTAAAGTCGTAATTATTTTTTAAATTAAATACTCCAAAACACAGTCTTCGTAACTAAGCATTTATTTCATGCAAGGAGTTGTGTCAAGTTGGGGAGGTACTGAAATAGCGCAATTTGCGTTATAAAAAAGAGCCATTGCTTATTTTTTATTATTAATTATTTCTGTATTGTTAGTAGCTTGCTTTTATTTTTGATTAATTAGTGTATATATGTATTTAGGGTATTAGTTTGAAGAGTAAGTAACTAAGTATTACTTTATTAAATATAAATAATTTTTACCTTTTGAATACTTAAAAGGAATAATACATATATTGATAATAAATTTTACTTTTCAATTCTTAAGAAATAATGTGAAATAAACTATGTTACTATAATTTACTGTAAGTGAAATATCAAAAAAGAATTAACATAATTTAAATAAAATTAAATTTAATTTATATAATAAAATTATATCAACCATTAAATAAATTAAACTATATGCATCAATTTTTTTATTCACTAGTATTTGCATTGTATTTATATTATTTGCAATTAAAAAGAAAAAAATATTATTACTAATTATTTATTATGTACTAACTAAATTATTATGGTTAATTTTTTAATAATGAATAATTTTTCGATTATAAATAATATAAGAAATAAAAAAAAGAAACAAAAATAGAAATAGTTAAATAAATGGATAATAATGATATAAAAATTAAAAAAATGTCAAAAAGAGTAAAAAAATTGTTGTAAAATTAGTTAAAATAAAATAGAGATAGATAAAAAAGTGCAGATTCTTCAATTTCATAAACTATAACTTAAAAGTATTCTTTAAGCCCTTCGCCATGTATTTAAGAATCAGCAAGAGATACGCTTATAACACAAGATTCACCTGAAATCTCTCCAATATCTCCTTTGCAGTTAGAACATAAAATTTCAACTATTAAATAGGATAATTATGCAAAAGATTCTATTTGTACAGATAAAAAAAGTTTCAGACCTTAAATGAGTGTATATAATTAAAGTCTTAATAGTCCAATATATAAAGAAACTCTAAATAATGCTCTACGAATATCAATTTCGTAAGGTAATAAAAGTCCTCATAATGATAGTGAGAGGGAGAGTCCGAATTCTATTGGATCTCCAAAATAGTTTTAATTGTTATAAAGAAATCAATCTATGCTGAGTAGCTTTCAATAAGGTTTGCTATAAAACGATGAAGGAGACTCTGTGCGATAGAGAAGAATGACTTTTTACAGAGATAGAACTGAAAATGTATAAGATAAAATTTAGGAACAAAGAACTTAATGGGCTTGGTAAGGAGTCAGCAACAATATTAACCTTATTAAAAGATTTGTATATTAATTGTAAATTAAAAGTGGGCTATACATTTATAATCATGTTAAGTCAGCTCATTTTTACCTTATTTCTGATTTTTCATCTGCTTAGTAATAATAGCAGCAATTAGATAATGAACTGAAATCTAAAGCATCTCAAAATATTTTGAAAAAGTTTAACAAAATTTCGAGTTCAATATCTATCTTTAGTATTGATAATAAATGGATAATTGCATGGAATTTTGTGATATTAATGATGATATTAACTTAATTATTCGTATTACCTTTAAAAATTTCATTCAATCTTTAATATTCCTAAAACAAAAAATCTTACTACTTACTTATTTTAATTCCCTTCGTTATTTAAATTTTTGATATTTTAATAAGTTTTAATAAAGCTTTCTATGAAAATGGAATGCGAATCAATAAACGAGTTCAAATAATATAAAAGTAATATTATAAATTTACTGTTCATATATATATATATTAATATTAAATAAATGATAAAATACTATGATTTTAAAAATAGATATGTAGTTAGAAAATTTTGGGTTGATCTATTCAGTGTTTTTTCATTAATTATAATGGAAAAAATTAATTCATATAGTTATTGGGGAATATTAATAGTTGTTACATTTTTATTTAGATTATTTCAAACAAAAAGTATAGTAAAACAAATTGAAACCTAGCTACTGCTGTAATAGAGATATCATGCACCCTATACATCTATTAAAATTATTTTATAAATACTACTTATGGCTCAATTTTGTAGTTGTTTCTTTCATTATGTTGTAAATTAAAAATTATTTATATTAAAGTATATTTTATGTTTATTTTTTATAAAATACAAAAGGGTTAGATTGAAATATTAAATGGAGAAAATGAAACATGGATGCATAAAATTAATATTGAAGATAAATCCTGGCTAGTCAAATATGTAAATGCCTTGTATTTTAGCTTTATTACAATGATAACTGTTGGGTTTGGAGATATAACTCCGGGAACTATTATAGAAAAGATATTTTGCATAGTTTTAGCTTTGATTAGCTGTGGAATATTTGTAAATTTTAATCTATCTATATATCTATAAATCTAATTTATAAATATCTTTTATTTTTTAAATTTAAAAATGTAGGCTTATACTGTAAATTAAATAGGATAAATTTTCTAAGAAATAGAAAGAAGATAAGCTGATTATAAGTAAAATAATAATTATTATATATTTTTGATTTTATTGTCTATTAAAATATTTTATGTATTAGAGCATAAAGGTATGATATATCATGCTATATGAGATAGAGATAAATAAACTAAATGACCCAACATAAAGTTATTAAGTATTTAGATTATATTTAAAATAAATAAGAATAGGCACCTGATAAAGTAATAGCCTCGGATTTTATATTTTTATAGGTTAGTATTTTATGATATGATCTTTTATTTAGGGTCAAAGAGTTTTAAAATTAGTACCAAAACAATTGAAAGATGAAGTCTTATCTGATTTTTATGGTAGATTATTACAAAAATAAAAAATATTTACTCTTAACTTTAGTGAGCAATGCATAAATAATCTAGCATTGTATCTGTAAGAATCTGTTTATGGTCCTGGAGAAATAATCTACTCGAAGGGAGAGCAAGATAAAAGAATTTTTATTTGTATAAAAGGAGAAATATAGCTATATTATGACTGTTAGAAATAAAATACTTATTAAGATAACTAAATCGATATATAAACAATAAAAGTAAATACAACAACTAAAATCCACAAAAATAAATAATATATATTTTTTTAATTAAGTCTGGACAAGTATTTGGTTAAAATGAATTTTTTTCAGGAAGCCTTCGTATGTGCGGAGCTAAAAGTAATATTATAAGCCATGTTGTATGTTTGTCACAAGAAGACTTTATTTAAGTATGCTAAACTGCTTTTACTTAAGATTATGAAAAATTTTGTCAGCAAAAAGATATGACTAATTTATATGATGGTAATTATTTTAAATAATGCACTCCTTGCAATAAATATGGACATAGCATTTTAGATTGCCCCTATATGCATTTTACTAAGAGATTAGAATTTATTGTGAGAAAAGCCAATCATTCAAAGTAGATAAAAAATTATTAATATATATACAACATTGTAAGTAAGTAAATGTGATTATATATTTTTCATTTTAAAAATAGACCCCAGGAAAGATAATATCTATATAGATAACGTGTTGTAAAATCTAATTCTCTTATAGAAAATTAGGTCATAAGAGCTTAATTAAGAGAGGTAAGAGTGTGCGCTATATAAAAAGCTAAGATAAATGAAGTTTTAGAGTAAAGAAATGGTAATGTATAGGCATTTAAGAAAATTTCAAATTTTAAAGAGTAGATTGAAATAATGTAAACTAAAGAAGACAGAGATTTTTTTAAAATTTGCAAAAAAATTAAATGCGAAAAAGGAGTTCTTAAGTTCGATGACAGCGATTTTGACATAGAAGATGCAGAAATCTAAGATGTTGATGATGAGTATGATGATGAATTTTATGACAGATATTTAAATTAATAATATGGTATTCATCAATATAATTAATATTATTTTTTTAAATTATTATAATTTTTACTAAATAGATTGTAGTAGCAATGGAGAAATGGATGAAAATTAATTTGAAAAATATGACAGTGACTAAGAAAATGATTAAAAACATAAAAATTAAAACTAAAAGGATAGGAATAATAGTCTTCAAATTCATAATAGGAAAAAAGTTAGAAACTCTTAAATAAATTCTTAAAATAAACTGCACAGGGGAAACAGTGGATAACAGGTTGATAAATAGCAATAAAGACAGTCATATATAAAAAAAAATACATAAATAAAAGAAAAACATAAAAAATATAGTAAAGAAGAAAGAATATCCAAAGTAATGCCTTTTTAATAAATTGGAACCTCTAAATAATTATAGATAAATATACATAGGCCTAGTACATATATAATATAACTAAGAGATGATCAATATCTATCGCCTAAGTAATCTATTTGTATAACGAATTCTTATAATTTTTATATTTTATTTTTAATGCTAAAGAAAAAAGGAATAATAAGATTTAACCTGTTCTATTAATGATTTGGCTTAAATGAATTAAAGTAGAAATTTATAAATAAACTAATAATCAAATTCTTAACTGTTCCTTAAAAGAAAATCTTAAATAGATCATTTTAAAGTTTTAGCTCTAGAAAATTAAAAATATTTATTTGAAAAGAGGTAATAATAAATGATCACACAAGAAATAAACTAAAATAATATGTTTATATACGATTTTGATATTATGAAGGAGTTCAAATAATATTTTCCTTAAGGTATAATTAATTTTAATTTTAATTTATAATTTAATATTGTTTAAAAATATACTTAATTATAGGGAATGTACATACCGTTTTAAAGTAAATTATATATGGATTGAAGAAAAAGATTAAAAAAACCAACGTAGAAGAATAACAATGGCATTAAAAATAAAACAAAAAAAGTCTATGACATTAAAACAACTCTTTTAAAAGGAATAAATAAATAAAATTATTGAGAAAAAAAAAAAAATTAATGATAAATATATTTACGATAACTAAATTTAGAATAATTTTAAATTCATTTTTATTAATTCTTGTTGACAAACTACCTTATAAAAATATTCTTCAATATTAAAATCTCTTCATTATTTAATAAAATAAATCCTTATCTATCGTTTAATCTTCATCATTTATTTTTTCCAACATATCTTTTACATCTTATTCGTTCCAATCAATATTTAATTCTTTGGCAATTTATAATAAATCAGTATGATTAATTTCTCCTGTATTTTTTATATCAAGCATATTAAATATTCTGTCAGTTTCTATCTAATATAAATTATACATCAATTTATAACTTGTTTATAAAATAAATAATTTTGAAAAAAGAATTACTTTCGTATTATGATATCTAGCTATTTTATCATTAAAATGTTCTAAAATCTATTCAAAATATAAATTCTAATGATTTTATGTTAATTCTTTTACTAACTCGAATAGAGAAGGAACATCTTTATCCATTTTCATTCTTTTCATCTCAGATAAAAAATCTGCTGATCTAATACTAGATGTTTTTTAGGTATCTAATACATCAAAGCATTATTTAAACCCCTACATCATTTCTAAATTTAAATTATACAGATTTTTAGGGAATTCATATTCTTATTCTTTAGTCTTTGGCTTTTTTTTTAAGTATTTGTCTTATAAATTATTCATTTTAAATTATTATTTTAGGCAATATTTATTAATCTTATTATTTAATCTAGTAATATCAATTTAAAATTTTTTAATCACATTAATTTTTCAAATAATTAATATTTAGAATTAAAATTATATATATATCAGTATTATCTAGAGTAAGAGTAAGCAAAAGCTTACATATCATTTAATGGTTTAAACTTAAGTAAATCTACTTCTTGAGCTGCAATCAGCCTAAATATTTCATGTCCATTTTATTCCTATTAATAAAATAGACATTTAATTTACAAATAAATATAAAATTATTTATAAAATACATTAAAATACTATGACTCTCTTTTACAGCTATGAACAAATTGAATGGTATGAAAATCTTAACCTTCGATAGCTCTTTATTCAATATCATACCTTAAAAAGCAAAATTATTTATTATAATATATTATAGTTTAATTCATTACCACAAAGGAATTTTATTAGCTTTTATAATATCTTCATCTTCTTTTTCTAAATTATTATTTGTAGATGGGCAATTTAATGATACATATACAGCACATGTAACGTACCAAAACTCACTCCAAATTTTGTATATAGCTTAGGTCTATAAATAAGGACATACTGACCTGATGCATTACATTATTATAACCAAATGAAGAGTCATGTAACATGGCATAAAATAAAATAATCTAGCTATAAAATTAAAATAAACCATCATATAATATGTTTTATTAATTCTATATAACATACCAATTTAAAAAGACATAAATTTATCGCCAGGCATAGCTGCGAGTTAAATATTTTTCCAGAATATTTCACATTCAAATATTCTACTTATTTTTTCTTCCATTGTTCCGTTTGATAAATTAATATATTGAAATTCATCAATTTAAGATAAAAGCTTAAATATTTTACTTAAGTAATTTTAAATGATATATTTAAAGATAATAAATATTTAATTTTATTTTATTTTACTCAGGAGATGATGTTTATACATCTTATTTCTAAAAAAATTCTGGGTATATAAGTTTTTTAAAATAAGAAGCTTATAATGAAAAGGCATCTACTAAGTCATTCCCATTTTCTAATTTTATTGCATAAGATAATCTTTAAAACGTATGGTAAAATCCTGCCTATATTCTATTTTAGACCTATATTTTTATAACAATAAAATAAAATTAGACATTTAGATATACCCATCTAGTAACTGTGGTAAGCATTGACACACAAAGGCTCTTCTAAATTAATATTTATTTTATTATGATATCAAAAATAAGATATAATTAACATTTACTTCTCATTTTTTTCATCAAAATACCTGTAGAATTTCTAAAATGAACTATAATACTTTATATTTCCCTATTCAAAAATTAGTTTAATTATTTTATTTATTATTAAATTTATAATTTTTTAATTTTACCAAGTATTTATTTAAATTATCAGTATATATTTGAATGGGACGCGAAATGGAATCCCAATCCCACTCTTGTAAAACTTGCTTAAAAAATGAAGATTATTTAGGGTAATTTTCTCATTCAATTCTATGTTTTATAATACCTTTTAATCCTCTAAATAAATCTGAAAATGCTATTACAATTATATATCGTTTACATGATTTATCAATAAAATAGATAGCAATATTTATGAATGATTATAGTTGTTATTTTTCATAATTGGGTGATAGCAATTTGCTTACTAATATAAATTAAACATTAAATTATATTTTTATTCTTCTGAACTAGTACTTTTATTTTATTATTTTGTTTCATTCTCTTATTTTTACTTTCTAAAATATCGAGTTTACGAAGTTTTTCTTCCTATATTTCATTTATTTATTACTATATTTTTAACTAAAGTCAAGTAATAAAAAATTTTTACTAATTCTCTGTCATCTAATCTTTAAATTGATGTGTTATTCTTTGAATTATTTGATTGAATAGAGGCATTTTAAAATATTTTTTATTGAAATGCTACTCCTTTTTTATTTTTAAGGGGGGAATTTAACTTCATTATTTTATAATTCTAGTTTAGAGTACAATATAATATAACAATAAATTAATAAATTTCTTCTAATATGCTAATTAAGTTTAATTAAAAAATGATTTTTTTATTAATAAATTAAAAGGAAGCATATACTTATTTTACTTATGATTAATAAAATAATAATGCTATTTGGATTTTAAGTAATAAAATTCTTTATAAGAAATATAAAAAGTAAATCACTAACTTTTCAGGAATTAATAATTATATAATTTCTTAGCATATATAAAATAATTAGGAAACTACTACTAAAAAATTAGGAAAATAAAATACAAATGGAACAAATATAAAATAGTTTTTAAAAAAATAATGATAGCTAATAATAATTTAACTCTGAAACCCCTGGAAAATAAAAACCTCTATCTTTTATATAAATGTAAGATAAATAAGAGTCTGAATATGATGAAATTATAACTTTTCCGGAAAATTTAATAGAATGCAATAAATCTATTAAAAATTCTCCAGCTGAACTTAGATTATCTACAAATACAGATATGAGAATTAGGAAAATTAGTAGATTGACAATAAACATTCCTGAAATAGAAAATACTATTTCGAATAGTGCAGATGATCAATTAACACGTGAAGAAATGATTCAGAGTAAAATAAAATAGAAAATGAGCTAAAGTAAAAAATATAACTAGATTAATTCTCTTGGATGTACACCAATAAAAGATTAAATATCTTAATCTATAAAAAGACATGAAGTTACTTTATCTTTTATAAAAACAATAACACTTGTGCGAGTTTTCGCTAGTATATTTAAATAAAAATCTCAGTCTTATCGATTTAGAACCCTCTCTTTACAATCTTTTAATTAAATCAATGATGCTGCTTCAGATTATTTTTTTATAAGAATAATTAATAAATAGGAGTGCAATATATTAAGTTTATAAATTTTAAAAAACAGTTTCTTTTTTTATAAAAATTGATTAAATAAATTTGCCTAAAAGATTCATCTTCTAAATTTGTAGTATCACAAGAGTAAATAATATTAAAATATTATTTTTTATAGTTATTTATCATTAATTTTTGAAAGATCAAAATTATTGCTATTATGGTAGATATATTATCTTATGATCATTTTTATAGTCATTATTTATTGTCCAATTAAAATTACTTATGAAAAACAAAATTATTTATAACTTAACTAAGTACAAAAAATTCTTCTATAAGAAATTCCTGCATATTCATTTGTATTCAATATTTTTTTAAATTTTAATGTTTCCAAATATTTTTAAGGTAAATTATAGAATTATTTAAGATTATATTTCTTATTATTACTATAATTTTTGAATAGGAAAAATAATTGACTAAAGAAATGAAATTTCAAAGATATATTTTAAATATGGATTTAAAAGTGATTTTATTGTAATTTTTTTATATTTTTTGGGAGAATATTTGATATACCGTATTTAGATTCAATTTTAATCCTAAACATTGTAAAAATTAAAAAATTATCTTAAGAATTTACTCGAAGATTTAACTTAACAGTATCAATAGAAATATTTTAAGTAGTTATGATGATTGTATATAATTATTTTTATTTAGGATAGACAATAGACATATTTAGAACTTATAAAGTTATTTTTAGTGATTTTATGTGTTGGTAACTATATATTCATTTATAATTTATATTGAGTTTATATAATAATAATAAATTATAGGACATTTTTGTGGGTGCTTATTTAATTTAGTTGCTTATATTGAAAAAAGTGTATATAATATTAACTATACTTGGTTAGATCATTATTATAGTGGAAATTATGTCTCAAATAAAACTATATGGATTTAAGACTATATTGCTTCATTATATTTTGCTGTGATTACAATGATTACTGTAGGATATGGTAATATTACCCAATTGATAATTTAATTTATTTATAGGCACTAAATAAAAATTATATATATTTCTTAGGAGAGATTCTTCCAGTTAATTCTTTTGAATAAATAATTGTTATTTTTATAACATTGATCTCATGTGGAATATTTGCTTATTCAGTGAATTCTATAGGGAACATGTAATACTATTAATTTTGCTAATTTTATTTTTTTAAAACTAATATTTCAATTTTTACTTTATTTTTCATTAAGAATTGGAAATATTAACCAAATACATAAGGAATTTAACAAGAAAATACTATTTTTAACTCATTTTATGAACAAGAATAACATATCGGGAGATTTGTAGATGCATGTAAAATAATATGTTGAATATACACACTACCAAAAATAAATGGAAGATGAAAAAAGTTTTAATATTATATCCGAATTGCCAGGTAAACTAAATATATTATAAAATTAATAATATATTAATTTGTTTTATTGTATATTTTAGAATTACTATAAAGACAAGTTAAGTTAGAAATGTATAGACATTTACTGAAATAATGCAATATGTTCAAGTTAATTTTTAGTTAAGAATTTATAGATGATTTAACAGTGAGTTTAGTTCCAATAAGATATGGCCCAGATTAAATTATTTATGAAAATAAATAATTTTAATAATAAATTAACTTATATTTTTTAATAGAAGGTAACATTTTACTTTATAATAATAACAACTATATTACGGGAAAGAAATAATGCTTAAAAAAGTTAAGAAGAGGAAATGTTTTCAACTAAGAAGCTTTTTTATCAGGTGAACCATATTCTAAAGATGGAGCTATGTCTTTGAATATAACAAATCTCGTTTACTTACCTAGATAGGTATTTCTTGAAATCTTAAAAAAATATCCAAAAGATAATGAAAGATATTGTTACATAAAGGATAAATTCAATATAAATAAGGATTATAGTGTTTTATAAACAAAATGTATGATATGCTAAAGATATGGACATTAAAAATCCGATTGCAATTATACAAATTTTGTACCAAGTAGAATATATATCAATTAAAAATGCATTGTGAGACAAAAAGAAGTCTAAAAGAGAAAAAAAGATTTTAATCGCAAAGATAATAGAATTATAAACACTCTACTTCAATAACCAATCTTATTAAATTCATTACTAAAATATTTGTTAGCTAATATTGATGATAATGAAGTTGATCTATTTGATAAAATATAAAATTTAAACTAAAATTAGATATAATTATACAGTGAAGAATCAAATAAATTAGCACAAATGTAAAATTCTTTAGGGAGTTCCAAAAGAGAAATAGAATATATAAATTAAAACTTCGCACAAAATAACAAAAGAGATTCTGTAAATAATATTAATTAGGTTTAAAAATATTAAATTTAGAATAAAAATTTTCTAATTTTTAGGTATAATAAGAATAAAATCCCTCCGACGATCAATTTACTAAACAATCATTCCATCAATTATTTTTCTTTCCCACTGAAGATAATCATTAAGAGTAACTGAAAGAAGAAATATAAAAATCTTTGTAAAATAATTAATAAATCGACAATTATTAAAAATTACAAGAGGCTATGAAATCAAGTTTGAATTGGAATTATAAAACCTAAAAAGATAAAGAATAAATTTTGTACAAAAAATAATATAGCAATAAAGAAGCATATAAACAACAAAAGGTCGATATTAATAAAAATAAAAACAAAAATGAAAATACAGTTTCAAGTATATTAGCTCATTTGTCAAATTATAATGTAGAGTCTGAATTGGATCCTTTTAATTCGCATTAAAATAATAAGTATTAAATTTGTTAGTTATCTAAAGATGACAACAAAAATAATAATAGTAACGAATAATATTTATCTAAAATTACACGTGATGATAAAGAAAATAACACATTATATAAATAGTTAATTTCTTCAAATTATATTTAGTCACCAGAATACAAACCTAATTTCAGAATAAATTTATAAAGACTAGAAGAGATAAGTAAAAAATATCCGTCATCATAAAAATATATATAGATCCCTTCATTGATTAATGAAGAAGTAAATAATTAATAATAACATTAATTATAAAATTAATAAAATGACATAATCAATAATAAACGACAATCAATTAAGAAAGAGAGTTTTAAATAAATTGAAATTCTTTAGTAAAATCTATTATCAGGCTTTGAACCTTTTTTACTATTTAAGATTTAGATAAATTACAAAACTGGGAATACTACTATAAATAATTCAATTATGAGCTAATTTTATAATAATACACCAAATCGTTTCGAAAGAAGTATAAAAATTTAATATTAAAATAGGCTGATAAATATATGAAAAATTAATAAAAAATTATTGAAGAAAATTAAGATAAAATATATAGAAAAAGCTTCAATCAAATGAAATCAATTTATAAAATTCAATTTAATTAATGAAAAACAAAAATTATTATTTTATTTAAAGTTAAACTATTAATTAGTTAGCTTTAAAGCGTTTTTATTAATTAATTAATTATTCACATATATATTTTATAAATGTATATATAAGTATTAATTTATCATTATATATATATATTAAATAGCCTAGTATTTAATATATTTTCTCATTAACACATTGAAGGTTTAGTGTGGATAATTATATATTATTATTTCATAATATTTATTATTATATTAATAATATATAAATATTAGTTAATATTATTAAAATAAAAAAACATTATTTCAAAGGAATTTTAATTGTAACATTAATAAAATTTAAAAAAAAAGATGGATGACAATTCAAAAATATAAGGAGGACATTGTAATCGTTAAAAATTATTTTTAGACAATTAAGTTGATTCTATAGGAAATGATTAATAAGACAGTGAAATACCATTTGAAGAAGATTTTCCTTCATATTTAACTATTAATGAGAAATCAAATATAAAAACTAAAATAAATATTTCAAGTTTTAAAAATGATGTTAGTTAGATATAAGAACCGTATTAATAATAAGAGAAAACCCATTAAAAAAAAAAAAAACTGTTAAAATTTCATTTAAGGAAGAAACATTAGGGGTTGATAGTAAACCTGAAAGAATAATAAACTCATTGAACTAATTATCTGTTAACTCTGTATAGAATAATATTCCAAAATTTCATTCATATAAACAGAAAGATTAATCTTTCTTATTTAATAAAGACACTGAAAACTAATCAGAAATTTCTGATAAATAAGAAAATTAAATAAATTTAGATGATAATTCCACAAGGCATAAAACACATGTAGGAAAAAAACAAATTAGCAAAGATAATTCATTAGAAAATACATATTTTTAAAGAAAATTTTCAGTTTTATCTAATACTTATTTATTTATTAATAATCTTAAAAGTCTATCATAAAGTCTTGCATTCAGAAATATGACTAATAAAACTTTTAATTTTATAAATGATAAAAGTTCTGATTATTAGTATTATCGGTAATTTATAATATATATTTAATCATACTATCATACAAATTCATTTTTTTTTTATAAAATAGTTTTAATTATCCTTTGCATTACAACTAACCTACATATTTTGAAATAAAAAAATAATTTGTCTTTAGTTTATTTAATAAAAATTATTTTCTTAATTTGTTCCAAACTTCTATGAGTTAATTATTTGCCTTTTTATATGATGAACACAAATGGGTTATTAATCCAGAGTAATTAATTATTATTTTTTAATACTCAACTTAAAAAAATTAATATTTTATAATATATTAGATCCATTAAGTTTTAGCTTTGGGAAATTTATATTTTATTCTTATTAATTATTAATATTTTTTATATTCCTATTAAAATAACATATGAAAAATATTCTGATATAAAAGTAAGTAATTGGTTAAAAATTGTTTTAGATGACTTGCCTGCCTATTCATTTTTAATAGAAATAGTCATTAATTTTAATACAGCAAGATATAATAAAGGTAAATATACTAATTAGAAAAACATAAAATACAAAGAAATTTATACCATATATTTAATTTATTAGGAAAACTAGCAGCCAAAAGAAGTAGTATAATTAAATTATATTTGAGAAATGGATTTATATAGGATATTGTAATAGTAATACCGTATTTCTTATCTAAAGTATTAAATTTACCTTATATTGATGTGATATTACTACTCAGATCAAATAAAATAAATAAAATTTCTAACTAAATTTTTTTAAGAATAAATTCTTCAGTAAGATATATTTTAAACAAATTTTAATTAAATTATAATGTAATGTATACTATTTAATTTTTAATAGTAATATACTTAAGCAGTATATAGTCTTTTGAAGTTAATTTACTTGATATTATTTGTTGGTATAATAATAATTTTTTCATCGTATAAATAAAAATTAACTAATAATTATATAATTTTATAAATAAGCACATTTTTGTGGATGCAGCTTCAATTTATTAGCATATATAGAAGAATAGGACTATGGAATACAAAATACATGGCTAAATTTATATTATAGGAATGTGCAGTTATAATAGAGCTGGTTTTAGGATTATATTACATCATTGTATTTTGGTGTTATAACTATGATAACAGTAGGATATGGTATTACCAAATTTATTATAAAGAAATAAGTATCGTAAAAATATAATTATTTTAAAAGGTGATATTTTCCCAGTTAACTCAATAGAAAAAATATTAGTTATAATGATAACTCTTTTATCCTGTGCTATTTTTGCCTATTCAGTAAATTCAATAGGAAATTTGTAAATATAATATAATTAATTTATTACTAGCATTAAATAAATATACACCTATTATTTATCTTTATTAGAATTAGCAATTTATACCAAGCTGATAAAGAATTTCATTCTTAAATGATAAAGATACAACGCTATATGAACTCAAAAAAACTATCGAAGGATCTTTAATTGAGAGTAAAGAAATATTTTAATATATGCATTATGAATGCTCAGTTGATGAAGAACTAGGTGCAGAAATAATAAATTAATTTCCAAGTAAAAAAATTTTTTTTATTTATAACAACAATATAAATCATGAAAAAATATATTTTTTTAAAAACAGTAAGTTATCAAAATGACATTAAATTAGAAATGTATTAGCAAATAATACTTGATTAACCCTTTTTTAGATGGAATTTTAGTAAACCTTTCATTAACCAATTGGCAATTTCAATGAAAACAATGAGGTGTGGTCCAGATCATACAATATTTGATAGCAGACTTAAAAGGCAAGATCAGGGTGTGTTTTTTATTTTATAAGGGTAAATTAATATATTTTTATCTAAAAAATAAAAAATAAAAGATTAAAAGCCCTTGACAGTTATATAAAAAGGTCAAATTCTAAATTAACTGTAAAAATTTTATTTTTGTTTTATAATAAATGTAATATAATGCAAAATATTTTAGGGGATTCCTATGTGAAAACCATCCAAAAATAATATAATAGCCATAAGCAAAGATATTTTATATATGGCATACTTAGATAAAGCAGATTTTCTAGAGAAAATTTAAGATTTCCCTTAGGATTATGAAGCATATAGCTAACTTAAGGACAATGTTACAACTTTATAATAATATTAATGTATATAATAATAATGTTACTATTGTTTAAGCTCTAAACATTTACGATAAAACTGTAATAGGGTTTATTTTGTACCTAATTAACCATAAATTGCATATTCTTTTTAAGATGAAAATAAAATTGAAGCTATAAGACAGCCTTTTATAAGAAAAGATATAAGAATTCTTAATACTATCCTTTTAAATGACATAATACGTATATCTTTAATTAAATATATAATGGATTATGATGATTCAGATGAAAACGAAATATTAGACAAATTAAAAAATTTAATTTTTAATACTGATGACTTAGAAACCCATTAAAATAATAATAGAGTATCTTTACCATAATTTAGTGGAGATTAACTAGATTTTTAATTTAATAATCGTTCTAGTCCTTAATTAAACCTAAGTAGTGAAAATTCGGTAAACATAAACTTTTTAATAGCTAAATTTCATAAAACTATTAAATTTTATGTTTTTTTCTTAGTTTTAAGATGATAATTAGCAATCTGTAAATTAAAACAAGAAGGTATAAAATCCTTCTATAGTATTTTTAAAAAAATAATCAATCAATGGATCTCAACTACATGCATAAAATTCAAAGGCTTTTGAAAGGCTATCTTCTTTTTAAGGAGTCATATAATAAATGGACAAAGATTGCTAAAAGTTAGTATATAAAAAACAAATGAGTAAGAATAACGAGGAATATTTTAAATCAAAACGTCGAAGTATATAAAAATTACTTTTGAAAGGGTATACTAATTAATAAACTCTATAAGACAAAAATGATAATCAAAATGCAAATGTTTAAGAAAGTTAAAGCAGTTAAGACACGTATACAGATTCAGAAAACAGAGATAATTTAGATATTAATATTATAGAAATAAATAAATAACCTCCTAGCAAGTTTAGAGTTAGTTCAGACTAAGGTGAGTATTAAAAATATCGGTCTTAGCATTCAAATAGTGAATTAAATAAAAGCAATGATTTTAAATCTTCTAAAAGATCATCGAGCTATGTAAAATTTCAAAAAATGTCCACCTTAAGAAGCAATAATAATAAGCCTTCAGACCCTTACTTTGAAGATGAATCATAATATTAAAAATAAAGATTTAAGAAGAAAAATAGTAGTATTTTAAAAATTAAGAAGGCAAAATTCGGTTTTTAACAACTGGAAATATTTAAGATTAATATGATAATTCATTCTTTTCAGACACATAGGAATTGAATGGTGATTTTATGTGTATAGATAATTTTGACAAATATTAAACTTTTAAATTCTATTTTCCTCACAATAATATATTGTAAGTAATTAAAAAATATTATTAAAAAAATAAATTTTAATTCTAAAAATTATAATGGAGATAAACAGATAAATACTTATCAAAACTACAAAAACTAAAAAAAAGTAATAAAACTACAATTTTGGGATATGAAAGGAAATTAAACTAATAAAAAACAATATACAAGGCTTAAAAATGTAATGATTGATTTTTTTTTATAAGTATTATAACTTAAAATAAGAATTATACGTGAATTTACTTAATATTTATTATTATTAATATTTCTGTCTAAATATATTAACCTATTGTAATATTTATTATTCTTTTTTTATATAAAATATAATGATTTTTGTGTGTTCAATTAATGCTAACATATAAGCTAGTTCATTTAAAAATAGTAAGAAAAAAGAAATCAAAATAAAAAAGATCTAAAATGTCGGAAAAATACAAAATAACTAGCAATAGTACTATCATGAAAGAAGGGCAATAGAAAAGATAAAACTTATTCAATTAGGTTACTGTATAGAGGAAATGCAGCATAGATGAAGAATCAATTTATGATCCAGAAAGTTTTTCTAGAAAATATATGTCTAAAAATAATACATCAGAAATAAAAGAGATCAGCAATTATAAAATATAATCGTCTTAAATAAAATAAAAAAAAAAACTGTAAAAATTAATATTGAAGAAGATGTATTTAATTCATCACACTCTAATGATTTAAGTAATAGTGGATTGGCAAATAATAATAGTAAAGTATTATTAAATACGAACAATTCTCCAGAAAAACATCATAATAAAGTTATAAGTGAGTTTTCATTTAAAAATGTTTTTAAACCACAATCAGTTTGCCATGAAGAAATTTATTCTCCCTCTTTTAAAAAAAATCAATTAAGGGTTTCTTAAGATTTTAAATTTTCTAATGCTTTATAATGTTCTGACAATTTTACTCAGATATAAACTATTAATATAGAAAAACAGAAAAGGAAATCTTAACAACTTTTAAAAATTAGGTCTTTAATTAATACCTTCATATTTGTAAATAAATTAAAACAATTTTCGATCATATATTAGTTTAGAAAACTAAAGATGTTTACTTTTCACAGCATAAATGATAAATGTGGAGACTATCAATATTACAGGTTTTTTTTTATTGATATTATAAAATATAGAAAAAAATTAAAATAAAAAAAATTAAAAATATTTTAAAGATTTAATTATCCTAACCATCATGATCAACCTACTTACAGAGAATAATAAATAGAGAAATTTAGAAGGTTTATTAATAAAAATGGAAAATTATAAATGGCGAAAATACTAATCAAGAGGTTTATTAAAACATTTTTATATAAGAATGATTGGGTATTTCATCCGGAGTAAATAATTTATAATAAAAATTAGTATATAAAATAAAAAATAATTAATAAATTTTATAGCACATTAATAAATGAAGTATGGGAGATTTATATATTATTATTGCTTATAATTAACTTAGTGTTTATTCCAATAAAAATTACATATTAAGATTTTTCAGTTCTTAAATTAAGTCATATCGCTAATTTAATATTTGGACTCATCCCTGCATATTCTTTTATGTTTGATATTTTAAAAAGCTTTAATACTGCAAGGTATATAAAAGGTAACTTGTATAAAAAATAATAATTATATATTAGAAGTTAATAATTTAATATTTAGGTCATTTAGTAGATACAAGGAACTTTATTTTTAAAATATATATAAAATCATAATTTTTATAGGATATTTTAATAATTGGACCATTTTTTATCTCTAAGATTTTTAAATTGCCATATTTAGATGTCATATTACTTTTTAGAATAAGTAGAATACGAAAAATTGCAAATTCACTTTCAGATAAACTCAATTTAACTGTAATTAGCTAAAAATTTTGAATTGTCTCATAATAAATAAATTAATATTATTTTTAGGAATTTTAGCAAGCTATTTATGATCTAATAAAATTAATATGTATGATTTTATTTGTGGGACATATAAGTGGCTGCAGTTTTAATTTGTTAGCATATTTAGAAAAATAAGTGTTTGGAGTATAATATACTTGGTTAGACTCTTATAATAATAATGAATAAAATATTTCATGGTTTTAAGATTATATTTCTTCATTATATTTTGCAGTTATTACTATGAATACGGTGGGTTATGGTAATTATAAAATATATCTTTATGTATATTTAAATTAAAAATATTACAAAATTCTTAGGTGATATTGCACCAGTAAATTCATAAGAAAAAATTTTGTAATTTTAATAACTCTGATGTCTTGCGGTATATTTGCCTATTCTATTAATTCCATAGGAAATATGTAGGCTATATATTTATTAATTATTATATTACATATTAATAAAGGGAATAGTAAATTATATTTTTATTATAGAATCGGTAATATAAATATGATTCATAGAGAATTTAGACTAAAAATGTCCCTCTTATCTCTACATATGAATAAAAGAAAAATATCTAGAGATTTATAATTCACAATTAAAAAATATTTTTAATATCTTCATTATGAACGATCTATCGATGAAGAAAAGGGAAATTAGCTCATTATGCAACTTCCAGGTTTCTAATAATACTGATTTATTTTATATGAATTGTATTTTATTAATATATTATTATTAATTTAAGTTTCCTTACAAAAGTCTATTAAAATAGAGATTTATGGTAAATTACTAAAAAAATAGCCTCTTTTTCGGTGGAACTTTAGTGTTTAATTATTGGATGAACTAGCCATGCATATTTCAGATTAAAGATATGGCCCAGATTAAATAATTTTTGACTACTATAACAACTAGGGGGATTAAGGTGGTATATATTTTATCTTGGATGGAACAATTTAACTATATATGAATAAAATAAAAAAGTAAAATTGCTAGGAGAAAAAAGAGATTGCAATAATGAAAAAAGGATAAATGTTTAATGAATAGTATAAATTAATAATAAATAATAGAATAATTTTTTTTTAATTTTTGTATAATTAATTAAAATTCATTTTAGGTTGTTTTTATCGGATTTTGTTATTCCATACACCAGTGCTATGTCGAAAAATGTTGTTTATTTGGCATTTTTAGAAAAAAAAAAGTTCTTAGAAGTAATTAAAAACTATCCGAAGGATTATTAAAAATATTGTTCAATAAAAGACAGATTTAACTTCAATTAAAGTTATAGTACTTTAAATTTAAAATGTTTTTTCTGTTCAAGTACAAGGCATTAGCACCATAATTGCTCATAGGTGCATTATATTCCATAACAGAGAAAGTTGTAATATTAATTCTATAATCAAAGTAAGTAAGAGTAGGATAGAGACAGTAATTACACTCGTGCTGACAATAGAATACTGAATACCTTGCTTCTTAATTAGGTTATTAGAGTAGGATTGCTATAATATCTCATAGATAACAATGAAGATAACAAAGAAATTGATCTTTTGGAAAGAATCAAGACTATCGTTGATTTAGAAGAGAAAAAAGATGATTTTAATAATATATAGTATTCTCAAAATCAAATAGAACCTTCTGAATAGGGAATGGGTTTTTATAAGTCTAAAAAAGAATTTCAGACAATATGATATCGGAAATATTAGGTCCATAGCAAAATACAAAATAATAATAGCCGCAGTAATTAGATGGAATAACTGAAAAGGCCGAATCAAATGAAAAAAATAAAATTAATTTGAACAATAATAATAATAATTGGGATGATAGTAGTAGCGAAGAATTTGATGTAAATATATTTTAATTTTAAGAATATTATTATAATTATAAATATATAGAAAAACAATGGACAAAAAACACCTAATTCTACCTATTCAAAGCCAAGAACTAATAAAAATTCCATAGGTTCGGGGATAAGTGCTATTTAAAATAACAATAATAATGACTAAGCTTCTTCTAAAATGATATAATATAATTTTTCGAGTGCCTATGACATCTTTAGAAAAGAGACAAACAATTAAAATAGTGCGAGGTAGAATAAAGTTCCCATAATTTTTAAAAGAGATTCATAAAAGTTAGGCAATTACGGAAGCGATATAATGGCAATTCAAAATCATATAAAAATGAAAAAAGCCTCATAAGTTTCTATAAACCTTCCTTGCTAATCTTCTATGAATATGGAATCTGATTTTGATGCAATAAATAAAATTAAATAAGGGTAGTAAGAAGGAAAAATGGGATATATGAATAAAAATGCTGCTAGTTAAGATGATTTTCCTCATTATTTTTCTAAAAACATATTAAATCCTATGAATTAAAATAACAATGGTAGATAATCTAAATAGCACATTGGAACTAGTTAATAACTTATAGATATAGTAGAAAAAGCACTTTTTAATTGTGATAAATTAACAGAACTTCGAAATATGCCGATTTAATCACCATCATCTCTTAAAATAAACTTACCCATTGGAAGACAAAGTTTGTCTACAATACAGGAATATAATTAAATAAATTATAAATAAAATTAAAATGGTTCAAATATACGATAAAAAATAAAATAATAATCTTATTTAGGAGTTAATTAAAATTAATAAAATATTGAGTATGATTAACTCAATCATGATGAACAAAATTAGAGATATTATTAAAATTTATATGTTATAAATAACTTAGACAAATATCAAATTTGGGAATTTTATTTACCCAAAAATAACATTGATTCAGTATTATAATAATATTTAGATCACCACAAACATAAGTAAAATTAGATATAATGGAAAAAAAATGATAAATATATAGCTATATTTAATATGTAAAAGACACTACTTAATAGAAAAAAATCTTTTGTATGTTTGGATTAAGATAAACAAAAACATTTATAGTTAAAAAAATATTGAGAAAAAAATAATTTAACTTGAATAAAATATAAATGGCTTTATTAAAAACTATACAGTATATATTATTACAAATTTTTATTTAAAAATAAGTACTAATAATTTTTAACCTTATAATTATTATATATGAATTATTATTATTGATTTAATTATGTAATTAATAATGATAGAAGAAAATTAGTAATTTTTATAGAAAAATATTTGTTTTAATAATAAAATAAAAATAATAAATAATAAAAAATTTCTTATTTTTTTTTTGCTCCCTCGTATAAATAAGGTTTAAAAAAAATTTATATACCTAATATTTAATGTCTTCACATTAGATAGGCCACTAAAAAAGATAAATTAGAAGTGATTAGGTAGATGTCACATGCTTTATCGATCAGGATAGCATAATTTCATTAAATTATAATGTTTTAGATAATAGTGAATAAACCAATCTAAGCATAAATTAAATCTAATAAGAAAATGATTAATAATCTGAGAAAAAGGAAGAAGAATCATCAATTAAATACATTGAAAAAATTAATTCAAATTATGAATAAATTAATAATGAGTCCCCTGAATTATAAAATCATATAAGATTTAATATTGAATAGAAATAGGAGAATAAAATAGAAAATTCCATAAATAAAATAGAAGATAGTTTTTAAAATCGAAATTACTCGGCTACAGAGGTAAAATCTTAAACAGTTAAAAATAATAAAAGCAAAAATAATCCATAGTAAAGTTAATAATTGGTTTCATTTTAATAATCTAGCAAGAATAATAATAATAATTAAAAGAATAGAAAATCCTATTTTAATATGGGTAAACATTTGGGCATGTTTATAAGAATTACAAATTTGGCAAATAAATTAAAATAGACCTCTAGAAGTTATCAATTTCGTAATTTAAAATAAAATGCCTTTGATTTTATTGGAGATAAAAGTTCAAATTATAATTATTATAGGTACAAATTATTATTTTTTTTTTTTTTTTTATAACTACAGTGTTATGAAGAAATTTTACAATGTTTACAATTAAATAATATTATTAAGGTAAATATTAAATTATTAACTTAATTTAGATATAACTATCCTTATCATCATGACCAACCTACCTTTTTTGAAAAATTAAAAAAAAATTTTCTACAATATTATCCTAAAATCTTGTTATTAAATTTCTCAAAAATAAAATATTATTTCCATTACAATAAATGTGTAAAGTATAAGTGATAGATCCAAAGTAAAAATATATTAATTAATACAAATATATTAATAATATAAACTATATATAATAGTTCTCTTTTTAACAAAATATGGAAGTTTTACATTCTCTTTCTTCTGATAATAAATATATTTTATATACCATTAAAAATAACTTATGAAGGCTATCACGATATGTCATTAAATAAATGGCTAAAATTATTCTTAGATGATATTCCAGCATATTCTTTTTTAGTGGAAATTGTGTTAAACTTTAATACAGCTAGATATAAAAGAGGTACTTTAAATATTATTCTATGTATATTTAAAGTAAACAATATATTTATACTATTAAAAGGATTATTGGAAAATAGGAGAATTTTAATAATAAAAATGTATATAAAAAGCAATTTTGTTTTTGATTTGCTTACAGTAGGTCCATATTTTATTTCAAAAATCCTTGATTTGCCTTTTATCGATTTTATTCTCTTACTAAGAGCAAATAAAATCATTACTATTAGCAATCAACTATTCGAATAAATAAATCCCAATGTATTATTATAATACATATATAATTTAATATTTTAGTATAAATAAATCCATTTATTTAGGAAACATAACAAAAAATATACCAATTCTGCAAATTGGCGTATTCCATTATTTTTATAGGTAAAGAACAGCTAAATATGTTTATTAATATCTAATTTAATACATTTTTAATAAAATATCAGGTCATTTTGGAGGATGTTCATTTAGTTTACTTTCATATGTTTAAAGCCAGCACTATGATATTTAATATACATGGCGTGAAAGATATTATAATGATTTGTCCAATAAATAAGGTTGGTTTTAAGATTATGTTTCTTCTCTGTATTTTACAGTGGTAACAATGATTACTGTAGGATATGGTATATATAATATATAAATAAATAATTAAAAATAAATTTAATATTATTTTTTCTAAGGGGATATCATACCAGTAAACACTCAAGAGAAAATATTTGTAATTTTTCTAACTTTTATGTCTTGTGCTGTTTTTGCATATTTCGTAAATTCAATCGGAAATTTGTAAAATTTTATCGTATAAATAAATATAAATATAAATATAATATAGTATAAATTTATAAAGAGTTGGAAGTTTAAACCAGATCCATAAAGAATTTAATTCATAAATGTATCTTTTATCAAGCCATATGATAAGGAGAAAAGTCTCTAGTGACTTATAATTTAAAGTTAAAAAATACTTTTAGTATCTTTTTTATTAAAAATTACTTGATTAGGATAAAGGATCAGATCTTATTGGAAAATTACCAGGTTATAAAAAATATTTTTTAAAAATTGATTATTCTGAAAAATGTTAATAATAATTTAGAATCACTGCAGATTGAGCTAAAGTTTGATATGTATGGAAGTTTATTGGATAATCAACCTCTATTTAGATGGAATTTTAGTAAAAAGTTTTTAAAATAACTTTCCACAATGATAACCATCTAAAATTATGGACCGGACTAAATAATATTTGATAATAAAAATCATAAAAGTTTAGGGGTTTATTTTATTTTAGAAGGTACTGTTAAATTATGTCTTTAAAATCAAGAAGAAATTAATTAAGAAAAAAATATGTGGAATTTTTCATAAAAACAAAATACTCAATTTTTGAAAATAGGAAAAAATTAAAATTAAGTTATCAGATATTTTTAAAAAGGAATGATGTTCAACGAAAGGTATATTTAATAAACTAATATAAAACATCCAAAATTTATTTTTCAATCAATTATAAAAAATGAAATTTACAATATATAAAATAGTGCTTTTATCTCAAGTTTTTATATGAAGAATACTGAAGCTATATCTTAAAATCTATTATAGTTAGGCTATTTGGATAGAAATCTCTTTTTAAAAGCTATGCAGGACTTTCCCCAAGATCATGAAGTTTTTTGCTATTTAAGGGATTAAGCTAATGTGTGCAATAATTATCAAAATATAAATTTTAAATGCTAATTTTGTGATAGCTACAAACATGAGTTGAATAAATGTCCAATGGTTTAATATAAAATCAATTAAAACAAATTATCTTATAATATATGGTGTGAAAATAGAAGGGAACAAATAAGATAAACCTATAATCGAAAAGATAAAAGAATATTAAATACTCTCGTCTTAAACCAAACAATAAAACTTCATTTAATATAATTTATAATTGATAATGATGAAAGCAATGAGCTGGAAATAATTTAAAAATTAGAAAATATAATAGGTGTTCAGGAAAATAAAAAAAGTGAATTTTAAAATCAAAATACAATTAGCGAAGCTTAATCCAAATATAATGTTTCTTCTAGTTTTATAAAATTAGATACTCTAGGCTTACAAAAAGAAGTACCCCAATAGAAAAAAAATAAACAGAGAGATAAGTAGCCTTAAAAGAATAATACAATTTTATAATAGCAACCAAATGTTACATTTTAAATTAATCGGCGATAATCTGACCAGAAAAGTCTTCCCTTAAATCTATAATAATAAAAAGATAAAGTATGTTACTTTAGCAAAGAAGATAATCAGTTGTGTAATAAATTAAATAATCACTAAATAATAATGATAATGAAATTTCGAGGACAGATTAAGCTGAAAGAAGGAAATCAATTCTAAAAAACAGTTCTCCTACATCTAAAAACAAATAAATTAGTCAATAAAAAAAACAAATGATTCAATTATGTCAGTTCTATATGCTATAAAATAAGCAACTGAAATTAGTTCTTCATTAAAAATTCCCAGTATACTAGATGATAATGAATTAGATAATGAAAGAAAAGGCATTTAATCGTATAGAAAGTTTTTAAGTGGAATAGATTAAAAGAATGATATACTATAATCCGCCTCCCAATGTAATTCTTAAAAATTTTTAAATTCTGATAGAGAAATAAAAGTTGAAAATAAAAACCAATAGAAATTGAATGAATTTTCGAAAGAGAATGCTATAACTGAAAATACTGAAAGTAGTGAAGATGATGAAAATAATAATGATCATATTGAAGCAGTTCTATGTCCTTAAGGAGTGGATATTTATGGATTTTAGAGAAAAATAAATTCAAGTTTTAACAAAAGCCTATCTGAATATGCTACAGAATATTAAGATTATACTAAATAACAGGAGTTTTTTGTAATATATGATTTTGATGTTGGGAAAAATTGGAACATATATTTTACAAGATTTAATATGGATAAAATAATTAAAGAATATTCAGATATATGTATATATGAATAGAAAAAACTTATATGGAAGCAATCGGATAAATCTTTTGCTGCTTTATAATTAAAAAAATCTTAATTGTAAAAATAAATAAAAAAAGCTGATGAAAAATAAAAGTAAATAGAAAATATATATAAAAATTCATTTAAAACTCCAAAATATAATGATACCTAATAATTTCGTGAAAAATATAACAGTGTTGGAAGATTTTGAAAAACGTTTTTAAAATAATTTACTAACTTGTATTAAATACTTTAATTTATTATTTAATTTTTAAAATCATTTTAGTTATATTTGTCAGTAATCAAAGTATTAATTAATTTTTTTAATATAAATCTCATTTAAATATTATCACACAAATATTAAATAAATACAAAAAACTAATTAATTATAATAATAACTTTATTAAATAATTACAACTAATAAAAAAATATAAAGAATTAAATAAATACATTATTAGTTAAAAAACAAAAACAAAAACATTTACTGTTAAATAAATATATTTTTAAAAATGAATGAAAAACCATTATATGCAGATGGACACTTAAAACGGAAAAAAGAAGTGATTAGGTAGATGTTACTTGTTATAAAAACTAAGATTCAATTGAATTTATTGAAGTTAATTTTACCAATGATTGCGACTTGAGCAATAATATTATGGTGGAGTCTAACGAAAAATAAAATTAAAAAATTAATGGCTTGATGAACCTATAGAGACCATATCTGACTAAAACGAATGTAAAATAGACGAAATTGAAAATGAAAAATAATAAATTTAATCCAATAATGATTATAATAAAATTAATTTATAAAACTCAATACATTCTGAAAAAAAAAAATAATCGAAAACATAAACTAGAGCTTATCGCCCATACAACTATCTTAATCCAATTTTCAAAGCAGTATTATAAAATAAAACATAAAGGATTAAAGGATTTAATAGTAGCATGTAAATATTTAATAACAAAGAAGATCTGCTATTAATATTAGAAAAAGATTAAATATAGTTATTAATATAAATTCTTTTATAAAAAAAATGAAATAATTTTCTAAGTGCTATTAATTTAGAAATTTAAATAATAATGCTTTCAATTATATAGGAGATGTAAGTTCTTCATACCAATACTATAGGTATATAGTATTATATATTTTAGATAAATAATATTTACAAATATTTATTATAGGTTTATGTATCCTTATCATAATGATTAACCAAACTTTTACGAAAAATAAAAATAAAATTTTTATTAAATATAAATAAAGCGAAATTCTTTAGATTTTTTGCTCGTTTAATTTAAAATTTTTATCATTCTAGTAAAGGAATAATATATCCAGAGTATTAAATATATATTATATCATTCTTGTATTATTATAAAATTATTTACATATTAATGTTTTTAAGGTCCGCATTTAATTTTATATGGAAAACTTATCTTCTATTACTACTTATCATATCAATCATATATATACCTATAAAAATAGCATATTGTGAATACAAAAATCTTTCCATAAACTAATCCTTATAATTTTTTATTAATGATCTACCTTCTATATCTTTTGTTTTAGAAATAATTTTAAATTTTAATACAGCAAGATTTGAAAAAGGTAATAGTATTAAATAATAAATATTATATCTGAGTTATATTCATTTATTAATAAATCCAATTGCAATAGGATAACTAGCTATTTAGAGGAATGAAATAGCTTCTTCTTATATTCAAAACAATTTAATGTTTGATTTATTAACTGTAATACCTCATTTTCTATCTTAACTACTCAATTTTCCAATTTTAGATGCAATATTACTTTTTAGGGTTATAAAAATATCAGGGATTTGCGACTAGTTATTGGAAAAGATAAATCCTAATGTAAAATAAAATATTTAAATTTATTATGATTATTCTAATAATTACTGATATATATATATATTATCATTAGAACTAAGAGCAGAAGATTTATCACTTGTGTAAATTTATATTTATTATGCTTTTTATGGGTAAATATTTGATTTAATAATACATATAGATTGCAATTCCATATTTATATATAAATAAATAAATTATATTAGGACATTTAGGAGGTTGCTCATTCAGCTTATTAGCTTATTTAGAAAAATAACATGGTGTGCAATATACTTGGCAGGATAATTATTATTAAATTATTCCCTAAGAAATACAGTGGTATCAAGATTATGTATCTTCTATTTATTTTGTTGTTGTGACAATGATTACAGTTGGATATGGTAACTTATTTTGTAACATTATATATATGAAAATACTACTTTTAATTTACATAAGGTGAAATTATTCCAGTTAATATGTAAGAAAAAATATTCGTAATATTAATGACATTAATTTATTGTGGAATGTTTGCTTATCTTCTTAATTCAATTAATACACTGTAAAAACCATAACATTTTTTTTTATATTTATAACAGATATAATTATTGGTATTTATCATTTAGTCTCTGGAGTCTAAACTAAGATAATAGAGAATACAATTACAAATTGGCTTAACTTAAAAACTAAATGGTTTAGCAAAATGTATCTCCCTATTTATAATTGCAAGTAAAAAAATATTTTTAATATTAATTTTTCTAAAAATCAATGGATATAAAATTGGGAACTAAAATAATTAATGAGTTACCTGAACAACTTTAACTAAAATTAAAATTGGATATATTTGGTAAAATATTTGAAAATCAACCATTTTTTAGATGGAATTTTAGTTAAGATTTCATTTATAAATTATCAACTTTAATTAAAATTCATACTTATGGTCCTGATCAAATAATATTTGATGATAACCACCATAAAAACTTAGGTATTTTTTTGGTTTTAGATGGTAATTTAAAGCTATGTGCTTCAAAGTAAAATAAGTAATAGTTCTTAAATAAAAATAAATCTAATTTTTATTCTGGACATTTAAATTAAAAAAATAAGAAATTTAAAATAATTATAAAATAATTAAACAAATTAAAAGAGGAATGATTATAAACGAAAGGTACTATTATTACTTATTATTCATTGAAATATATAAGTAATTATATTTTTTAAACAGCGCATTTATATCAAACATTCCTATGCCAAACATTTAAGCGATTTCCGAAAATCATGTGCAGTTAGGTTATTTAAATAGAAAAGACTTTCTTTAAACAATTTAAAATTATCCTTAAGACCATGAAGTATATTGTAATATTAAGGATTAAGTTAATTTGTGCAAAAACTTTTAGAACATTAATTTTAAATGTATTTATTGCGATAGTTGCAACCATTTTTCTAATTCTTGTAGTATGGTTTAATATATTGTAAACTAAAATAAACTATTGTTTTAAATTGAAATATAAAACAATAAAATATAAGAAAGATAAGTATATGAGAGAAAAGATCATCGAATTTTAAATACTCTGATGATAAATAAGTCATTGCAATTAGCCCTTGTTTAATTTTTACTCGATCAGAGCCAAATCGATAAGTTTGATATAATTGAAAAAGTTGATAATATATTAAATATTTAAGATAATAGCAAATATAGTAGTTAATCCTGTTCATAAAAAATGAGAAAAGCTTCTAAAGAATAAAATACCATATATACAAAAACCGAAAATTTTAATGATATATCATACTCTTGTAATCTAGACGCAATATAAAGGGAAGAAAGTCATCACAGCTAGCAGCCCAATTTAAAAAGTTTGGATGATTTATTAGAGCAAGAATCATAAATATATATGGTAATTGAATTATGAGTTTTATATAATATATTTTATATTAAATTTTAAAAAAATGTTATATAGAAAGATGAAAAATAAGTAAAAAATAAATTTCCTTAAAAAATATCATTAGCTAAACTACAATATAAAGATCTGATATAAAATAGAATTCGTTAAATTCGAAAAGTTAAAAAAAAAGCCAATCTAATTAATTTTTTCAAAATACAAAAGGATAAATAGTCTCAATTCTGGCCATTCTATAAATTTTTCTAATATTGATAATGAAATTTAAGATATAGACTCTAAGAGCACACGAAAAATAATATTTAAAAATATTCCAATAAATTAAAGATCGGTCACATTTAAAAAATAATTTACATCATAAAAAATACTACAGAGTCGCTCATTTCTATGTTAGATGAAATAAAATCAGGAAATTAATGTTTTTCTTCCCTCTCAATACAATCTTAAAAAGATGATTTAATTTAAAATGAATAAAAAAAATAAAAACTTAATAAATATATTTAGATTAGTGGTTTAGAAAGCAAAAATAAAAAATTCTAATCAAAAGAAAAAGATGAAAATTTAAATATTAGAAATTAAAAATCTATTGGTAGTCCAACTAAAACTAAGGGGCAAAAATTATAAAATTTGGAAAAAAAATCAAACAATTAGTTATAGTCAATCATTTCGGGAAGCAGTTGTTCAGGAACTGAACTTTAAGATACTTATGATAATAATTTAGAGGATTATAATATTTAATAGAAAAACTTTAAAAATACCGATGATGATATTTCTTCCATGTAATTCGAAAAAAGCTCTTTTAATGAAAAAAATTAGATATTAAAATTTTTTGTGTTTTTGATTTTGAAATAGGTAGTAATTTTAAAATTTACTTTCCTAAACATAACATGAATAAAGTTCTTAAAGATTATTAAATCTTATATAATTAATATTAATAAATGCTGATAAAAAAAACTGATTAATATTTTGAAATATTAAAGTAAAAAAAAAACATTATTAATTCTTCCTAAAGAGGAGAAACAAGACTCAAATAAAATACATTTTATAAATCAATTTCATAATCGCCAAAAATAATAAATTCGCCATCACAGAAATATGCTATAAAAAATTAATGATATTATATTTTTTTTTTTTTATATATATATGTATTAAATAACTTATTGGTAATAATGAATGATTCAAATATATTATTAATTTATAATATATTTTTTACAAAAAAAATAAAAAACCTATTAATTTTTGAAATATTATATTGAATACAAATAGTGATTAAATTATTTTAATTATATGTAATTAATTTTATTTGGAATAAATTAGTTATTAAGTAAAAATAGTAAATTTTTTATTTTTATAAATATTTAATAAAATACGTATAATCACAAGAAGAAAAATAATTTTTACAAATTACCTAAAAGTTTATATATATTAATTAGTTAAGAAAATAATAATAATAAAAAAAAAAGAATGAATATTTTATAAGATCTTGATAATAGTTAAAGTTCTTTATAATAAAAAATGACATAAGAAACAAATCATTGTAGACAGATGTATTTAATGTTAATGGCTAAAAACAAGGTCATAATTAAGATGTTTTTGATTTAGATAGATCATTATTTATAAATGGTCAAGAAAATGACTAATCCATTTAATATTCAAGAACTGAATATCTAAATATGAGTGTTAGTGGTATAAGAAGAAATAGAAAAACAAATCTTAGAGTTGAAGAAAACATTCATACAAGCAATGTCACTATGAGCTAAATTGATTAGTCCTTTAATAATAATATAGATAATAATAGTATACTTATGAAAAGAACAGAAAGATAAAGCATAAAGCGGAAAGTAGGTTAAATAAGTGATCATTATAAAAAAGTTGAATTATAAAGGAAAAAGAGATTAACATTGCAATAAATGAAATAAATGCAGGATTAAAATAAATGGAATAAAGTGAAAATGTTAAATATTCTATGGATATTGTCTTATTTCATAATACAGCTAAAAAGAATATCCAAAACCTATTAATTCAAAAAATTAACAAATCAATAATTTACTTTCATTTCAGATAAGACAGCATTTTTTAATTTTTATAGGTGATTCTTAACTTTAATTTTTTTATTATTGTTAAATATATTTTATTATCAGAAATTAAGGAATCATATAGCATGAGAAGCCTTCATATATAAATTTAAAAATATAATAAATTGGCTAATTTTTTGATAAACTCATATTTTGGAAGAATTTAATTAACTAAATTAAGGTGTTTATATTAGAAAATGACTAAAAAGGACTAATAAATTCAGAGTAATTATTATATTATCTATTTAAATATAAATATATAATAATATTTTATTAATTTCAATTAGAAATCTTTTCTATCTTATTTGGTAATGTTATGTCTTATTTTTTCTGGTGATGAATATATTTTATATTCCGATAAAAATAACTTATGAAACATTCTCAAATTTAAAAATAAATCAATTTTTAAGATTTGTATTTGATGACTTACCAGCCTTTAGCATTTTATTTGAAATTATTCTAAATTTTAATAAAACAAGATATCATAAAGGTAAATACTCACTAAAAATTTTATTTGTTTATACAAGTGTTATAAAGATATTATTTTAGGAAAATTACTACTTAATAGAAGTAAAATAGGAAGAGTATATATAAAGGGAAACTTTATATACGATATATTGATAGTTTTTCCTTATTTATTAACTAAAATATTTAATGTTCAATATTTGGACATAATATTATTATTAAGATATAGAAAGATCAAATAAATTTCAAATCATCTTTTTGAGAGAATAAACCCTACAGTAAAAAAAAAAAAAACTATAATACTATTTTATACTTTTTTAGCTATTAATACTATAATTCTAGGAATTTTAATAAGCAATATATGACTTAGTCAAATTAATTTATATGATTATTTTTATAGGTAAATAAAAATTATATGAATTTAAAATATTAATTTATATCAGCAATTTAATATTTAAGGACATATTTGCGGCTGTGGTTTTAATTTATTAGCATATATAGAAAAGAAATATTTTTACATTGAGTATACATGGCTTGATCACTATTATTAAAGTAATTAGCATATTAATAATCCTAAATAATCATGGTTTACCGATTATATAACCTCATTATATTTTTCCGTCATTACTATGATTACTGTGGGATTTGGTATAATTATACGTATTTATTTTAGATTTTTTAAAGGATTGATATTTTACTTAATTATTAGGTGATATTATACCAGTAAATTCTTAGGAAAAAATTATAGTTATACTTATAACTCTGCTTTCATGCGGAATATTTGCATATTCTGTTAATTCAATAGGAATTTTGTAATTTCTAACATTATATAATAAATTTATAATTATTTTATTAATTTCTTTTAAAAAAAAATAACTAAAAATAAAAAAGAATCGGTAACTTAAATAGAGTTAACAAAGAATTTCAATTAAAAATAGGTTTTTTAACCCATCATATGAATTCCAGAAATATTTCTCGAGAATTGCAATTAAGAGTTAAAAAGTATTATGAGTTCATATATTATAAATAGACATAAGATGATTAGTAAGGAGAAGCTTTATTGCAATAAATACCAAGTAAATATAATTACTGTTATCCTAAAATAATTCATAATTAGACTTATATTGAGAATATACAAATGTATATATTAATTAAAATATATGAAATTTCATAAATGAAAAATTAACATCCATATAAGAAGAATTAACTATATAGAAGTATATTTTCTTTATATGAAAGTTAATATTCACTATATGGAATTACATTTAAATTTATTAATAAACCAAATAGTCAATTAGAAAAGTTATATTAAAATAGGTTATAGGATAACATTAAATAATTAAATTTGTTTGAAATTTATGAATAGTTAAATTTATTTATAGATTCTTTACAAAAAGAAGTCAATCTTGAAATATATGAATAACTTTTACAAAGGGAATTATTTTTTAAATAAAATTTTAGCAAAGAATTTATTTCTCATATTTCTTCTAATCTTATACCTTTTAGATATGGACCTGGATAAACTATTTGTGGCCAAAAAGCTGAGAATAATCAGCCCGGAATCTATATTGTTTTAGATGGAAAGCTTTCTGTGTATGCACTTGACACAAAAGAAAATAATAAAAAATCTAAAATACTCCTTTAAACTCTATAAAAAGAAGATATTTTTAATATTGAGTATATATATATAAGTATAATAATAAATATAAGATATATTTATTTGTATTTTAATTATTAAACAGATCTCTAGTATATGACCATTCTAATCCTTATACTGAAACAATAAGTCAAAATGGTGTATATTTGGCTTTTCTATCGAAAGAGAATTTTATTTAGTAAATTTCTTAGTTTCCATAAGACTATGAAATATTTTGCAAAGTAAGAGATTAAATAACTATCAACTTATAGCATGATAAACTGTGTTTGCGATGCTACTATTGCCAGTCATATCTACATCCTCATTATAAATGCAACCAAATTCATTATTTTGGATAGATATATAAATTATGCTTTAAATTTGTAAATCAAAATAAAACTACTTAAGAAAGAAGTAGCTTTATAAGGACAGATTTTAGAATCGATAGTGCATTAGCTTAAAATGAATAAGTAAAGGTTGCATTAATTTAATTTATTCTTGAATAAGATGATATGAATGAAGAAGAAGTCTTAGATAAAATAGAATAAATATTTGATATTCATGATAATAAGACAAGGTTAGCATAAAAAATAAAGCAAAATTCATCAGTTGTTTAATTAGAAACTTTAAAAAATTTTTTAGAAGAATCAAAAACCAAATACTCACCTGAATAACAAAAATATTCTTTTTATAATGATAATAGTGTAAGTATTAAAAATGAATATAATAATTAATATGAATTATCTTTATAAATTTAATTTATATATTAAAGTATGTAAATGACTCTTTTAATGATGAAAATTAGTTAAAATGTTTTAAAACGAGTGAAGATAAAAAGATGGCATAACTAAAATAAAAGAAAGATAAATTTAATAATTTTATGAAATAGCCTACACTTAAAGCTATGAAGCAGTTTAATAAGTCTCAAAGAAAAATTTATGTTGGGTCAATTTAGGATGCTCTTGTAGATTTTTAAAAAGAAAAAACAATATTAAACGAAAAAAATAGGTCTAATGCATTTTTAAGCTGTGTAGCTAAAGCAGCTCACAGATGTATGGAAAATAAAGGTTAAATAGATTGGGACAAAATTTTTTAAGGATAACCAAAACTCAATAATGGATAAAATTTCATTATACAAAATGAAAATTAAAATATTATTGAAGAAAAGGAATAAAATAATGGTTGCAATAAAATTAAATCAAATTAGTTATTAAATGAAAGAAAAAAAAGCAAACAGTAATATTAGGAAATATATGATAGAGAAGCTATACCATCTACCCCACATATTGAACATGAAAATTTAAATTTGTAAATTTAAGAGTTTGTAACTAAATAAATGATTAGACCGGAATAAAGTTGTTTTAAATAATAATTATCATCAGAAATAAAAAATAATAATTAAGGAATACATTAAAATACCCTAAATATAAATAATACAAACGATCCCAATAAGAGAAAGAGTAGTTTAATCTGCTTTTTAAAATAAAACAGTGTTACCGATGGTAATTAAACTACTTCTAATATAAAACGATCAAGTGCAAATGTTTATTTTTCAGAAGAAAAAAATGTTATGAGTTACAATACCATTGATAATTCGTTTCAACATGTATAAAACTAGGATATTGATAATTCTGAAATTAGTAATACCGAAAAAAATTCTAAATATGTAACGATCGAAAATAATAATAACAACAACAATTAATAAAAATAATAACATCAAAATTAGTTTATGAGTATTAATAATTTTGATAATTTCAAAATTTGGTAATTTTACTTGTAATAACATAATATTGATAAAGTTTTATAAATAATTAACAATCCTAAGATAAATTTATCTAAAATGTTAAAACAAAAAGCTAAGGATAAATATAAAAAATATTTATAGCAAAAAAATAATTAGTAAAAATAATAAAATTCAATTTTATAGAAGACTTAACCAAAAAATCAAAATGTTGAAACTAATATATTAAAAAGAATAACTGGATAAAAGTAATTAGATAAATGATGATTGATAACTCTTGACATATATGTAAATTTCAAT
Organism: Miamiensis avidus; assembly: GCA_037039885.1. Classification (NCBI taxonomy): domain Eukaryota; phylum Ciliophora; class Oligohymenophorea; order Philasterida; family Glauconematidae; genus Miamiensis; species Miamiensis avidus. Next base: position 234,654 of record JAWVGU010000021.1, read on the forward strand.
AATTAATAATGTTATATATTATCATTAATTTCAATTTATTACAATATATATTTACTACAATTTAATCAAAATATTATCATATTTATTTTTTATAAAATTAAAGTAATAATTAATAATTAATAAAATAGAATAAATGAATTTATGTGATTTATGAAAATCATTATTTAATCTCATATTTTCATATTTTAATTACAATAGTTCACATTAAAGTAAGAAATAATTAAATAAAAGAGTATAATAAGTAAAATATATAAATAAAAAAAAAATTATTCTTACAAAAATTAATGAATAAATCTAAGAATTCAGAATTGTAAGGTTGTAAATAGGGAACAGGGGAATTAACAATATAACAGTACTAAAACCTTGAGATAGAATCAACAATAGGCCCATCTATTTCAGAACAACAGTAGTAATAATCAAAAAAAAATAAATGTAATAGTAAAATGGAAGCCTTTTACTAAATTCCTCTAACTCTTCTTAGCAAAATATAATGGAATCATACATAAAGCAGCAAAATTTGCATGGAAATGAAGATAGCATATTAAATAATATTTCTGATGCCAACAGAAACAATTAAAATGACCTATTTTCACTAGGGAACATAAACCTATCTCCCAGTAAATCAAATAATAATGATAATATTTTATAATTAAGCGGGCTCAAATTAGATGTGGTAAATCCGTAAAGAAGATAATCTGTTTAAACATTCTAATATGGAACATTTGGTCAGTTTTCTCCTAAAAAAATTAGCACCCCTGGGGACAGAATTAAAATAATAATAATAAATTTTTTTCTTAATAAAAAAGTAATAATAGTATATCATATGCAAAATAAAATAAAAGGACTGGTAACTAATTTGGAACAACCCTTAATGTTCATCTTTTCATTAGTAAATTGAAACAGATATCCACTAGCATATAATTTAGGAATTTGAAAAGATAAACTTATGCATACATAAATGATAAAAGTTCTGATTACGAATAGTATAGGTAAAATTATTTGATTTTACAATAATAAATTATGTAAAATAAAAAAACATTATTTAAATTTCTAGGCTTAAGTATCCAAATAATACTGATAAACTATCTTTTATATAAAGAAATATGATTAATTTGAAAAAAAAAATTTATTAAACCATCATTTTTAAATTTATAAAACTCTATTTTTCAAAAATATTTAAATTTCTTCAATTAGATAATGCTGGTGTTCTTCATCCTGAGTAAATTTTCATTTATTTTATAATTAATAAATAAATCAATAAATTAAATTTTTAATGTTTTTTTAAATAGCTCAACCTTTAATATATTATGGGAAATTTATATTTTGATTTTACTTATTACCAATATATTTTATATTCCAGTTTAATTGACTTATGAAGTTTTTTCTGATTTGTAACTGAGTTTTGGGTTAAAAATATTGTTTAATGATCTACCTGCATACTCATTTATCTTAGAAATTTTACTAAAATTTAATACAGCGCAGTATAAATAAGGTATTTTTAATTTTCTTTTAATGTTGTATGACTTTTTAATGTATGAAAATTTTTTAAAAAAGGATAATTAGAAATAGGTAGAAAAAATATAAGTAAAATATATTTGAAGGGACAATTTTGGCCAGATTTTGCAATTTATATACCTTATTTTATGGCCAAGGTTTTGCATATTCCATATTTAGATGCAATTCTTTTGTTAAAAAGTAATAAAATAAAGCAAATATCGAATTAATTATTTGAAAGGATAAACCCAAATGTAATATAATATAAATTCAAACATTTAATTTGGGATGAATATACTTTTTTTTAAGGAATACTAAACCGCAATCTATGAGCTATCTAAACTTATTTATATGATCATTTTCGTCGGTAATATTAATTAATAAATTTTTATAAATGAATTTAAATGATATATATTTTTTTCAGGCCATTTTTGCGGATGCAGTTTTAATCTATTTGCATATGTAGAAAAATAAATATATGGCGTAAATTTTACATGGGTTGACAATACACAGGGACGGAATAATGATTAATATTCATAATGGTTTTAGGATTATATATCATCTCTTTATTTTGCAGTGATTACTATGCTTACTGTTGGATACGGTAATAATAGATTTAAAAAAAGAGTTAAATCAATAATTTTTATTTTAAAATTAGGAGATATAATACCAGTAAATTTTTAAGAAAAAATATTTTCTATATTGATAACTTTAATCTCTTATGGAATGTTTGCCTATGCTGTAAATTCAATCGGAACATTGTAAACATTTAAAAGATTAATTAATTTAAAATATTTGATATATATGTATATGTAAAAAGAATTGGAGATCTAAATGAAATAAATAGACAGATCAACAAAAAATTATAAGTTCTTTCTTATATTATGAATAAGCGGAATATTTCAAGAGAATTACAAGTAAAAGTAAAGAAATATTTCAGATATTTTCATTATTCTTAATATTTTGGTGAAAAATAAGGGATACAACTTCTTGACAATTTGCCTAGTAAAACCACTTAATCTTATATATATGATTATATAGGTTTATCTAATAATTAAAATTAATTTTTATTTTTTTATATTTTTACTTAGAGTCCATGAAATAGGAGGTAAAACTATAAATGTACTGTACTATACTTAAGGAATAATAGCTGTTTTAGAATAATTTTACTTCTGAATTTTTAGAAAATTTATCTTCAAATTTTTAAATGATTAGTTTAGGTCCTGATCAAATGCTTTTCGATTAGGATACCAATTATGAAAAGGGAATATACTTTCTTTTAGAGGGAAATATATCTATAAACATAAAAAGCAATAAAAATAAGAATATAAATATACCAGTTTAGTTATTAAAAAAGGTAGCATGATAAATGAAATGTAAAAATAAAAAATTTATATAAGAAAAAAAACCCTCAAAATATAAATCTAATTTATTATTCAAGGATTTTATTTACAGAAAATTAAGATTAAGAATGCAAAGCTATTACAAAAAATGTTGTAAAACTGGCCTTTTTGTCAAAAAAAGACTTTTTAACTCTTTTATAATAATTTCCTAGAGACAAAGAACGCTATTGTTATATGAGAGATAAATTAAATGTGTATAATAAAAATTAAATTTTGTTTGAATAATGCATTTTTTGCAAAAGCTCAAGACATTTATACTAGAACTGTAACAAGGTATTTTTTGTCAAAAATGATTTTAAATTACAGTAAAAATTTCTCAGATAAAATTAAGGTAAATAAGAAAGGTTATATAATACTAGGAAGGATAATAGGATTTAAAATACCATTATAATGAGTGAGTTAATAAAAATTTCCATAATTCAATTTATAATGAAAAGTGAAGATTTAAATGAATTAGAAAAATTGGAAAGAATATAATGTATAGCAAATTAAGGCGAATAGGTTTTTAAATCGTTTAGAAAAATAGAATCTAATGCTTTTTATAAAAATTAATAATAGAATTCTCAAGAAATGGATAACGATCACGAAACTGTAAATTAAATTAATATATTAATATTACCATTTTTAGGCATATTATTTATGTTTTATTTAGATTTTCGATCCATTTGCAACTATTCTAAATAATAATGCCGCTAAAGCCTTCTACGATTTAGGAACTCCCCAGTCATAATATTAAATTAATCCTAATATTATTAATTCTCCTCAAATATCTAATATTTCTCAATGTTACACTTCTAAATTTGAATTATTTAAAAGAAATAACAATTGTTAAAACATGAGCAATAATTTTAATAACTACATGGGTAAAAAATTATTGATTTAGAAATTTAAAGAGAAAAAAGGGAATGTACAATTAGAAACTTTCACTAGCAGGGCAGAAGAAAAGAATAAGATAAAAAAACCTAAAAACTCCCTTATTGAGTATGAGGAGCAAAAAATATAATGGAACTTTCAAAAGAACATTAAGAAGAATAGGAGGAAACCAAAAGAAATTAGGAAACCCAAACAAAATTTGATAATATTACAGAAAATCACAGCACAATCGTATCCCATTCTTCATTAGATGACCCCTATATGGAAATAAAGTGCTTTTCTCCCCATTTAATGACGACTAAATACTTCGCAAATCAAGAATAAATGTATACTCCACCTTTGCAACCTTAATTGGCAGTATAGCAAACTGATGACCAAGCTTTGGATTCTGAGATATTAGATTACAGTGAATATTCGTAGTTAGATTAAAAAGTGTATCCATCTGCTAAAAAGACCCTTAAAAATTGTGATAGCAAGTATAGAACTGGGACGATTACCTCAATAAAAGTTGCACAAAATAATATTCAAAGCAAAAATAGTGTCATATCTATTCGTGAGGATTCTCATCGCCCAAAATTCCTTTACACTTAACATACTCTTCCTTCTTAAGGTTTTAATAATTATATTAATATAGAAAAAAATGAGTAATAGTAATAAGAAGATTTTTTCACTTGTAATAATTTTGATAGCCTACATATATGGAATATCTACTTTAAAAAACACAATTATGATGTAGTAATATAGCAATACTAGTAAAAACATCAACAAATTTATTAGTATTTAGAATAAAGAGAAGCTAATAGATATGTTTAACTTCTTAACAAATAGAAAGATTATAGGAAATCTATTATGCTCGGAGCAGATGAAGCTTTTCAATTTAGAAATATATTTAAATGTTAATAACAAGGACTGTAAAGCTGATGATGAATATATTAAATTAATGATAATATTTTTTATGTGTAAATAATTATAAATAATGATTAAATATTTTGATGTTCGAATATTTATTTATCAATTTAGAATAGTCAACTGATTTATGCAAAAATTGTAATTTTATAACATATAAAAAAAATAGGTATAATATAGGAAAAAATCTAATTTCATTATTTTATCCACAATAATTTATTATAAATGAATATAATAATTTTAATTAATAAGTATTATATTTTGAAAACAAAACAAAACAAAAAGGAAATTACACACATAAATAAATTAATTAATATAAAAATAAAAATAAAAAAATAATAATTTAAAATGTCAGATTTAGAAAATATGGACAGTTCATTTTAAAGTGGCCATGATTAGCGTAACAAGCTTTTTTAGTTACCAAAAATAGAGTAAAAGTAAGATGAAATAAATGAGAGCGAACTATATATAGATGAAATTTGCGATATAAATATCAATATGATTAAAAATAAAAAAGATAATGCTAATACTAGTTTTAGTGCAAACCAAACATTAGAGCCTCTATAAATTCAAAGGGGTCAAAGAAGAAAAAGTGTTAGACTTGATGTTTCTAATGAATATAATAATAATAGCAACAATGATAACTCTAGAACAACTAAAAAACATAGTTTTAAGAGTTAAAGAAGTAAAACCATATTTAATTCCCCTAATATGAATTCTTTAAATGAAGAAAATAAATAGCTAAGATCTCCATAATGTTATAACTTTTAACAATTCTCTTAGCACTACACAAGGAGAACTTTAATTTTCTCTAACAATAATAATAAAAATAACAAAGCAACTTTAAACTAAGATTCAGATGAAGATAATGCATCGATAGATTCATTTTGGTAAAAGTAAGGATTTGCAATTTCAATATATGTATCGATATTTATACATAAACTAAAGTAAATTTCGAGTTCTTATTAATTCAGATTATTAAATAATTAAACATTTAAATCTATCGATGATAAGGGTTCTGATTATAATTACTACAGGTAATATAATAAAATGAAATATTCATATAAATTATTATTAATTCTGTCATATTAGATTTAATACACCCAATCACCATTACTAACCATCTTATCTTGAAAGAAAATTAGATATTTTTCATAAGAATATGAATAAAAGTTCTTTTGTAAGAGTTTTTGTGATGGTAATTTACAAGATAAATAAGAATATTTATTTGGATAATAAAGGCGTCATTCATCCTGAGTACGAATCACTATTTACAAATTAAAAAATAACTTATTTTACAACAATTTAATAAAGATATTATATTTTCAGATCTATTTTTAACTTGATATGGGAAATATATATACTGGTTTTATTGGTTATCAATATATTCTACATTCCAATAAAAATAACATTTGCCGAATATGCAGATCTTCAAATAAGTCAATGGGCGGAAATATTATTTTATGACTTGCCTGCCTATTCTTTTTTGTTGGAAATAATTTTCAATTTTAACACTGCCAAATATGTTAAAGGTATTGATAAATTTAATATATTAATTTTGCATTGATGAGTTATAATCTCTTTTAGGATAAATAGTTGATTCAAGATAAAAAATAATAAATTTATATTTAAAAGGAAGTTTTATTTATGACTTAGTAATTGTAGTTCCATATTTTATATCTGCCATTTTTAATGTAAAATATATTGATATAATATTATTGCTGAGAGTTACAAAAGTTAGAGAAATATCTAATCAATTATTTGAAAAGTTAAACCCAAACGTAATATAATTAGTTTATTTTATATAACAATTCAATTAATTTTTATTATTAGGAGTTTCAATAGGCTGTTTTTGATCTATGCAAACTAATTTTATTAATAATTTTTGTTGGTACTTTTGTTATTAATTATTGTTAAAAATAAAATAAAATTTTGTGTATATTATCTTATATAGGACATTATTGTGGTTGCTGTTTTTGTTTATTTGGATATTTGGAGAAAAGGGTTTATAAGGTAAATTTTACATGGCTAGATAGAGTTCAGGAATAATCTCAAAATATTTCATCTTGGCAGAATGATTATATATCTTCTCTATATTTTTCAGTAATAACAATGATTACTGTGGGATATGGTATATAAATTTATATTAGATATTTTCAACACATTTCTTATACTATGATATTTTTAGGAGATATAATTCCCGTAAATTAGTAAGAGAGGATTTTAGTAATTTTAATAACTTTGCTGTCATGTGGTATTTTTGCATATTGTGTAAACTCAATTGGTCAAATGTAAATAAAATATAACACATGATATATTATATATCGTAAGTTCATTAGCGATAATTAATTCTATTATTAAATTAAAAGAATCAGAAATTTTGATTAATTGCACAGAGAATTTCATTTGAAAATGTCACTACTACAACAACATATGAATAAAAGAAGTATTTCCCGAGAATTGTAAACTAAAATAAAAAAATATTTTTAATATATTCATTTTGAGCAATCTCTTGACGAAGAAAAAGGGACAGAGCTTTTATAAAAACTACCTGGTAAATATATCATATACTCTGTTGTTTTGATATTAATAATAATTTTTAAATAGGAACTCTTAAAAAACAAGTGAAGCTTGAATTGTATGGCAAGTTACTAAGTAGTCAGCCTTTATTTCGTTGGAATTTTAGTAAAAACTTTTTAGAGCAACTGTCGATGAATTTCATCACTTTGAGATATGGTCCTGATCACGTATTATATGACAGTGGATCAGAGTCCAAAGAAAACGGGCTTTATTTTATCCTTGATGGAAGTGTGACTCTGTATATTCATAATGGGGATAAAAAGAAGCGAAATATCAAATGTTTCAAAAAGGGAAGTATGTTTAATGAATTGTAAAAATATTAAAATAAATTAATATTTCACAACCAGTTTAATTATAGCTGTATTTATCTATTTTCCAGAGGCTTCATGACTAATTTATAACTGGAAAACACTGGAGCCATTACCAGTAATGTGGTGTATTTGGCTTATCTTTCAAGATCTTAGTTTCTGAAAACCATTCAAGAATTCAAATAAGATTATGAGAAATTTTGCTATTTGAAAGATAATATAATGATACTAAAAAATTACAGTAGTTTAAATTCTGAATGCATTTATTGTTAGGCGTTTAGACATCAACATATAAATTGCAATAAAATTCACTTCGTGGGCAATCAAAACAAATTATCTTATGATTATATTTAATCTGATAAGGTAGAGTAGAAGAGAGACAGTAACTATAAAAGAAAAGATAATAGAATCTTAAATACACTTATTTTAAATGAAACTATTAAATTGGCACTAATTTAGTATATAATAGACTACGATGAATCTGATGAATATGAAGTTTTAGAAAAAATTCAATTTATAGTGAGTTATGGAGAAAACAAGTCTTAATAATAATAAATCAATGATTTTTTTAAAAAAAGAACTCTATCTCAATCAAAATTCGAAAACTTTAAAAGCGAATTCTCCAAATAATATACAGTTGATGACAACCACTCCAAAATTCCCTAATAAATCATATGTGAAAGCGATGAAGATGAAGAAGAAGACGAAGAAAATATGGATTCCTCATCATCATCAAATATGGTAAATTAGATAATTAACAATTTAATTTATTTGTCAATAGAATATAAAATTTTATTATAATTTAGAAAATAAAAGAAAATCTCACAGATAATTATCAAAGGCAAAATTCTAATACTGAAACATCTCCCAGAAGAAAAAAGAAAATGTGCGATTTAAAAGCAGTAGTTCAACCATCCACAGTTCAGAAAATATTAAAAATTAGCAATTAGATCTCAATGGAAATATTCTAAGTTGTAACTCTATTTAGAGTGCTCTAGACTTTTTCAGAAAAGACTAGGGAAATCACCTAAATAGAAAAATGCTTTTTAAAAGTCAAGTAAGCCGAGAAATGAATAATAAGACTGGGGAATCAAAAATTTCGATCAACTTGAATAAGCAGTAATCAGAAAATTCGAAAGATAATTATAAAAATTCACAATCATTACCTCTCTCTGAAATAGTTAAATAGCACGAAACGGATTTATTATTAAATTTGAATAGTGAATTTACTTTAGACCAAGATAATTCTTTTTATCCCTCCACAAATCAAATTAATAATAATGTCATAAAAGAAAATAACAAAGAAAATGAAAAAAATTCTAAAAATTATCTTGATACTGGAAAAATAATAAATAAGAAAATTCAGCCTATTTAATAACCCCCAGCTAATATTGTTATAAATAGTGCAACTAACAGTGATTCACAGTTTGCATATTAAAGAAATAATAGTAAAAATCTTAGTATATAGTTATAAAATTAAAATCTCTCAAAAAATCCTAGTCAGATTTTAATGGAACTATTTGAGGTTAGTTAAAATGCAGGTGACAGCAAAAGCCTTATAGAATAAATGAGGAGAAATTAAGATAGACATAATAGTCTATCTTTGCTTTAAATGCAGCATAGACATAGCAGTAATTCATAAATATAGCCTATGGTAGAAGATGGTCAAATGATAAATTAAGAAGATTTCAATAAAATTATTCGATAAAAGTCAGGGACGAAGAGAATGTCCTATTTTACTTCTGGATAAATTGACAATGACGAAAATTTAGTTTAAAAAAGATCTGGTTTCTATTTATGTCCTTAGTTGGATAAATTTAAGGAATATTAGATATATTTCCCAAAAAATAACTTAACTAATGTTTTAAAACACTATGAAAATCAATTCATTCATCTATACTAATAGCTTCAAGATAAGTAAAATGATAAATATTAAGCTCTACTTAATATATAGAAAAACAAACTAAAAAAATAACAATCTATTATTCCATTTGATCCTTAACTAAAATCTTTTAGATAAGTTTCTTAAGAATAAGATACAAATAAGTAAGCATAAAAATCATTTTTCAAAGATAGTCCAGATATAAAGAATAAGTAAAATTATTTCTTTAGATCCCGGAGTAGCATAAATTAAATTAATCTTATTGTTTCAGATAAATAATAAGAAAAGTAAGATTAAAATTAAAAATGAATACGCTTAATAAATAATTTAATGTTTAAATACTAAAAAAACCCCTTTCCATTATATAATAAATAATTAAAATACCAATTAATTTATTTTTTATTATAAAAAATTAATAAATATTTTTGTTTCCTATATTAGTAATTAACATATTATAATTATAAAATTAATAAATCACAAGACTTCGTATACTAATAATAAAATATAAATAATAATAATAAAAAAAAAACAAAATTGGATAATTCAAATATATTATGAAAATGTCTAATCATAAATCTCGATAATTTATAAATAATGAAAATAATTAAATATCATAAGAAAATAGTACTACTATGAATAGAACAGAAGATTGTCTGCAAAAAACAAAGTTGTGTATTTCTCTTTCTAAAATAGAACCCAAATGCCATTTAGAAGAAGAATTAGAGCAAATATAAGAACCAGATTTTATTAATTCTTAAAAATCAGACAATTTATCATCGAATCAAATATCTGTAAAATAGTAAAATTCATCAGTTGACATTTCAAATTCAAATTAAGATTCAAGTTTTTCCTCTTCGTCAGATGATAGCTAAGAGGACTAAGAATCTTCTAATAAATAATAAACAAATACATAACATAAAAATGCAGGTGGAAGTGAATTAGGAAATAGTAGCAAAACAAATTAAAAAGCCATTACATTTAATTTAAACAATTTCGGAAGCACTAAGTAGACAAATGAAGTAAATACGATCAGAAGAAGCAGTTAGAGAAATTTTACCTAAATCACGTTATAAGATATATGGAATAATAGAAGTCAAAAAAACTAAATAAAACAACAAACTACTATTAATGAATTGCAGAAAAAATAATTAAATTAACAAGTTAAACTCAATATTTTTACATATGTATCTATTTTTATTAGCAAAATCAAAATAAACTCTAAAATATACCAATTCAGAAATTTGAGCCCTTTTACCTTTGAATTTATAGGAGATACAAGTTCTAATTATGAATACTACAAGTACTTATTATTTATTATATATTGCTTTATAAGTTTAATTAAAATAAATTTAAAATTTTTTTCATTTAAACTAAGATATAATGGAATGCTTAAATAAGATAAGCCTTCCTATATTTAAAAATAATTGGGAAGATTTAAAAATCTTCTCAATAGGTGTTAAATATTAAAATTTTTAACTTTTAAATGCTAAAATATAACTTCATTTCGCTATTTAAACAAAACTGGAGTTATCCATCCTGAGTAAAAATTAATATTATTAGATAATAATTATAATAAAAAATATGACATATTTTTATTAGTTCTCTGATTAATCTAATATGGATTAGTTATATTTTTTTCTTATTAGTAGTAAATATATTCTATATTCCATTAAAATTAACATACGAAGGAAATTCAGGCTTTAGCCTAAACTCATATATGAAATTATTTCTTGATGATTTACCTGCATATTCTTTTTTAATAGAAATTCTATTTAATTTTAACACTGCTGTGTATGTGAAAGGTAATAAATTATTTAAAACTAGAGTATTGGTATGAAAATATATATAATATAACTTTAATAAGGATAAATTGTTGAAAAAAGAAATGAAATTATTTAAATTTATTTGACTTAAAATTTCTTTTATGATATTCTTGTTATTGGGCCGTATTTTATAGGGAAACTACTTTCTATCCCTTACCTAGATATAATATTATTATTGAAAACTAAAAAGATCGAATAAATATCTATTTAGTTGTTTGAAAGAATAAACCCCTCCGTAATTTTATATAATATATTAAATATAATCTTTCTATATATAATAATTAATTATAAACTTACTTAAGACATTCTAATAGTCGATTTATGATTTTGTTAGATTGATATTTTTGATAATATTCGTAGGTAAAAATAAAAATCAGTAAATTATTTAAATAAAATGTTAATATATTTAAAGAAATCATATTATAGGTCATTTTTGTGGATGCAGTTTTAATTTGCTGGCTTATATTGAAAAAAAAACATATGATATAGACTATACATGGTTAGATAGACATTATTCTCTTTATCCTGATAATTAATAAAATTGGTATTCTGATTATATTAATTCACTCTATTTTGCTGTTATAACAATGATTACAGTAGGATATGGTAAACATGGTTATTTAGTTAATATAAAAATTATTATTTACTTTAATATTAATTGCATACTGATTTATCAGGTGATATATCTCCAGTCAATCTATATGAAAGAATATTAGTTATTATTATTACTTTGATTTCTTGCGGAGTATTTGCATATGCAGTTAATTCTATTGGAACTTTGTAATTATTTTTAATATAAAACGTTTTATCTTCATATGATTGGTTGATTAATTAATTGTACGTTTTTAGAATTGGAAATTTAAACTAAATAAATAAAGAATTTTCTTTAAAAATATCGATCTTAACTCACTATTTAAATAAGAGAAATATTTCTAGAGAAACCCAGTTATAAGTAAAAAAATATATTTAATATATCCACTATGAAAGATAATAAGAAGAGTAACAGTGTGCCGAAATGATTTCTAAGCTTCCTAAAAATCTTTAAAAGCAAATAAATATAGAAATATATGGAAAAGTTTTATAGAAAATCCCTTTTTTTAAAAATAATTTTTCTAAAGAATTTTTAGAATCGATAGCCATGACTCTTGAATCAAAAAAATTTGGACCAGATTAAATCTTGGTTTCAGGCGAAAAAGATTTCGAATAAGAAAATGGGCTTTTTATTATTTTGGATGGAAGGGCAATTCACTGTCAATTAAGATTAAAAAATGTCAAAAATTAAAAAATACTAGGATGTTTTTAAAGGGGAAACATTTTTAATGAAAGGTAGGAAGAAATAATATTTACAAATATATAAATTAAAATTTAAATAGTAAATTTATTATTTTTCATTTTTTAGGAATTTCATGTCGAATTATAGCGACCCATATACTTACATTAAGACTGCAACTGTGGTATACTTGGCTTATTTACCTAAAGAAAAATTCATGAACATTATATAAGACTTTCCAAAAGATAAAGAAATTTATTGTCACTTAAGAGATAATATAAATTTGTATTAAAATATGCGGGTTTTGCAAAAACCATGCGAATATTGTTCTAGTATGAGACATTACCATGATATATGTAATAAAGTTCATTTCGTAAGGAATGAAAATAGGCTAATTTTCAGATTTATTAAAGATGGGCAAGAAAAATAAGAAAGATATGAATATTTTGAAAGAAGATCTCAAAAAGTTTTAAATAGTTTAGTTATTAACGAAGCCATCAAAGTAGCTCTAATTCATTATATTATTGACAAGGATGAGTCCCCTGAATAGGAAATTATTGAAAAGCTTTAAAATATTGCAGGGGGAATTGAGGAAAATAATAAAAAACAAGAATATAAAAAATGTAAACAGATATTGTGAAAAAAAAATCATTTTTAAGATTTGATACCTTAAAAATAAATGAAATAAAAGAAAAATTAGATGAAGGATCAGTAACCTCTATTGTCTCTGATGATAAATCAATCATATCTAAAAAAATAGAGATATGCAATCTTGTGATGAAACTTTAACAATAGTAAAATATTATAAATATATTTAAGAATGGAAACTATAAAAAAATTGTTTATTAGGAAACAAGTTAGGAAAAAATGGTGTATCTGAGATAGAGAACTAATGGTGAAAGAAGAGCTCTAAGTTGCAATCATGCATCAGAAAAAAAAATAGTGAATATATTCCCAAATCTTCCAATTCATCCATGCAAAATTGCTTAGATATTTTAGAGAAAGAAAAAAAATAAACTAATTACAATTCAAATTCAAATTCGAATTCTCTAAAATCTTTTAAAGTAAATAATTAACCAATTTCTTCACTAGCTTAGAAAAAAATGTATGGATAATAATAGCTTTATTCTCCATAAGTAAAAATAAAGGACGGAAAAAGAAGAATAAGCTTTCAACCAACAGGAAACTCAAAAGATACTGCTTCCTAATTTATTCACAAACGTCAACTCTCCAAAAAAGATTCTGAAGGAAACGTTACAGAAATAGATGATATGGAGGATATAATATCTTAGTTTTACCCGCAAAAAAAAATTAATTCTAGTGCTGTGAATAATAATAACAAATTACTTGAAAAACAACATTCGCGGAAGATTAGTATAGGTGAGCAATAAATCAGTTTACAGAATTTCGATAATAAGGATCTAAGTGATTTCTAACAATTTTCAGGGCAGAAATAGGGGAGTTCTTCAGTTTTAAATTACGACAGTAAGAATATGAAAGGTAGTTTAATTTATTCTCGCTACCCGAGCCAAGAAAAGAGATTAAATAAAGCTAAAAATAACAAAAAAATTTATCTATGATTAAAAGTGAGTATAACTGGGACACACTTGATGAAGAAGATGAACAAGAAGAGAATAAATAAGTAGAGGTCAAATGCAAATAATAATTTTTTTTATTAAGTAATTTTGATAAATTTAAAATATGGGAACATTATTAAGTAAAACACAATTTAGATAAAGTACTATAGAAATATTCAAAACTTTATGCGCATATTTATAAAATATTAGAAAATAAATAAAATGACAAGTTAAAAGATATTCTTAATAAGTAAAATAGTAAGTTTAGAAAAGCATCTATTTATATGGGCAATAGTGGAGAGGCTATTTAATTTAGAAATAATATTTATAGGCAAACCATTAAGCTATAACCAGTAAAGAATAAAAGCACAATAAGTTGATATATAAATATATAAAAATAGATTTTATATATTTGTACAATTACTAAAGATAAAATCTTAAATAATATTTTATAAATCAATTAGTAAGTGGAATTAATTTATAATAATATTTCAATCATAAATAACAAATTAAGTAGATAATAATACACTGGAATAATGTTTATAATTAAATATATAAAAGCCCCAATGTGTTTAATTTTTTATAATTCAATTACCAACAAAGTATTATAATAATAATATTAAATTAATGTAATATACAAATTTTTAAAAAAAAAAAACTAAAGTATTATAATAAAATTTACGTATAGAAAAGTAAAAATAAAGGAATAATCTAAGTATATGGATAAATCAGGTTTAAGTACCATTGAGTTTTTTAGCGATACTAGGTAGTGCTTAAAAAAACTACACCTACAAAATAAAAGTTTGTTGTAGAAGAATTTGAAGATATTTAATAGCCGTAATTCATAGCGAATACATCAATACAATTAAATAATTTAGAATCAATAAGTAGATCGTTTTAATTAGAAAATAATATTGATTTGATTTCTAATTAATAATCAATGAACTCTCAAGTATAAAAATGGCAATATTAAGATGAGATTGAAGAAAATCAGAAAAAATCTCAATGCTAATAATCTAGAATTACCATGCAAAAATTGAACGTATAGTTTACAATGGGAAATAATAATTCTTAATAAGGAAATTAAAATATGATGGAAAATTATAGTCCAAGCAAAGCTTTGACAGAACTAATTTCGAAATAAAAATAAAAAAAAAAAATAATTTTTTAAAAAATCTTATTTAATAAAGGAATAATCAAAATTAAAACTATATTTCTCAATTAACTGCTAGAAAAAATGTATATAATATAGTATAAAAGTTTATAAATAATATAAAATAATAATCAAGTTCATATATTTTCCGCCATCTATCGAAAAGACCCTTTTAATTTATAGATGATAAAAGTTCTGATTATAATTATTATAGGTATTTTTATATTAAATTTCATAGATTTACTATAATAAATAATAAAAAAATAATAATAAGGTTCAATTATAAAAATCATTGGGATTAACCTACTAATTTCTAAATATTAATGGAATAAGGGAAATAGAAGATCAATTAAAACTATTTTTATAAACTTTGGAAATAAAAATTCATGAGATTCATAAAAAATTTTTATTTATAAAATAATTGTATAATTAATCCAGAGTAATTTACAATAACTATATAAAATCAATATTAATATTAATTTTTTATATTTTTAAGTTCCTTACTAAATTGGATCTGGGAAATTTATATTTTAGTTCTGTTAGTTGTCAACATATTTTATATCCCTATGAAAATTACTTACGGGAGTTATTCAGAATTGCGAATAGACCCACTTTTAGAATTATTTCTTGATGATCTTCCTGCATACTCATTCGTAGTTGAGATATTTATTACTTTTAACACTGGAAAATATAGGAAGGGTATTTATTGATTATTAATTTTAAAATGAAAGAAAAATAATATAACATATTATTTTGCATATATGAATAGGAGAATACATAGATTAGAGAAAATAAATTACATTATTATATTTGAAAGAAAATTTTTTTTACGATGTTATTGTGGTAGGACCTTATTTTATTTCCAAGATACTGTCATTACCCTATATAGATGTAATTCTGTTATTTAGAACTAATAAAATAAAATAAATCTCAAATTAATTGTTTGAAAAAATAACCCAACTGTAAATAATAAAAACACATTATTTTTAATTAGATAAAATTAATTAAAATGATAAATTTTTTAATTTATTCAAGGAGTTTTAGTAAGCTATTTATGAATTATGTAAGATAGGTTATATAATTTTGTTTGTGGGTAAAAAGACTCATATTATTATTAAATAAAATTACCATATATGAATAACTTTATAATCAAAAAAAGGTCATTTTTGTGGATGTTCCTTCAATTTATTGGCATATATGGAAAAACAAGTATATAATGTGAAGTATACATGGCTAGACAGGTACTATTCTCTTCACCATGAAACCGAAAATTGGTTTAGAGACTACACTTCATCCTTATATTTTGCAGTTATAACAATGATTACAGTAGGATATGGTAAAGAAAATATCATATTTAAGATAAATAATAAAAATAATTTACTAAATAGGAGATATATATCCTGTTAATTCATAAGAAAGAATATTTGTAATCTTAATAACTTTATTGTCATGTGGTATTTTCGCATATTCCATAAATTCAATAGGAAATATGTATCTATTTATATTTATAGTATGGTTATAAGCTAATTTTATACTTAATTATTTTATATTTAGAATAGGTAAATTAAATTCAAAAAATAAAGAACTAAGTGTTAAAATGGCCTTCATATCTAATTACCTGCAGAGTAGAAATATACCTAGAGATTTATAAATGAAAGCAAAAAATACTTATAATATATTCATCGTGAATAGGTTGACGATGATGGAAAAGGAAATGCATTAATATAGCAACTTCCATGTAATATTATTTTATAATAATTTAAAGTAATTTAATTATTAACATGTTCATAGAGACACTCCAACTGTAAATTAAAATTAAAATGCATAGAAAATTACTTCAAAAGTAGAAAATATTTCAATAAAATTTTAGCTAATAATTTATTAACAAATTAACAATGAGCATAACTACTTTAAGATATGGCCCAAATTATGTGCTAATAGATTCATAAAATTGGCAAGAAAAATAAAATGGGTTATTTTTTTGCTAGAAGGAAAATTAGATGTACACTATTAAAATAAGAATATGAAACAGAAAAGGCAAAATCATTTTTAATGAAAACATTACACAAAGGATAAATGTTTAATGAATTGTAATGTTAATTTTATAAAAATAATAAAATTTCTTAATAAATTTAAATTTATAATTATATTTAGGGCATTTTTCTCGAATTAAACTCCAAGTAAAATTAAAATTGTTTCATCATCCATGGTTTATCTTGCTTATCTAAGCTATTAGGATTTTGTAACTATTCTAAACCAGTTTCCTTCTGATTTTGAAAAGTACTTTATCATTAAAGATACTATTAATATTTAAAAAAAAATAGCTCCATAATTTAATCTGATTTGTTCTCTATGTGAAAATGATTACCATTAAGAAGAAAATTGCAATAGAGTTCACTGGATTCCAAAAAGAGAAAGATTAACAAGATAATATATAGAAGATTATAATAAATAATAAGAAAGAATGTTTGTAACAAGAAATGATAATAGACTATTGAATACAAGGGCTATACTTAACGATTTAAAAGAATAAGTTATAGAATTTATTATAAACTAAGACGATATTACAGAGTAGGAAATATTAGAAATTTTATAGTGCATATTAAGCTCAGAATTAGTAAAAAATTAGACAGAAACTATAAATCATCCAGTTGTTGAAGAATCATACGATCATGATACATATTCTGAGGCTAGCAATAATTCAAAAACAGAATAAAAAAAAAGAATATGAAGGCAATTTAAAAATAGGAGGATAAGCTTCAAGATAAATAATAATTTGGAGTAAAATAAGTAATAATTAATAAAGAAAATTATTTTTACTTAAATATATTTAATTCATAATATATTTTGATTTAACAAAATATATTTTATAGGATAATGAACCTAAGCATGACAGTTCTTCTTGTTCTTCTTCTTAGCGTTATTATTAATAACGGAATCATTCATCAGAGCATATTAGTAGTTTGGGAATAATTCCCTCAATGATAGATATTTTGTAACATTAGAAGTAAAACATTAAAGAAGCGCTGTTTTCTGCAATACAAAAGATTTAATATTAGAAGAAAAATGGATAACATCAAAAATAATAATTTTTTAAAGGAATTCAGAAAAAAATATCCAATGTTAAAAGTTTTAAAAATATTTAAGATAATAGTTCCTCCAATGCTTCATATAATGATAAAACTCCTAAAAATAAAAAAATAAATAATTTTAATAGTTAAAACAAATTATAAGAAACTGGGTCTTTTAAATAAATTTATATTAACTAAGAACAACAAGAATAATAATAAAATAGTTTAGAATATGTAACATTTCAATAATTAACAAATTAATAGTTACAGTAAAATGCTTAATAATGCGATTAATCCGAATAACTATATAGCACATTATCAAATATGTCTCCTAAAAAAAATAAAATTACCAATAGCATCACATCTTCGGCTGTAAATAAAACCAAAAACTAAATTATTAAGAATTTTGGGGTAGCTAATCTACCTTATTTGAAGAAAGACAAAGCATAGGTATTTCATAGAAACTTAAAAAACTTAGCTAGCCAGTAGTAAATTCACATTTATTTATTGAAAATTTAACTTAATTTCCTCAAAATAAAGAAGATTTAATTCTATAAAATTCAGATTATATTTCTTTTTTTAAATTACTAAATTTCGATAGACAATTCTCATGGAAATATTATTTTCCTAAAAATAATTTGGATAAAGTTCTACTATAATATGACCGTATTTATGGGATATATTACAAAAAATTGTAATGGAAGTAAACTGATAAATACTTCAGCCTTTTAAATCAAAACTCAAAGCGGTATATGAAGGCTGTTTCTAATAAATTCATAAATAATATTTAAAAGAAAAGTATTATTTTATAAAAAGACAACGATTAATCAGAATGCTTAAGTTTAAGGTCTAAAAAATAATAAAATTGATTTTTCCTTATATTATTTTTTATTAATTGTATGTATCCTACTTTATAGTTTATAGAATATAAATAACATTTCTATCATTAACTGCACTGTTTAATATTTTATCAATTTTGAAAAATTAAAAATTATATTTAATGTAAATGTAAAACGAAAACAATAATTAAAATAAATAAAAAAGTACCAACTTCGATAATAAACTTGAGCAACTCCGAAAATTATTGAATTAGGTGAATTAAAATAACAATAATAAAGTAGATTAATAATAAATCAATAAATAATTTAACTAAACATACCATTAAAATGAATAAAATTCTAAAAGATTTCACTAAAGCAATATTTTTAATAATCATCAACTCTCTCGATAAATTTAAAAAAATAAAGCTGACTATATTATAGCGGACACCTATGATAATATGGTTGAATAATAGAATGATAAATGCTAAGAGAAAAGCATTTTAAGTGAAAATTAAAATTAAAATTAATATAATATAAATTACAAAATTAAGTCTACTAAAATAAAGATCAGGATTAATGCAAACAATCTATCAATAAATTGAGCTCTAATATAATAAAAATAAAAAACCATAACAATAAAACCAACATTTATATTCTCCCCAAAATTATTCACCTCAGGGATTTAAAAAGTTAAGAGAGACATTGGAAGATTTTAGAAACTAAATAAGTAGAAATTATTTTATTAAGTAATCATCTCCTTAATATTTTTCAAAATAAAATATATATAAAGAAGGCAGTAAATCAATATAAAATTCATAAACTCAATAATAAAAATAGAATTAAAAATCATATATTCTATAAAGCTAATAATTGAATAATATTTATCAAACCATCAAATTAGAACCTTCCGATTCAAATAATCATAGTTTAAAATAAAATATTAATGCATCAGTGGATAAAAATTTAAGTAATACTTCAAATGAATAAGAGTTACAAAGTTAAAATAGTGCTAATAACTTGCTAATTTGCGACTCATAAAGGAATATTTAAATAAGAAGAAATAAATTTAGAAAAACTATCTAGTGTAAATTAAGAGCTAATACTTTATAACCTCAACATCGTTAATCTTCTAAATAAAAAGAAATCAATTTTAGGGAAGAAAACAGACCTTTTTCTAAAAAATGGATTTAAAAAAACGTAAGCCCTCTCAAAACTTAAGGAAATATATAAAAGTAATCAAATTTACAATAAAAAACTTCAATGACCTAAAGACTTATTAATAATATAGATATAAAAGATATATTATAATTAAACATTGAAAATATTTAAATTTCGTAAAATGATAATATAGAACATTAATCTTAACAAAGTGAAAATAATATAAAATAAAATAAAGATATCATAATGGAAAATAGTAAAAAGGAAGTTCATTATAATATCGCAGAACTCACTGATAATTCTTAATCATAATAATATTATTAATAATGCATAAGACATCATAACAATTAGTTTTATAATGATTATTATGTTTAAAAAATGAGTGAATTATAAGATCTTAACAATAATGATATATTTCAAATAGAAAATTATTTTCATTCAAGTCTGAGTAAGCCATTATAATAAATTATTATTAGCTAACAATATAGTTTGCAAATTTCTTTAGAATTTAGGTAAAAATATTTTTTTTAATTTTGCAAACTATTTAGTAACATATAAAAGTTTCATTTATTAATAGAATATTATCAGAAGATTGTTTATAGCTCGATATTACATACATTAATACCGATCTATAAAACTAAGTAGAAATTTTATAAAGAAAATATGTAAATAAAAGTGAAAATATCGAATCAGATTTTGATCTAGAAGGAATTCAACTAAAACCAACTAAAAAATAAAAGAATCTCTCATATTCTAAAGTAAAAATATTGTTACTAGTTTTGCTAATTTTACTTAACTTTACGTAGTTTACAGGTATAAACTTATATAAAATTATTATTATGTTTTTATTTTATAACATATCATAATTTTATTAGAATAGTTGGAAAATAAGATTATTATAATTTACATATAACTCTTCCCTCATTAATTGCATAATATATATTTATGCACTCTGAAATTTTAGAATAAAATAATGATTATTTTGGGATAAATGGAATAATTCATAAAACAATCCCTAGAATATGCTGATTATTCATGATAAAATACATATAGAAAATTTTCATTAACCTTATATGAAACAATGGGATAATATTTCATGGATGTTTCCTTATATATTTGAAAATAAAATTAATTCGACTCAATAAGTTTATCCTATATATGGGGGTATAATAAAAACATGTAAATATTTAGAATTTAGTCCAGCAATTTAATAAAATTCAAATCAATTTCTTGAAATTATAATATTGCTGTAGCAAGATGTCAGTAAAAATTAACTAGAAATTTCGGTTAGTGGCCATAAGCATTTGGAAATATTTCTCTAAAACTTATTAAATGAACTTACCTTCTTGTTGTCTATAAAAATATTAAAAAAGAAAAAAAATAATAATTAAAATATATAATTTTATAATGAATGAATTTATATGTATATTTTCTACATCTATTTCTATTTATATATATTTTATTTATTAATATTCCAATTTAATTTATACCAATTTTAATTTTTATTACATCAACTTTAAAAATAATTAATTAAATGTATACAAATTAGATAGTTTTGTTATAATATGTATTCACAAAAAAAGAATTAATATGTAAACACAAGGAATTTTATAAGTGATGTAATAATTAACTTTTAAATTCAATAATGTCACAACTAAGTAAACAAAATAAGAAAATAAACAATAATTATATTTTAGTATATTTATAATTATTAAAAATAAAGTCTTTAATATTGATTTATTATATAGAATATTAAATTAAATTATACTTAAGTAATTTTTTATAAGGAAAATTAATAATTTATATATATTAAAAATAAGTTATTAATTTTATTATTATTAATACTGATAATTTTAGTATAAAAACATGATAAATCATATTTTGTTTTGTTTTTTTATATATATTAAATTATTACTAATTAATAAATTCTAAATATCACTTTCTCTGCCTCATAGTTAAGATATATTTAAGAGATTATGTTATTATTAAATTTACTATTTTTATTAATTTTCTTACTGCATTTATTATTTTTATACAATAAAATCTCCAATTTTTTTAACTATCATATATAATTAATCATATGAACATATTTATATATATGTGATAAAGTGTTGTTTCTCGCTCTTTTGTTGGTGAATTCTAAATAGATTTTCAATAAATTAAGAGTCCAAAAGAGATTCTTCCATGATGAGTTAAATGAGTAAATAGATTTAAAGTAATTCTTTAGTATTTTCTTTTTATTCACTCTACGACTATTAAAAATCAGATCTTCTTCTTTCATTTTTTTATTGATCCATCAGGTTTTTATTATTTTTACTATTATTTTTATTCTTGTTCGTGAGATCTAAATACTTGTTAGAAAAAGATATCGAATTATGTCTATTTTATCTGGGATTAGGTATAGTCAAATAAGATCCTTAATCATCTTTTTGCCTTCCATGGTGCAGCAAAGACCCCTCTCTTTTTTTTCTGCATAAACTTTATCCTTTTAAGTTGTCCTTCGCATAGTTTTTATTGATAGGAGAGCTTTCTATATCATGGTAATTATTTTCACAGTATACTTTTTATTACTTTTAATATTAGAATGGAAGTTATAAATACTCTCCAATTTCTGTTTGGAATTAAATAGCTTAGTTCTAAAGAAGCTATACTTCAATATCCTCATGTTAAATGATTGAGAGTCCAAAGGTATTTTGTTCATTTTCTGAAAGGGTCATAAGGGGATCTTTGTATTTCATTTTAAGAATAATTTGATGAATAGATGCTAAAAGATGGTCAATATACTGTTGCCATTATTCTATCAAATTTTCTAACTTAACCAAAATTTCTTCAGCACGCTGGGACCTAGAGTAGCGATCCCACTGACTTAAATTAAATATATTTATTTTTAAAACGAAAGAATCTCTCAAATCATAGGCCTTAAATAGTAACAATTTTGAGAAAATGAACAGAACATTTTTTATTGTGTCTTTTACATAAAATTTTACACTTTATTCAACTTATTAATCATTATTCCCATTAGAGATAATTTCTATATTTCAATTTTATATACATTCGTATTAATCTCAAACTATTTGTGTAAAGAAATTTAAGAGCTTATACTACTTTTTTTTCTTTCAAATGGTAACCCATAACATTAATTTTTTTTTTTAATTTTCCATGCAAGCTATCCCTTCTATATTCTTGATTATCTGAATATTCATCACTTGAACTGTCGCTTATATTTTCGCTTGACTGTTTCTAATGGTGACTGCCCCCTCCATTTTTTATAAGACATATTGATGTATTGTTATCATAAATACTTTCATTTTCCAATTCCTTCATTTAGCTTTATTGACTTATATCTTTATTGCTAGGACCCTTTAAATTATCAATAAAAAGGTCAGAGAATTGGTGCTGGTTATTAAATGCAGATCCTATCTTGGGAATCTTAGAATCATAAGTCGTAAAAGCGGTAGTTGCACTAGTATTATAAGTTTGCTGACTTATATATTTTTTATCGTGCTTACTGTATTTAAAGTTCTATTCGGGTGAAAAATTTTCGTCCTATTCTTCTACACAGTCATAATCATTTTCTTAATTTTGATTTTTAAATTAGGGAAATAAATCGCACTTGTGAATCAATTTTTCTATTTTTTCAACTGAAATTGGCTATGGAGACTTCGCACTTTACTTATATCTTTTACGTTGTTCATTATTATACGTAATTTTCATAGATAAATTGAACTTATTAGATTTTGTTAAAAGTTAATGATTGAAATAATAATTTCTTTTCTATTTTATTTATTTTTATTTAATGGAATTTAATTTTTTGAAGTATTTAATTAAATTAAATTAAATTAACTTTTATTTTTTTTTCTTTCTTTTAAGGTTGATTTTATCTTCACAACTCATTATTTATAATAATATTAGTTTATTTTTTATATTTCTACTGTAAAATTTGTATAAAGAAGTATTAATATTTTAATTTATATAATATTTTACTTTGTAAATAATTATTTAGAATTCATTAATTCACACTACTGGCTAAAAATGATTAAAAAAATATATTTTATTAAAATACTTGAGATACAAACATATTTAATTATAAATATCTAGTACATAAAATTAATTGGTACTTTGTTAATTTATAATTTATGACTATTGTTTATTTAGTAGACATTATTTTTATTACTATTTGTTAATTCTTTTAATTATTCTATATTCTATTTCGAATTATTTTATAAAAATTTAGTTTTTATTGAATTTAAAGAGCAAAGTAAATAATAATCTAGTGATATATAAATATTTAATTCATTGGAATTATAAAAAATATAATTAATAAATATTTTTTGTAAAATATTAACAATCATTAAAAATTTAGTGGATTAAAATATTTTGATAGCAAATAAAAATTGATAACTTATATTAGTGAAGCGTATTATTTTAATTTTATGAATCAGACTCATAATTTATAAGTAATATTCTCATTTTAATTAAGCCTAGAATATTAAGATACGTAATAAAAGCCTAGAAATTTGAAATAATTTTAAATAAATTGCATTAATTACATAATAAAAACATTTTTTTTCATTATTATTAAATAGGTATAACAAAAGTTATATATTATTGTCATTATTTATTAAATAAAATTAGTTTATTATTATTTGTGTAAAAATAATTAGAATATTAATGGGTTAAACCAATAGTATATAAAACGAACAATACAAAAATAGATCATAGCCCATAAATCACGAATAAAATTTTTAATAAAATAATGAAATAAAGGTATATTATTGTTATAAATATATCTTATCATTATATTGATAGTTAAAATATAATATTCATATTATTATTATTGATAATATTATATTATGGAACAATAATAAATAGGTACTATTTTTACACGGACTTGAGAGTGGTGTAGAAGGCTCAAAAGCTAAATATCTGAAAGCACGGTTTACAAATTTTAGCGTTCCAGATATGTAATTATCAGTCTATAAATTGAATAAACAAAATTCATTGATTAGAAAAACATTAAGTAATTGGTGTTCTGTTTAGAAGGGTGGTATGGATTGTCTGTAATCATGTGTTAATATTGCTATAAAAGAAATAAATAATTTAAGCCCGATATTGTAATTGGAAGTAGTTTGGGAGGGGCTGTAGGATGCGCCATAATGTCTGGACTATAATAAAATTCTTTTAAAATTATAAATAAAAAAACAAAAGAAATGTAATAATTATAAAAAAGTGATTCTTATGAATAAAAGAAGAATAATAATATTTTAGTAATAATTAAATATGGCAGGGTCCTATTTTGCTTTTAGCTCCAGCCCTTGACTTGTTACTAAGCAAGACTTTTAATAATGAAGAAAATATTTTATGGAAATAAAACATTCAGTATATATAAAGAAATAATAAGCATATCTACATTTTACATGGAGATAATGACTAAACTATACCTATTTTATAATCATCTTAATTGAAAGAATAGTATTTACCCCAGTGTAATTTTTAAGTAATAAAAGAAGGGGATCACAGACTGAACAGCAGTTTAATTCATAATGATAAATTATATTAAATAATAGTTGATATAGTAGATTAATATAAAAAACATTAAAAGTAATAAAATGATATCATTCCTAAGCTTTGAATAAAATCTAATAATAAAATAATTAGTTTTTAATAATATTTTTCTAAATAATTTAATTTTTCATTATTATTTAAAATATATTATAATATACTAAAATAACTCTATTATTAAATAATAATTTATATTAATTTTCTGCGGGTTTTTTAGTATTTTTAATTTAAGCTATTCAAGTTTGATAAAATAAATTATATTTAATAAAGCCTTCAATATTAGAATAACATAAAAGAAATTTAAAAATGAATTTAATGAAACTATTTCATAAATTAGACCAAAAAAGCAAAAATTTTTATTTATTTTATATCGAAATGAAATACTTATCATATTATGTTTTTAAAAAAAGATATATATTTTTATAAAGTATAACAATATATTATAGTTGGTTAAATAATTATTATCTAAAATGTTCGCTCAATATTTATAATTAAAATATAAGTGTTTGATATAATTTAAGCATACTTATCTAAATTTCATTATTAAAGAAGTAATAGCATTAAATAATCTTTAATTTTCGTTTTTAATAAAAATCTTATATTATATTTTCATACACTTAGTTACTTGTATTTCTCATCTATTTATATCTGATAATAATAATTAAGCTTTTTATATTAATAATAGTTAATTACATAGTTTGCTAGACCTTGCGCAATTTTAAATTATTTTGAAGTAATAATTTTGCTAATAGAATCAATCGTACCATAACCTTTATAAAAGCGAGTATTTCAAAGGAAATTTTGTAAAATTAAAAATAATTTCAAATTAAAAAAGAAAAAAAAAAGGATAAAATACCTTTATAACAAATTTTTATAAAATATTTAAGAGGTCAGCAAAACCAAAACTTATTTAAAAATGTAAGAAATTGATTAAGAAGAAGAATTCGTCGGTCCTATGTTAATCCATAAGTTGGAAGAAAAAGGGATCAACAATGCAGATGTTAAAAAACTAATGGAAGCTGGTTTTAACACAGTAGAAGCCGTAGCTTTTACAGCCAAGAAATAACTTATTAATATAAAAGGTGCATACATTAAAATTTCATAATTTCATAATTAATATCTTTAATTGTATTTTATGATTTTATTTATTAGCATAAAAATATTTTTTATTTTTATTAATACTTATTTTATGAATAGGATTGACTGAAGGAAAAGTAGACAAAATTTTAGAAGCTGCTCAACAATTAGTACCTATGGAATTCACTACTGCTAGCGAATATTTAGATAAAAGAAAACACATTATTTAATTGAGTACTGGTTCTAGATAATTAGACAATTTGTTGGGAGGAGGAATCGAAACAAACTCAATAACTGAAATTTTTGGAGAATTTAGAACCGGAAAAACTTAAATAGCTCATAGTAATTGTTATAATTTTTAACATAAAATATTCATTCAAAATGTGCTAATTTATATTATAATTTTAGCTATCTGCGTGACCTGTCAATTGCCTAGATCAAGAGGGGGAGGAGAAGGAAAAGCTATGTACATTGATACTGAAGGTACTTTTAGACCTGAAAGACTTGTTGCGATTGCAGAGAGATTCGAATTAGACCCTCAAGAAGTTTTGGAAAATGTTGCCTATGCAAGAGCTCACAATTGCGATTAATAAAATAAACTTTTAGTTTAGGCTGCCAGTTTAATGGCTGAAAGTAGATATGCCTTACTTGTTGTTGATTCTGCCACTGCACTTTACAGAACTGATTTCTGGTAACTTTTAAATAAAGAATGATAATAATAAAAAAAAAATATAAATTATAATTAAATTAATTTTATTTAGTGGAAGAGGAGAATTATCTGTTAGATAAAATCATTTGGGAAAATTCTTAAGAAACTTATAAAGAATTGCTGATGAATTTTCCGTAGCTGTTTTGATTACCAATCAAGTTATGAGTTAAGTAGATGGAGCTGCCATGTTTGCAGGAGACCAGAAAAAACCCATAGGAGGAAATATTATGGCTCATGCTTCTCAAACCAGATTGTATTTAAGAAAGGGAAGAGCTGAAAGTAGAATTGCAAAAATATATGATTCTCCTTCTTTACCCGAATCAGAAGCCGTTTATGCTATTGGAAAAGGAGGTATTGATGATTATGATGAATGAAAATATCACCTATTTATTAAAATATATAATTATTTCTAAATATATTTTAATTTAAAAATTAATTAATACTTATAGTGTATGTTATGAAATTATTATATTTCATGTCATAAGCGTTTTTTAAAACACTGTATCATTTAATAATTCTCACCATATTTATTTCTAGTCCATTTTATTATAATTTAAAATATTTTCACATTAATAATAATCATTCATATATATACTAAGGATAATAAATATATATATAAATTTTCATTATTATTAATAATAAAAAAATTATTTGAAGAAAAAAACTGTAGTTAAAAATAAAAATAAAAAAATCATATTAAATTAATGAAATTTTCAAAAAGCAAATAAGAGTCAAATTATAGAATATAGGCCGTCAAGTTTTTAAAATATAATGAATTACCAGAAAATCACTCCACATTAAATAACAGTTAGATTGAATAATAAAAACTTTTTTAAAGTGAAATATAAAAAAACATTATACCGTAAGAAGATAATGGGCGAAAATATACCTCTCTTTCAGATGGGAGAAAGGGCTTAAATAAGCTAAAAAAGTTTTTAAAAAAACAAATGAAAGTATAAGTACAGAAATTAAGGATACTTCACTTTTTAGTTCAAAATAAAATGAATTTAACTCAAGTTAGGATAACAAAATTAATAAAATTAATTTTTCACCTTACATTCAAGAAAGAAATAATATTGGATAATTAATTTCCTAAAATATACCAATTGGAAGTAATTTAAAAATGGATAAAAAATCTTTTAAAATATTTTCTACAGTTAAAGGAGATGAAGCTAAAAAGTTAATATTTTTAGATGACAATAGAGTAATTTTCGAAAAAGGATACAGAATAAATCCTACTCTATCAAGGAAACAGAGAAAATTATTACAAAATATAGATTTAAATAACTAATAAGATATATATTTGCATAAATAATTTGTATCATAAACTACTCAAAATATGAAATCTATTACATCATAAAAATTGCATAAAAATTCTGTTATGAAATATCATACAGAAGGATCTGTGGATTCATTTTATGAAGATGAAGTATAAGATTTTACATAAATCAGAAAAAAAAGTTAATTTAAAATAAAGGATTAAAATATATTATAAAAGATAATAATAATGAAAAATAAAATTATATTTTAAAATAAAATTATAGTTAATAAAATTTAAAATAAAATAGTGATAAAAAATAAAATAATGGTATTTCTTAATAGACAGAGAATAAATTAAAAGATATATCAGACCCAGTAAATTAGTATTAAGATGACAGCGAAGTAAAAAGCTACGTGGATCCTTGTGATTTGAATTAATTAAAAACTTCAATTATTACGAAAAGATAATAAGATAAAGTCTTGAATTAAGATTTTTCAGACTGGGGATTTAAAATAAATAATTCAAATATTATGAATAATCAAAATAATGTAAAGAAGAATTCTTAGAAACATAGAAAATAAAAATTACCTAGAATTAATTTAAAAAAATAAATGAATATTATTTTGCCTGAAATTTATAACGTTAGCTTTACATAAGTAAAAAAGAAATCTCCAGAGTTTATTATTCCAAGGAGAACTAGTATTGATTATTCAAATAAAAATCCAGAAACCTACATTCCTATAATATAGGTATAATAATATTAGTATATTTTAATATTTATATGAATGACAATTTTAATTTTTATTAGAATGTATCTAGTATAAACAATAAAAATTAATAAATAGATGAAGTAGATGAAGGTTACTAGAAAAAATATCAAGAAATTTTGTAAGATATACGGAAAAAAGTTAAAAATCAAAGAAAGGATTCTAAAATTATTTAATCAGTTGACTTCAACATAGCTAATTCTTACAACATAGATGAAAGAGATGAACATTTTGGTTAGAAATTTGATAGTTAATTCAGAAAATATATCTTTTCTGCTAAAAAATCTCTTAATAATTTACGAATAATAGCAAGAGATTTAATAAGTAAATAAGATTGATCTCATATTAGTTTTATTAGAAAATATATAAATTTTTATTTTTATAATTAAGATATTTTATTCATAAAAAATTGTTTTAAACGTTATATTTTTTATCTTATGATATAATATTAATATTTAATTTAGACAATAATTATTTTTAAGAAAAGTCCATGAAATTCTTAATAACTATTCGAAAAATAGAATAAAATAATAATTATATATTTATAGCCATAGAATATATATTATAAAATAAGTTTTAGATAATTCTTAAATATTGAATTATATCTATTAATAAATAAAACAATAAGAAACTATAATGTGTTTTTCTATTAAAAGAATAATGTATAAGACTAAAGAAAAATATATTTTATTCTATTATTGCTCAAAATTTTATTAAGATAATATAATTTCTATTTCAATACTATTTAAAAATAAAATAAATGGAATAGTTTTTTACAATAATAACAAACCCAATATAATTATAGAATGCTTTATCTTACATATAAATGATAAAAATAAGACATATCTATATGTTTATATTTAAAAAGAATATATAATTATGCTATTAATCAAGTTAATTCTTTCATTAATGATTTAAAATCTTTATATTATCCGCTTTAATATTTCAATGCTACATAGAAGATCAAAATTATGGCCCAACTCAATATAATAAACTAGATTGGTATATTTGTTATTATTGGTATTTAAATTATTATTTTTATTATAGCATATTTATTAGTTTATTAAATTATTTAACTGCTTTTAGCGATATGCAATATTTAATTTTCTTAATATCCATTTTATTATTATTATTTTATATTACTATAATATTTAAACTAAAATTATTATATACTATTGACAAATTAGTCATAATATAATTGATTATTAAGAGTCGATATTCAATTATATTTTCTCAATTCATAGATAGACTCCTACAGCTAAAAATAAAAAGAATGTTCCTGAAGACAAAAATATGCTGGAAAATACTCCAAGTACTATTTCTTTAGATAAACTTCTTTACTATTTCTTAAATGTTATTTAATATCTATTTAATATGCAAAAGATTAGGTTAAATGTATTGAAAATCGGAATAAAATAATATTTATTTTATAAATTATTATTATGATTAATTCTTAATTATTTATATAATACTAATGATTTTACATAAAAAAGTAGCTCATCATTATAAACCCAATTAAGAGCAGAAGAATTGCTAGGTTTTCATAATATTATAAATTTATATAAGTTTAAAATTTCTAAAGATTTTCTTCCTACAGAGCTTCCATATATTTAAATTTTTTATTTACTTATATAACAAGCGAATATTTATTATTTCTGCTTTTAATTTTCTTATTGTAGTATATACATATGACTATGTGTTTTTAATTAATTACTATTTGTTTATTTCTTAACTATTGCATATTGTTGCTTTTATTTAATTAATGGTATAGAGAAATACTTAAATATAAAAAATGTATTACTATATTTAGTTTATTAGCGTGGAGATATATAAAGGTATTTAATAAAATTGTTTAAATATAATCACACAAATTATTGAATTTATTATTATGGTAGATTAATTTAAAAATATTATTAAAATAATATTATAATGCAGTCCTTATTTATCTTTGAAGAAAGGGACTAAGTAATTTATTTAAATAATTTTTTTTGTAGATTTTAAGTGACAAATAAATTTATTTAATTTAAATAATAATTAGTTTAAGTAATTATTTAAATTATATATTATAAAATAATAAAATTAAACTATTATTTTTGCGCATTGGAAATATAGCCATTGTGTTTTCTACATTTTTGTTTATTTTTTTTTATAAATGATGTAATTTAGAAAAAAATTAATCCATACTAATATAGTAATCTAATTAAATACGAATTCTGAATTATTATAGTAGTATTAGTTGTAATAAATCGCCTGTTCGAATAAATACTTAAATAAAAAAAACAAATTTTATATAAAGTTTTTTATAATTTTATTAACTCTGCCTAAACATATAGCTACGCATAAAAAATGAATAGACTCCAAAAATTAAAATTTCAACTGGAAGAACAAGGTGGAAACCAAGATGATACACTTCTTCATTTTAGAAATAAAGTCTTTTTACTCTAATACTTATCGACAATGATATAAATTAAAGAAGAAGAAACTGAGATTATTTAAGACCTGTCAAGATTTAATTTTTCTGATTATTTTACCTAATATCTCGTAATTATATTTCTCAAAAAATTTTCATAATAAAAACTTATATTCTTATTATTTTAATTTTAATAAATAGTAAATTGCATAAATAAAAATAATAAAAAATGAATTCCTTCCCGATATAAAACATTTATCTGGAAGAAACGGATGGTTTTAACTAGTTTTGCCTTTTTCAACTGATAAATCCCTTCAGTATAGATTTGCCTCTTTAGAGGTTCAGAGCATAAGAATTGGTAAATTTTTAGAATTACTTGATTATTGTGCTGGAATTTCAGTATTCAGGTAGGAATACAAATTAAAATATAAGTAAAAATAATTTTGAATTTTAACTTAAATACATTTTTAGGAGTTTAAGACAATTTACTGAAGCGTAGTAGAGCATAGTGACTGCTTCTTTGGATAATGTGCAATTTTTCCATGGATATGTTCCAAACGATTAAGATATGTATATTCACTGTTATCCTGTAGCTAAAATAATTAAGAAATTGACAAATAATTTAATCAAAATATTTATTAATTAATTTTATAGAGTTGGGCGCACAAAACCTCCATAGAAATTAGAATAGATGTCGAATGTGTAGATAAAAATTAAGTGAAGACTCTTTACTGTTCTGCATATTTTTTAATGGTATTGAAAAACTTTAATGAAAAATAAAATATTCAATTGCCAGAATTCAGTTTTGAAGGAGAAAATAATATAGAAAGGGCTAAAATAAGATATGAATAAGGAAAAGTCCGTTAGTATACTAGACTTTCAAAAAAGACGATATGGAATATAAAAAGCCCCCCACACAAGAAGAAAACTTAAAGCTTCATGAGCTATTTTTAAATATTGAAAAATTTAAAAAGTCAAAAGAGTTTATCTTAACAAGAGACTCTACTGTTACCAATACTTGCTTTATTCAAATGCAAGACAAAAATATTTACAATAAAGTTTTTGGGGAGTAGTGTTGAGAGAAGCCTACGACTTGGGTAATATTATTGTTTATATTTATTTATTTACTTATTAAAAACAATTGATTTTTTAAAAATATCATCAGCCTTCGTCGCGGTTTATAAATATTCTAACGGAGCCAGCCCAAGAATCTATCATATTGATGACGTTCATTTTATTGCAGGAGCTTCCGTTGGTACGATTATAAAATACGAAGCAAAGATTACATATGTTAATAAATATTTGGTGCATGTTAGAGTTGATGTGAATCAACAAATTCCAGATAAAAATAAAGAAAATAGTTTCGTTGAAAAAAAAACTACAGAAGTTCACTTAACAATGATTTGCGAAAAATTATAAAAGCCTGTATTGCCTATATCGTATATTGATGCTCTTGACTACTTGGAGGGGAAAAGAAGAGTCGATTATGTTTCTAAAAGATATTAGTGAAGACTGGAAAAACCAATATAATTTATTTTATTATATTTATTATTTAAAAAATTTATAAAAGATGGATTAACTTTTACTTTTTTTTTATTTTATAAAATATATATATATACTACAGGTAAAATAAATATTATATACTTAAATAAGTTATATATTCCGGGTCAATTTATCTATACGTTAATAGTTATAGTGCTTGAAAATTATAAAATTACTACTATTCCAGATTTTTAAGGTGACAAAGCTACCTGTGTATTTTTTTCCCTTTTTTCATACTTTTTTATTAAAATAAAATTATAAACAGTATAAATAAATCCCTAATTCTATTTCCTATTAAAAAAAAAGAAAAATTAAGTCCACTGTATAGAATTTTTATAGAAAAAAAATATATTTTTTTATATATGAAGCAAAAGGGAAATTATATGTTAAATGAAAAGGAACAGCAAATTTTGGAAAAAACACAAAAGAAATTATAGCATACTTCGGAATCTGTGAATTTATCAGAAATTGATTTGTAATCATTTACGCAGGATATTCCTTCTAATATAAATCTTTAGACTTAAAATTATCAATCTTTATAATAAATTTAACTTAATACCGAAAATCAGGAAATGCTTCCTACTCAAAATTAAGAAGAAGGATGCACTTTATTTTAATAATAAATATCAAATAATTAATATTTAAACGAAGGCCAAAAAATTGCAATATTTTAGAAATAACCTAGACCTTTCCAAGGTGATATTATTCAATAACAAAAATAAGAAAATAGTGAATTTTCAATTATAAGTGTGGCAACAAATTAAGATTAGCAACAAATTCGAAAAAATCAATATTTGAATTTTCCGACCAATTCTTAAATATTATCTTAATCATTTTCAAATAAAAAGAGAGAAAATAGTGGATTAGGATTGTGGGGGTTTAAAACTCTATAAGAAAATAAGGAATTTCAGCGTTAAATAGAGAAAGAAAATAATCAAATAATGCAAGAATTGCAATCAAGAAAAAAATAGGAAAAATTAAAATGTGAAAAATTTAAAAAATACATGTTTAATTAAAAACTAATTGAAAAAATAAAATTCATTGTTTAAAATTTGGAAATCACTCGTTTGAAATCCCTTAAAAAGCGCCATTATTAAATGATAAAAGAAGATTAATTATAGGGAGTGAAAAAGAAAAAATTAGAAAGTATCAAAGATTTGATGTAGCATAGCACTCATTAAAGGAAGCAAAATTTCTTAAAAATATTTAAAAAATAACTCGCTTTTAACCTGACAATTATTTCGTTCTTTTTATTGACATATTGGGAATTATTTTAACAATTTATTTAATATTTTCTATGCATTTGCATATTTTCTTTTAAGTAGATTTACATAACAGTATAGTTATTAGTAAAATTTTTTATTTTGTGCCCTTTTTTTTATTGATCGAGAGTTTAGTCAAACTAAATACTGCGATAATTGTAGATGGTTCGATTGAAGATGGTAAAAAATTATAATAATTGTTTTATTTTTAATATAAATTAATAATATTTATTTTTCACTAAAAAAAAATTTAGATTTATGGAAAATATATCAGTTTTATAAAAATAAATTTTTCAAATAAGATGTTTTGGGATTGGCCATCATAATTCTCTACTCATTAATAAATTTTTTTGAACACCACGGCAAAGTTGACTATATTTTAGATATTATGTATCATTGCAGGTTAATAACTCTTTATCGTATTTATTCTAAATTAGAATATCATTTTTTTCTGTGGGGATACAGAGCCCATCTAGTATAACTTTTCAAAATGTTTTGCTAATTATTCGTCATGAGTCATTCTATAGGCTGTTTATGGTAAAATATGAAATCCAATTCTGAGTTTATTGAAAAATTAAGATATTTAATTTAAGTAAATTAAATTAAATCATACATATATAGGCATATAACTTGCGTTATTTAATAAATGTCTGGGGAAGAAAGAGGATGGTTATACCAAAGAAACCTCATTGACTAAGAATGGCCGATTAAATACATTGAGAGTTTTTATTGGAGTACCACCACGATAATGCTGATGGGGAGTCAAGGAATAACTCCTGTTGAAGTTGTGTTTTAAACTGTTATTATATTCTTCACTGTAGGAAGTATGCAAAATAACATATTAAAAATAGCAATTTATTCAAAACTAAATATTCTATTATTTTTTATAAACAAAATAGTTTTTGCTTAGGTGCTCGAAGTTATTGCTTAAATTCTGCAGTAATTATCAAAAGACA
Organism: Miamiensis avidus; assembly: GCA_037039885.1. Classification (NCBI taxonomy): domain Eukaryota; phylum Ciliophora; class Oligohymenophorea; order Philasterida; family Glauconematidae; genus Miamiensis; species Miamiensis avidus. The sequence continues at coordinate 270,519 of JAWVGU010000021.1, forward strand.
GTTAGTAATATAAAAACAATTTAGAAACCATAAATAAGTATATGAAAAGCAAAAATCTTGATTTAGATACACAGACGAAGGTTAGGTAGGTTTTTTAAATTTTCTATAGCACTTAATAATGTATATAAATTTGATTATTTAATTAGAAGATATATGGAATAATGCCAATCTTCAAGCAGAGAAGTAAATATAGTATTTTTTTTAATTATTTTTCAATAAATATAATTATAAACAAAAACATTAGATAAGTGTAAATACTGAAGCAGAATGTGTAATATAATAGCTGCCCGGGAACCTCCGATCCAAAATTACAAATGAAATAAATGGCTCTATAATAAAAAATTCGATATTCTAATAAATAATTTTAGTTCGAAAACTATAGACAAGACGTTTAACAGCGAAAATACCATGCAGGAAACCAGTTATATTGCTCAAGAAAAATTATTTTAATAGGAAGCATCTTAAGATATTTATTTATATTTGGTTCTTGCAGGAGAAGGTAGAGAAATAAAATATTTATTTAATATAAATTGTTGTTTGAAATAATTATTGTCTGCTATAGTTGAATTATATTTCTCTAAGAGTACTGATGTAGATTAAAGTGAAGAGCATTATGTTTTCAAATAAGTAAAGCCGGGAGATATATTTTGTACTGATTGCTTTTTTACAGGTAATACACTTTAAATTCATTTATTCTTTTTTAATAACATACAAATCATGAATACAAAATTATAACTGGATAGGAATGCCTCCAAAATACGGCGCTAGATCAACTAAATTTTCGATTGTGTGCAAAATCAAGAGAACATCTTTCATACAATCGATAAAGTGTAATAAAAAAGATTATGAAAAATTCTGTAGCATTAGAGATTAATTCCTTAGCAATGGTAAATGCATAGAATTTAAATAAAAATGCTTCATTTGCAATTCATATTATCATTCAGAAGGTAATTGTAATTTATTGCAATTTAATCCTGACAGATTATAGCTTTAGTTAAAACAACAAATAATAGAAAAATCTTCTTTAAATTACAGAAAACGGTAATTAGAATTGAATATTAAGTGTTATATTTATTCACTAAATAATAAAAATTATATATATTTCATATATTTTTAGCTATTTTCGGGGAATAAAACCCTTTAATGCCTCATCCTATTCGATTTTAAACGTAGTCAAGATTTTAAATAAGTTATTTAGATAGAAATATCCCTAACTCAGATTGTAGTATTCCTCATAGAGTGGGATACGAGATGAAAACCCAAGCAATAACGACAGCTTTTCTGATAGTTAGGAATTGCAGTATATTTTGCAACACTAAAACGCTTAAGGATACCTTCAAGATATGATTTACGAAGATGATTACTCCTCATCTGACAATGAATAACAGAGCTTTGAATTATAACATAATAAATCCCAATCTTTTTCGTTTTAAGAAGTTAGAAAGTAAGTTAATAGCTCTTCTTAAAAGACTGCGATAAATTAAGAAGGTAATATCGTGGGAGATTTTACACATACAGTAAACAAATAGTTAAATTGTTTGGGCGGGAGTAATAATGCATCTAAAAATGGTAATCAGAACTCGATTTAGCAATAATACTGTTCTGAAAATAACTTTAGGTGTGATAATAATGCCAATGAGGCTGATAAGGGAGAAGAGTAGGGCGGTATTCGGAAAAGAAATAATTCAACTCAAATTTCTAACTATTATACGAATAATATTGCCAGTCTATCTCACATAAAGAGTCCGAAAAATATGAATAAATCCAATTAACAAAACAATCCTGGAAGCAATTCATCTCTCACACAGAAATAGGAATAGTAATAAATGTGTCGAAGATCGCAATAGTTCCGGAGACTGAGCAAAAATTTATTTACTATATTTTAGCAAAGAAAAAACGGAGTTAAAATTCCTATTTCAGCCCCCCATCAAAAGCACACCTCTGAAGATCCTGAACGGATAATATCCAAACTATGTTCTTCTTAATAAAGCAATAGAGAAAGGATTTCGAAATAAAATAAGTATGAGTTGTATTAAGTTGTTGGGATGATATAAAAGAGTAACTGTTTTTTGAGTTCGATGCATAGTAAGACTACAGATTTTATTTTCCAAAATTCAACTTATCTTCTCAAGTGTCTTAATTTAACTGCTTATCATAAATTAAAACAGATACCATTTTAAAGAAATTTTAATAAAAAGCTATTTTAGCTAAAAGGAGATCTCCTTGATAAAATATAAAAATTGTTTAATTATAAGTTATTAATTTATATTATGGTTATAGGTAATATAGTTTTTAAATATTTTATTAAAAAAAAACAATTAATTTTTGAAAACTAATTATAATTGAATTTTTAAAAAGTTATTTAGTTATAGGTATACCATAGTAATAATATCAATGATAATTTAAATAAAATTTTCAAAGTGCTTACAATATTATATTTTATTTTTATTATATAAAAATAAGAATATAACAATAAAATCTGTAGTATTCCATATTAGGATCAACAAAATTTTAAATATGATCACTGGGCTATGTTAATGAATATTTAAATTTTATTAATAGCTTTTTTATATTTCTAAACTTAAATAAAATAAAAAAGGAGAATTAAACATACAACAAAACTAAAATAGAAGGTAAAAATAAATTTGATGAATAAAGAACTAATCCAGAAGTATAGAATTCTAATGCCTGAAGAAGAACTTGAAGAAAGATATCGCTTTATCCGTTTAATAGGTAAATGTTTATATGTTCCAGCAAATCTGATAATTTAAAATTAGGACATGGAAAAAATGGAGATGGCAAATTATATGAAAGCAAGAAAAACAAATAGCTGATTGTACTCAAAAACTTCTGTGAAGTAAAGAAGCAGAATTTGTACTATCCGTTATAAGAGATAGATCAATATAATTAAATTAGTACTTAGTGCAGTTTAGTCCCATAAATAATAGGTATTTATAAGTTTGTAAAGTAAAATTAGGTGTAATTATAAATTAAAGTTTTGATATTATTAATGGTAGGAATTTCGCAAAACGTTATAAATACTTAAACAAATAAACCCTCCGTTCACAGACTTTCAATATGGCTTCCCTATATTCCTAGTCTCGCTGAAAAAATATAATAAAATAGTCCCTATAGCATTAATGATATAGTTTAATTAATGAAGGAAGTTGTAAAAGTATTCATAGGATTACACAAGTCATTTTTAGCTCACGGAAATGTTAAGCCATAAAATATACTTATAAAAGAAGAAGAAGACAAAGAAATATAAAATAATTAAGCGAATGCTAAAGTATAAATATCTAAATCTTATAAAGTATTCCTAACAGATTTTTCGCAGAGCAAATAGAATATGTGATTAGTTAATTCGATTTTTTATAAAAATTTTTGTAAATTAAAGAAAATATTTGAATAATTTTCTTTAGGTTTATTAAGAATCCATATACTCCTCCCGAAATAGCTGAATATGTAAGTAGTGCTTAATAATAATTCAATTATAAAATAAATTTCCATTTAATAAATGAAAGATCGATTCCTATAAAGAGTTTCCTAGAAACCTCAATTCACAAACCACAAGTTTGATTGATATATATGGATTGGGGGTAATTATGATTATGCTAGGGGTAGGGTATACAGATTTAAATAATGAATTTACAAATCCTGAAAAATTGCTTGCTGAGTTGGAATATAAATGCACAATAAATGAAATACCAAGGTTTTTTTTTAATTAACAAATTTTATTTCTAAAATTAAAATTCTATTTTTTGTTAAAAAATAGAAAATATTTTACTATATGCAGAGATATGATAAATAAAAAAGCCTCTCAACGTATTACCTTAGAATATTGTTTTTCTGAACTGCAAAAAATAGAAGAGATATTAAACTAAGAACCTGTAGAAGTAAAAGAAGAAATTCCTCTTTCTAAGAAATAAATAGAAATGGAGAGATTAAATTAAACAATAAAACAAATTTAATAAAAATATCTGGTTATTTGCAACAAGGTGAGTGAACATAAAGCTTACAAATTTGAATGGGAAAATTGGGAAGATGTACCATCAAAAAATATATTTAAATTAATAATAATTAAACAAAATTAATAAATTACATTGTATTAGATCGAAAAAAATCCCTATTGGTGGAAAGAAAATGGGAAAACTTTTCATGGGCAGTTATTGAAATTTAAAAAGGGCAGTGGATGGAGATGCTATCAATGTTGGGATTTCTATAAAGAAGCAAAATAGTAAATTGACTCTATGAATACGTAAATGTAAGAAATAGTAAGTTGAAACTACTTTTTATAAATCAAAAATACAAACAAATCTTAGTTAGTTACTTACATACATACAAAAAAAATAAATAAAACTTATTATTATTAAAAATATATTTAACTAATTTAAGGGAGGAAGATGGTAATATTATATAGTATTTAATTTAAGTATTTCAACTCTTTTTTTTTCTTCTTCTTATGGTTTTTTATTTCTATTTTATTAATATTTGCTTTCATTTGATATTTAAATGTTTATACTTCTCACTTAAGTTTTTTTACACCGTCTCCGATAATAGGAATGAGTACAAGCAAAAGTATGCATATTATGACCACAATTATTACTATTTTAAGTTTTAAATTTCTATAATACATTAATCTTTCGAGATCTTTGGACTACTTTTTCATATTCTGACTCTGCTTTTGGAGGGCTTCTGTTTTCCCTTATAACTGGTTCAGTTATTCTCCATTTCCAACCATATCTCCGATATTTTTATTCATTTGCAATTTTACTTCATCAAGATTGGCGTTGGCTTCGGATATTTTGTCGACCGAAGCCAAATCGTTATACTTTCTAATGAGTTCTTGCACCTTAGTTTTACAATGAAACTTAATTTCTAAGTCTTCGGCATCGTCGATAGAGTTGAGGTTATTTAAGTGCGACTGCACTTCTTTTATAAATTAGTAAGCACATCTTTCCGGATATTGTTTACCGACCTCCAAAAGGTAATAAATTTTGTGTTGGTCATACTTGCAATACCAAAAGGATTTGTGTGTGGTTATTTTCTGTTCTTCTTAGAACTGCAATTCCAGTTGAAGCAATTGGTTTTTTACTGTTTTCCCTTTGGCCTATTAATCTGCTAATTTATCTGTGTTACTAAAGGCATAAATTTCCGATTCAGCTCTTCCGAATGTGAAAAATAAAATATTTTTTTCTGTCATGTCTTCTTTAATGTTGGTTTTTATCTAAATTTAATTTTTCTTGGTATTTTCAATTTCTATGTGTTTATTTAAAGTTTTTCTTATTTTTTTATTTAGTCAATCAAACTTTATTAGGATTATAATAGTTTGTTTCTTTATTTTTTAATTAATAATTTGTTAAAGTTTATATATATATATTATCTAATTTCTTTATTTTCAAAGAAGACTTGTTCGTTTGTATACTTAATTTTTTGTTTTTACTTTGCTTTGCCTTAGCGAAATATTATTGAAATAACTTTTTTCCTTTTACTAAAATATTTTTCATACAAAAAATACCTGAATCATTGCAAATAAAAATATATATTTCAAATTTTAATACTCAGATTCTATCGATATCATCACCAAATTATTTATAAGTATTTTAATTTAAGTTGATATAGTTTTATAAAAGTGTTCAATTAATTTATAATATTATCTTTAAACTAATTTTTTAAAATAATTCTACATGTTAGAAATATAAGTAAAAATTTTATTATTTTTAAGATTTTATTTCCAAATTATTTTACTTTGCTTATACAGGTATATAATATAAAAATTAAAAACAACTCCGCATAACATGATTTAATATTTCTATAGTAAGCAATACTAAAGAATAAATGATATAGTGATTTCAAGAAATAATACTATGTTAAAATTAATGTATTGGAATTTACCATTATAATTAAAATATATAAAATAGATAAATAAAATATAATAATAAGGGATTGGAAAATTTTTTTATTGCTATTCAGATTGTGTAATCTTTAATACGAAGAAATGTATAAAGTGCATTATTTATTTTATTGATGAAAAAAAGAAAAGGAAATTAAGTAATACATAATAATAAATAAGAGCTTTAATTAAATAATTGTTTGTAATAAATAATAATACCTTACTTATTTTGAAAATACATACACTATATTATAAATAAATTAAATATAAATAAAAAAAAACATATCCATAAACCTAAAATCGTTACTAAATAACTAAATATAAAGGGGGGAGAAAATGAGTTCAAATCCTGAATTACAGCAATATCAAAATACTGAGGACCTTTAGCAAGACTATCCCTAAAGCGAAGATCATGCCATTTATTTAACAGAATAGCAAGAATAGGTAGATCCTCAAAATGTCATAGATATGATCAAGCAGCAATAAGTATAGTAGGAAAATGAAGATGAGGCCCATTAATATGTGCAATTGAGCTCAGAAGACCAATAATAATATATTCAAATTTTACAAGATAAATTACTCCAACTCTAGTCTCAATTGGGAAGGGAAACTGGCATGCAATAGGGTCTGTAATAATAATAATAAAATGCATAAAGAAACTAGAGATTGGCCACAAGTGATATTAACTTCTACAGTTCAAAATCTCCCACAAAGTCAAAGTGTCCCACCTATCCTAAGGCTTACGATGATTGGGTGCTTAAACAGTCTATATCTCCTAGAAAAATTTTGGAGAGGTCTCAGTATTTTGAAGACCACAAGCAGTGCACATTTGCCCCCAAAATAAACGACAAGTCGGTCAAAATGTCAAAAAGAGATCCGAATGCCAAAGTACAGGACTATATGATCGGTTATTTGTATCAGGACGCTTTGAACCGAAGTGAAAAAACGAGCAATCAAAACAAGAAATTAAACGAAGAAATAATTATGTAGATGAACAGTCAAAAAATGGGAATCAAGAGTCAAACGATCGTCCTCAAAAAAATTGAAGATTCTCTCAATGCACTTTTGAATGACATCGAGGAAGATGAAAAACTGGTTTCCTTCGAAAATTTGGGACTGTTTTTCGAACATTTGGGACTGTTTAAGGCTCTGAAATTCAAGAAAACCAGCAATAATGAAACTTCTTTGTATTTGCACGACAGGGAAAAAATTGACTTGGACAGATTGTCGAAGGAAATGCAATTTCACGAATAAATTTGGAAAATACTAAGCAAAAATCACAAATTCAAGAAAGTGAGCAAGGCAATAGTATTCGACACGACGATGATTTTGTTAGAAATGAGACTTTTGGTGAGTAAGTCGGCGCAATTATTGGGCCAAGTGATCGAAACTCATCAACAAAACCAAATAGAAGACCAAGCAATGATGCAGGAGTAGGAAAAGAAGCAGTCAGAGGAAAATGGTAATAATCAAAATGAATAAGAATTGCAGTAGTAAGGAGCCTAAGAAGGATAAGAAGAAGAAGAAACTACCTGGACTTTAGAACAGTTGGCAGTTGAATTCAGAAAGCTTTTCGAAGATAAAACAGCGTTTATGGACTCATACGCTCAAAAAAAGAACATTTTGGCTTCAGTGATGGAGGGAGAAAATGGTTCGCTGAGATTCCAGCCGGAAATTAACAAAAAATCGAAGAAAATCGACAAACAAAACAACGGAGATAAAAAAAGATACGACATGCTTTTCGAACACTCCAAATACTTGCTGGAAAAGAAAATTGAACAAAAGGAAAAGGTCGATATTCAGGAACTCGAGAAGTGCACCTTTCATCCCAAAACCAATGACTACGTATTCCAAGACTTTTCAGAAGTGGGACAGGAAAGGTACGAAAAATTGTACAATTTGAACCCGCAAAAGATGCACAAACAACTCATGATGAAGTCAGAACTTGATCAACACAGAATTGCCTCCGAAATTTCCGATTGCACTTTCAAGCCCGCCAAATTATCCAAGGTCCCCATCAGAACCAACTAGGAAAGGTCCTTCGTCAGTGAGGTTAAGGGCAGCAGTGAATTCGTTTAAAGACAATCGAAAGCCAGAGACGAAAAGGAACAGATTGACAGCTTTTGGGATAGAAAAAGAGATTCCTATATGGCTCACGACTCTTCCAGAATTACCAATCAGTGTCCCTTTTCTTTCTCTGTGAACCAAAGAAGCTTCAAAAAAGAAAGGGGAGAACTTTTGGGAAATGTGGATGTAAATTATGCTAAAGGTAAAAAGGCCAAAATTGCCATTTATAAGGGAGATAATGCAAGATATTGCGCAATTAATTTTGCCAAAATTCATGGACTTTCTGCCGATATGACTGAGTGTCTTATAGAAATGCTTGAATAATATATTAACTCCTTTACTGATAATAACAATTCATAAATTCAATAATAAAGTCTTATATAATAATAATAGTAATAATAATAAGGGGGAGAAGAAGAATAAGAAGAATAAGAAGAGTAAGTCCTTTATCAACAATAAGAATAGTAATAAAACCATTATCAACCATAACATTGATTTTGATTAAATCAAAAATAAAAATTGAAAAATATATAATATTCTGCATATAATTATTTGTTTAATTATATAACCAAAAAAAAAAAAATATATTTTGATTCCTATTTTATAGTAAATATATATAAAATATTATACATTTTATCCATAAATTCTCAAATAATATTTTAAAATTTTAACATTTGTTTTCTCATTGTTAATATAAAAAAAATAATGAAAAATTATATAATTATTTCAAGTTCATATTATTTTATAAATACCTTCTTTTTCTAATATTGCAATTTTCAATATTAATTCATTCACTCTTTCACTCATAAAATATATATGCAATAGCATCATAAAATATATAACCTAATTGTTAAAAAAAAAAATGATTAATTGAATTATATTTTGGGCAACAAAATGAATAATAACATTTTTATTAGAATATCTTTTTAAAAATTCAAAACTAAGTTTTGTTTAAATAAGGTTAGAATTACCTATAAATATTAAGTGTAATATGTACTTAAAAGTAGAACAATATGATTGTACTATTTTGTAAATATATTTTAATAAATCTTGTGGAAAATAAATCTTATTTATATTTAATAGACCATAATTTTTTTATAAAAGTCTTTTTTTTAAAATATTTTTTTCTTACGCTATAATTTTTTTAATTCCAAATTAAGAATAATTATACTGCTACTATCAGTATATAATCTGAGAAAAATAGATAAATTGTAAAATATTATAATATTATTTAGGAAATTCATCATATATTTTCTTAAATTTTTATTTCGTATATTCATTTTTTTTTTTTTAATATTTATTGCCAAATTTCCAAATTGAGTTTTAAACAATTCTAAGGTTTTTATTTTATTATGAATTCATTTCTTAAATGAAATTTAATATTATAGAAATTCTAATGGTTTTGCATAACAAGTTTATAATATTCATTGTTCAACATATATATAAAGATATTTTTATAAATATAATCATATTTATATTATCATATAATTTAATATACAAAATTGTCCAGTAGAATATAGAATTTACATAACTAAAAGTTTAGAATCTTTGCAATTTTGTTATATAAAAAGGAATTGAATAGATATTTAACACAATACAAAAGAGAATTATTATAACATTATAACAATTAATATATCACTCATATTTTTAAAATAATAATAACTTTATATATTTAAAAGAATAAGATATACTTACAAAAATAAAAACTGAGGTTTAAATCCTATAGTTTAAGCAGCAAAAAAAAAAAAAATAATAAATTAAATAAAATGTATAAAGTATAAAATATTTTTAAAAAATCTAAAAATAAATACATAAAACTATACTCATCTTTTAACGGTAAAACCATACTATTGTTATTTATAAATAATCATAATCTTTAAAAGGAGATGTAAAATATAATGTAGTTTCAATAAAAAATATATTTTTTTTTATTTTGTTCGGCAAGTTTAATTAACTCAGATTATTTTAATCTTTGTTAAATAAAAATATGTATTTTATGCCTATAATTTAATCAAACTCTCATAATAATTCTGTTTGGTTGCTATATATAAAGTAATTCAATCTACATTATTGACAAACCTTTGAATTAAGTTTTTGGTTAAAAAAGTATCAAATATTAAAAAAATTAATTATAAGATTTTAGTAGTATATTTTACTATTATTTATTAATATTTTAGCCTTTTTCTAAGTTAATTTATTCCATTTATTTTATTATGGGGTTTTTTTGTTGAACCTATAGTTGAAATTTGTTAATAGAATTAATTGAACTTATTATTCTAACAAAAATACTTTAAAATATAGTAATAATTTATGCAATTCTCAAATATGGTAGATATTCAAACTAAGTATATAATTTTTTTAAATAGTTTTTAAATTCATACAATTTTATCTCAAATGCTGTGTTTCATATAAGTTAGATCTACAAATATAGTATTTTTTTTACAATCAACCCAAATTCAAGGTATTCAAATATTATATTATATAAAGCGTAAGGAATGATGGATTATAAATTATGACGAAATGAAATTAAGCAATTAGAAGTCATTGGTGACACTCTTAATTAAATTACACTGATAAATTAATAGGAATTTGTGTTATAATATTATGATTAAAAATTATTTTTATGAAAAAAAAAAAAAATAATAAAAATAAATAATTGAAAAATCTAAAAATAAAAAAAAAATACTACATTTTAAGAAACCCAAGCAAATATTCTGTAAAAATTAAAATTCATTTAATGATATCAAACTACCAACACATTCATCAATAAGAAGATATAATTACTCTTCACTATCCCTATTCTAACTCTGAAACAGCTTTGTATCCGGGTAGATGTGGAACTAAATGTGTAAATTAATAAAAATCTCAAAATATCAGTTGTTTAAACTAATCCAATGAAGTAAACCAAAATACAACTCAAAATACTTACGATTTGGTTAGTGACAACTCCAAAAAAATCTAAGAATAAAATGATTAGAGTGGAATCTATCCTAAATAATAGGGATACAATCATTAAAATCCTAAGTAAGATGAAGAAAAACACTAACATCAAAATTAATACCACCCTCACATTCAAAATATGAGCATCCAAAAATAGTATTAGAAGTCTTAAAGAGACAGAGAAGGTTCTTTACTTGATCTTGATGTTCTTTCTGACTTATGTTATTAAGAAAATGATGATTTTATCTATAATTTAAAATCTTCTAATAAAAAAAAAAAAAAAAGACAGCCACAAACGTGTTCATGAATCTTAATAAAAAAATAAAAAAAGGAAAATAATAATTCTTTTTAATTGTCTACGACCTAATAGAGCATGGAAAAACAAAGCCTTTAAGATAGAAATCAAAGCTGTTACTAAATTGTTTAATAGTCTTAAGATATAAGCGAACAAATTTGTTCTTAAATGGAAAATTCTAATCAAATTATATTAAAAAACAACAATATAAATAGTAGTAGTAATGATCCTTAAAACCTTAGCTTAATTTTATAAAAAATAAAAGTTAGAAATTAAAATACTGAACCCACTTCCCTATAATAGTAAAACCCTCTCTCTGTTTATGCTGACACCCTCAATAATTTTCATAGCATTATAGTTCTAAACCTTAAGAACATCGGTGGAAAATTTTTCGACTAATACTTTAATTATTTGAAAAAATTGTTTAATATTAAAATTTTACATGAAGTAAATTTCGAAAAAATTTAAATTCTGAACTAAAACAAAATAAAGACTAAGAGAAATTGAAATTAAAATTTATTAAAGTTAGAATTTTAGTTGCCAATTTGTTTGGTCTCTGAGTGGTAAATTGTATTTTAACATCAGAACAAAATAAAAATAAATTAGTAATTTTTATTAATGAACACTTTTCTATCTTATAATAAAGTGAAATAATATAATTATATATACAAATAAATTTATATTTACATATTTTTACTATTAATACTTTATTTTAACTTAAATACTTACTTAATTATTATTTTAATATATATGTTGTATATAGAATAGCAAAAAGATAAAGTTAGTTCATATATATATTTCTTAAATTCATGTAAACTTTCTTTTTTTCACATTGGAAATTAAAATATTATAAAATAAATTAAAATTTATATTTAATCATGTAACAATGTTATATATCATTATTGATTTATCTTTGATTTAAATGGTTATATTTTAGTCTTAAAATATATCTATATATTTTTATCAACTCAATTACTTTGTATTAGAATTTTTAATTCTATTTTCAGGTTATTCCTAAATTTATTTTTCAATATCTGCCAAATCTGATTGGTTAAATCTCATGATATCTTTATTCCCTTGTGTAGTAGTGTTTTACAATTAGTAAGCAGATCTATATCTATAATCTTAATTAGACTTTGATTACGATAGATTTTTTTAGTATTTTTAAGGGTTATTAGAATACATAATATATTTATTTTATTATTATTAACTATTGTATGAAATTAAATTATTTCTTTACGGTGTTTATTAAGCAGACTTTGGTTAGGGCCTATTATTAAATTCTGAAATTACTCTTGCCGATTGAATGTTAGATAGTTGTTCTTAGTTTAGTGATGGGTCTTCCTATAATTTTTTTCTTTGCCTTATTAGTCCAGTACTTGATTATGTTCTTTTATCTATATTTCAAAATATAATAATGTACTAATAATAATATTATATTTAGTATTATTTCCATAATATTAAGATATCAACAACAAAATATATAACTTACTAGAAAATTAATGTGGCTTTATCATATAGCTATCTAAGTCATTACTGCAAATGTGATCTTCACTCCCTTATATTTTTTCTATATTAATTAAAGAATTCGCATGAGAATTCTAACATTCTTTATTAGTTGATGATTTTACTGGAGTAACCGTTGTGCTTTAATAATATGAAGAACTGGGTTTATTTTTTTAGATTTTCGAATTTATAGAAGTCTCCTAATAGATGTCGTTTTTAATAGGGCATTGTTTTAAACCCTCGTTATTTTTAGTAATGTTGACCTTTTTATCAATACAATTTAGATTTTTAAGGCAGTATTATAAAATTTTAGAAGAGCTTGGGGGTTTGAATTTATACACAGAATTAATTAACTTACCATTATTAGTGAACAATTTTTTCCATTCGTTTTAAAGGATTTCATTATCTTGCTTTGACCTATTATAGCTTTCCCCATGATTATCAGAGTCTATGAAGTTGATAGTGTTGCTATTCTATGGCTACTAGGTAATTTCTTTATTAATTTGATTTCTAATGCTTTTTACTGATTGTGCTCTTCTCTCAGTGAAAGTTTTCTTCAACTTAATTTCCTTTTATTTAAAATTTTCTAGTTATTATTGAAAGTTTATATCCAAAAAATGAAGCGATTAGGACTTCCCTTTGTTGATTTATTTGTTGGAAGGTTTAACATTTCTCAACTCTTAATTGATTTTTAAAATACATTGGTAAGAAGGACAACTACTCAGCCCCTTTTTCTTTGTTTCATAAACATTAACTTTACCATACAAATGTGGGGCATTTTTGATAGATTGCCAGTCAATTTTGCTCATTGTGCCAGAAATTTATTTTTTTTTCTCAATAATGTCTAAATAGCAATTCGGACACACCATAAGTGTTTTTTACTAAAATTCGGCGTCATTTTTTAAAGTCAAGAATTGCTTGTTTGTAAGCTTTGGATGTAATTACGAAATTATTTCTGGAATTTCTGATTCAGACTAAAAATAATTAATCTTATATAATTTTTATATCAAAAAATACAAATTATTTAAATTTAAATAACTGCTATTTTACCCTGAGTTTTTCATCGACAATTAGCGTATATCTATTGTCTATGACTGGCTTGATCCCTCCATGAGTTTTCGTATCGTATTTGATGATTCCTTTTTCTATCATTTTCTTTCTCATATCTACTATTTGGTGACTGATGAGTTCTTTATACTAAACTTATGCAAAGCTATTATGTACAGATTTTTTTTTGCATAAAATACAAGTCAAGTCTGCAATTACATCCTCAGGATTTTATTAATACATGCTAATACCTTTAGTCATTATTTCTGAAACCTTAAGTTATTTTTCATAAGCAATAGGCTTAAAATTGATATTTTTTCTCAAAGAATCAGAGTAAAAGGTTTTTTTTTAGTCAGTTTTCTATAATAGATAATAATTTTTTTTTCATTCAATTTAAAAAATGGGGGAGGGGGGGATACCAAAAGTTAAAAAAAACCTTAACTATTGATAATTTTTTTATAATAAAAAAAATCACTAAGAAAAAAAACCTTATAAATGGTTAACTAATTTTCACCACTGATAAAGTGTATAAAAATTTTTAATCATTGATAAGGTTTTTGAGATTTTTTTAAAAACTCAAATATATATTTTTTAAAATACATGCATTTAATTCTATAACCATTTAAGTTAATATTTTTATAATTTTTTATAAAATTGATATCGTCTCATACATTTTATGATTAATAAATATCAAGATATATATTTATAAGTGCAATGTAAATTAATGCATAATTATATTATCATTCGAAAATACGTATGAGTATATAGAATAGTACATTTTATAATAATAATATATAAATTTGAACCTTAATATTGCCTCATAAAACTTATACATAGGCTGTAAATGAGATAAATAGTAATAAATATAATATTTAAAGTAATAATTATTTAAATATATAAAAAAAAAAAAAATTAAAACTTTATTAATATAAAAATAGTTTAGATATATTAATAAAAAATAAAATATAATATATATTTTTAAAATAATTCAAAAACTTTATCAATGGTTAATAATAATTAAGGTTTTATTATAATAGAAAGAATATTATATATTTATTACATAAGATATATGCATTTTTAAAATAATTAAAAAACTTTATCAATGATTAAAAATAATAATTAAGATTTCATTATAATAGAATGAAATTTATGTATTAATTATAAATAAAGTGCATATAACTTTTTAAAATAATTCAAATATCTTTATGAAGTTAATAATTTTGAAAATTTTATGAATGGTTAAGGAAATTTTCTTAACTATTGATATGGTTTTTTTTCTTAATGAATTTCTTTATTTTGGAAACCTTATCAATGGTAAATATTTTTACACCATGGGTATTCCCCAAAAAAATGTCAAATTATTTACTGGGTAAGACATTCTATAAGAAGATAACCAACATAAATAAGGTTTCATATTTTAATCGAATTTAAAATATCCATCTGCCCTTTGTAATTCTGCCGTATTCTAAGACACCATTCTCACATGCTAGAAAATTGAATAAAATGATAATTTTTTTTAATATTATAATAAATAAAAATTAATTTTACCGTCGCCATTTATTCCATCGCTTTTCTCAATACTATTGGGTAATTTCCCTTTCCCTATGTTTCGGTGCTGAAAAATTCGGGCCCTTCGAAAGTAAAACACCTTTCATAAAGCTGTACATGCTTATCATAAATACTAAACTTATTTTGCCTTCTTGTTGTTAGACATAAATTAGGGCTCCACACTACCCTGAACATGGCTGAAAAAAATTATTACAATAAGTATATAGTTTTTTTTAATGTTTTTATTACTATTCTCTTCAAAGGCAGGTTCTATAAATTCCTGCAACATTCCATTGCTGGGTCTTTAAGATTGATTATCAAAAAAATTTTCTTTCCATAAAACAAAAAAGACATATTATTATTAGTTTTTATTGCTTAAATTTAATTTTTTTATTTTTTCTACCCAATGCACTCCTATCATAGAAGGTAACAACGTTTTAGTTATCTTTTAAATCAATTGAAACAAAATATGCATACACATCAGTTTTTCTATTATTTTCAAGAAAATATTTTTTTATAAGGTCAATTCTGATGTTTTTATTCTTTTTTTTCAATACCAATCCCTCCTTTTTATATTATAATTTATAATAGTACAACTTTTAAATTCTTTTAATGGTTAATGTATTTTTTTTATTTTATATTACTTTATTTGAAAAAAACCATGAGACTGGCTCTTTCCATGAAAATATTACAGTTTATGGAATTTAAAAACAGAAATTGATGGGCTCATAAATTTAACTCTTGATCTATTCATTTAAAGTGTAGAAAAATTCAAAGTTTAAGTTATCTCTCTATTTCCACATCAATTTAATATATAGCCCAGTATTCCTTAATTAATTATTAATAAATTTATTTATGCTATTAAATTAAAGAATTAGGTTTTTATATATTCAATAAATTCCAGTTTATTTTCAACATTATTCTTCTGTTTGAAATATTACCACAGTATTTAATTAATAAACAAATATATTATATTTATAATCAATTAGTGAATTAAAAATATATATATGCAATATATAATTTATATTTTTAAATTTTTAATACAAAAATAACTAATGTATATATAGTTCTAATTCAGTTAAAATGATTATATTAATTAAAAAAAGAGAAAAAATGAGCTTATCATGGTCCACATGAATTTTAATCAAAATCTACTATTGGAACTTTGATCTCCATATAATTTCCTATGTTAAATTTGGTTTCATACATTAATTTATTTTTGTTTTCTTAATATAATATTAAAATTTAATAATTATTACTAAGTGAATTTTTATCTATCTTCTTGTTAATCGTCTGAAAAATCATCATCTTATTATTTATTTGTGATTTATGACCTTCCGCCTCCTAAATTGACTGAATCTTTATCAAAATCTTCAATGAAATTTATAAATATCAATAACATAATCCCTAAATACATTATATTTATTTTTATTACCCATACTATTATCTTTTTCCCATATTGCTTTTTTCTATCCTTAATTAGAAAATGAACTTTCTAAATATGGATCATTGGATACACTACTAATTTTAGAATCAGGGAGTCTATTACTAATGTAAAAAAGTAAACAGAGGCTTTTAATTTATTATATATGATATATACTGCTATTCTTTTTCTCTCTGATATTAAGCTAATGATCCTCCGAATCTAATTTAGCCCGAATCTTCAATGTCTGAAGATTCCTTTAAGTTGTCTTTGGTTTCAGAATAAGGATTACTGCTTTTAAATTTCATTATTTAATTTCCATGTTATTATTAAATTATGGTATTAGATTAGAATTTATTACTATAGTTGGCAAAATAAAAAAATAAATAAATATTTTAATAAAATATTAATATTTATTTTTTACTGAGAAGGTTCAATATGAAATTCTGGATTTTTTGGACCAGAGTCATCTTATTAAAACTCATCGTTTTCTTATATTTTATTTAGAGTAGACCTATACTGTCCGGAACTTTAGAAATCCGATTTTTTTTGTGAATCTTAAGATCCCTTAATATCATACTAGTAAAATATAATTTATTAAAAAAACAAATCCAGAAAATATATGTATATTAATACAGCATCAGGATTCATTAATTTTTCAGCAATTAATTTAGATTCATTTTCTTAATTTAATTTCATATTTCTCTTTTTAGAGTATTCTTCTTTTTCTTCTTCCATTTCATGTTCTGAAAGAGGCTAAAATGGAAAAAAAGTTATATTTATAAATGAATAATTAATTTTTTAAAAATAAATGTACAAATCCATCTTCGTCATATTAGTTCTCTGTTAATTAATTTCCATTCAGATTTTATTCATCCATATCAATTTCCTTTAAAATTATAATTATAAAATATTTTAAATAGTCGAATTATAGAGTTAATACTTCTTTTATGTCATTGTTAGAAGTATCTTATGCATCTATTGCCTATTTGAGGCTGGATTTTGGGATATTTGCCATAATATCATCCATTTTTTTTATTTATTATTATTACTGCTGTTTTTGCTGGTTGTAGATAGGACTTATATCATAACTATCTTCTTTATAATTGATTTTAGGAATATTAGATTACTATTATTACTATTTCGAGGCTGCTAATGGATTATTTTTAATTTTGTCCCCAAAGTATTCAGGCCCCTTTTCATTTTATACTTTATTTATTGGAGAAAGTTACTCTTCATTAAAAGCCTTTAGTTACCTATCTGTGTCACTGGCTGAGAGAAGCGCGAATTTTGCTATTATTACTACACTTACTGCTGATTCTGAATAATAAATACATCCATACATAAATACATAAAAGATAATTTTTATAATATATTTTTGGGGGTTACCGTTTATTGCATTTATAGCATTTATGCCTATAAGTTTAATATTTAGTCCATATAGTTATTTTAACTTTATGCTTATGCCGTCTAATTAGTTATTCCTGCGGCAGTAGTTATCGTGGCTGGCTAATTTTACGAAAGCATATCTATTTTTCTTTCGAAATACTACCTTAATGCTATATTTTCATCTCTGTTTTTTTCGTACTATTATTCTATTTTCTTTAAAATTTATTCTTACTGATTCTTGGAAGATGAATTTTATTGCTGCTATTATTAAAGCATTTGCTAATATTATATCTATCTATATTTATAATAAAATAATATATCAAAAAAAATTTTTATACTATTGATTTACTATTAATGAAATTCCTATCCGGTAGCAGTCATATTCTGGGCTGAAACTTTATTTTTTATGTCTCTACTAAGTTCTTCTTTTTATAAATGTTGAGCCAACATTAAGTTCTAAAGAACTCCGAATTGAGGGTGATCAGCTGTTAATGGCAAATGCTAGGGGTGTCTCCTTTTCATGTGCGCCTCTAAATAGTCGTCATTTTAAAAAAACTACAAATTTATTATTTTTCCAAAGCTTAATAATATTTATTTTAAAGAATAATTAATTTAATTTTTGCAAAAGGTCTTTACTTTATTTGTGCAAATGTGACATTTTAAAGCTGGTTTCTTCTTGACAAAATTTTTGTATTTGCCTAACGCTTCTTTTTTGATTTGAATCTCTTGCTTTTATTTTATAATATCTTTTTTTGATTTTTTTAAAAAGCTTTCATCTTCTCTAATCTTTTTTATTTTTTAATTTCAAAAATATACTGTTAATATAATATAAAATCAAATAATTCATATGTTAATCTTCATTTTACTTTTCTCTCCAAATTTGAAATCTCGTCACTTGTTTCGTGACTTAGATTATCCAAATAGTCGCAAGTGTAGTCGAAATACTACAAAGACATTTACAATATTTAAACCAATTTTTGCATAGTTTCAAATTTCAGCATTTTAAATTCCTCTTCATCCACAGTTGAGTTCATAATATTGGGTATAAACGTTTCCAAGGTACTAATATCGTTTGCTTTTCTTATTTATTTCAAATCTACATCATGAATGCTTTGCCAGTTGATCTGCTCTATTCTTGCATCCTCATAAGGCATTTGTGAATTTTAATAAGGTTATTAAAGAGTTTGTTACATGCTATGTTATTGCTATAAAAGTGTTAATAATTTTTCTCAAATTTTACATTTTATATTAATATATTATTTATGATTGTTTGTTTGTTTGGTTTGAAATTTAAAATATAAAGTAGTTATATATAGTATACTGAATTTTATATTAAGCCTGTTGGAAAATGTCCTGTTTGCATTATTATTTTTGTATTTTATTTGCTATTCCTACTTATCCTTATTTCTATGGATTTTCTGTTTGCTTTTGTATATGTTGTTATTAATATTTAGTATTATATTTTTTTATTTGATTTATTTCAATTCTTGATTCTGTATGGCTGTTTGTATATTTGTTTTAAGTAAAATTAAAAAACTTGTTTTATTTGTTGTTTTTATTTAAATACATTTATAATTCATAGCAATATTTCCTATCATTATGATTACTAATTTACAACTAATAGTATAAAAAAATTATATATATAAAATAAAATAATATATTAAAAAATAGCAGATTAAAATAAGTATATGATGATGAATTTATAATAATTTTTCTCAAACTTAAAATCTATGTTTTTTCTATAGGAATTTGGGTTTAGGAGGTAAAGTATTTTGCGCCCCGCCTGCATTCAAAGAACTTCTCTTTCTCAGTTAATTTATACTGTGGTCTAATTCCTTGTGGGCTCCTAAATACTATTATTCTAATTCTTAAAACTCAGCCATCAAAGCTCCATGATCCACAGAATTTTCTTCATTTTCAAAATCATTTTCATTGAAACTTACAGCTTTTTGATGGCCTTTTTTACTCTGTCCATAACTTTAATATTGCCTTCGGCTGGAAGGGGTATCCGAATTTTTTTTTTTTACTCTTCTTCTTACATTTTGACAGAAGAAAGAGGAGGTTTTTTCATTATTCTATTAGTGTTGCTGTTATTGTTGTTGGTAACTTTATTGTTTTCATTTTTTTATTAAAAGGCAGTTGCTCTATTTGTTGGTTTATTATTAGTATTTTCTATCGCACTAGAGATTCTTTTGAAACGAGGCTTATATTCAAACTTATTGTAATTGATATCGATTTCTTCCTTGAGAATTTTTTCTGTCAAATCATTTAGTTTTTGCTGAGAATTGGACCTCTTGCTCAGCCGATTCAGTTGCTCATTCATTTTCCCCACTTTTGGAGGAGTCGGCACCTCAGTTAATTTATTTAAATTTATTCTGTTAATATTAGGCATTTGCATTGTGTTGCTGCTTTTCACATTATTAATATTATTCAATTACAAAGGAAAAAGTGGATTTTAATTATTATCTTGCTATTGTTACTGCTATTTAAGCGATTGTTAGTTGAGAGTTCCAGAATTTTCGTGCAAATTTGCCTAAAAATTATGCTCCAAATCAATCAAATCGATTAGTCGAAAGCCTTTCGCTGAATGAGCTCGGGAATTTTTCCTAAGATTGGCACTAACTCCATGTGTCAGATATTTCGAACCTCGTTTTTCCATTGTAGCATTATTATTATTAGTATTAGGGTTATTGTTTGAATGGGACATGGCAGAAGGCAAGTATTTTTTTTAGGTATAAAACTCCTTTCCCAAAACACTGAAATCAATGTTTTTGGGAGAGGATTTGTCTTTGCCTTCGATTTCGTGCTGCAAACTTTCCGCGATTTCTTTAGTGGTGTTTGTGATTCTTTGCAATATGTGATCAGTATGCTTATTTTTGTTTAGCAGTTTTTCAAAAGTTTTCAGCTGCGTAACGAATCCTCTGTTCGGACACACGATATATCTTTTGCTTTTTACAAAATTCAAAGCCTGAGCAAATGACCAATTTTTCGTCTGTATCAAATACCCTATTACCACAGAAGCGCTTCTGGAAATCTATTGTTAAAAAAATATAAGTAAATTTCGGAACAATAAACATAAAACTAACTAACTGAGTAACTAAGTATCTACCCCTGCCGAACAATGGACGAGAACGTTTCCCTTTGCAATCCACCATGAATAGCGTTATTGGTTTTCTGAAGAAATGGATATATGTCAAATTTGTGAGAATCTAACATTTCGTACACATGGTGCACGATGTTGTGTCCGTATTTCACGTCTAAATCCACTGCACAAGTCAAAACAGTCTTTATATTATGTTTTCGCAGATCTTTCAATTCCGTTGCCGCCACATAGTCTCCCAGCCACAATTCACCTTATGATATTTTATTTAATTTGATATATCATTAACAAAATTAATTTAAAAATAAAAAGGGAAAAAATAATTGTGATATTGCTAACTGATAACTAAAAAATCTATTAAATCCTGCTTTTGTTACCTTAGTTGTACTTTGGATTTGCTTCTATCACTAAACTCATATGCTAAAAGTCTCCCTCCTTGTCAAAATTTTCAAATGTCATACCGTTTGCATCCATTTTATTCTATACTAATTTTTAAATTTATTTTTTGTTATTTTTTGAAGCTTGTTTTTAAGTCTTAAATATTTGTGAATTAATAATAAACGCTGTACATATTAAGTATATTTTTCATTATTAGGGATTTTTAATAACTAATCATCAACAATAATAACAATTATTATTAATATTAAAAAAACTAATGTTTATATAATAATTAAGTAACTAAACAATTGTTTATTATAATTCTTAATTTAATTTTTTAAATAAGTAGTATAATATTAAATTATTTCATAATTTATCTATCACATAAAATATTACAGTTAATTTTACTTTTTATATTTCCAATTCTTTTTAATTTTTTTACTATTATATATGTACTACTGTAAATTAAATTATATCGTTTGTTTGTATATTTCTATTAAATAAATTATGTTTCTCAAATCTGAAAAAAGAGAATAAGAAAATAAAAATAAATAAAGTGACCAAATGGATTTGTTTGAGATAGATATTTTAAAAGATACAGCTCTTTTAAATTTTAGGCCGAATGAAAGTATTAGAAACAAATAAAATTACGAAGAAAAATAATTGTATTTAAAACTTGGCCAAGTTAAGAACTTATAAATTGTTTTTTATTAGCCATAAGACATAAACTAATTCCCTATCAAACCACTTAATCTGAATGAGCTTTTTTACTACTTACCTAAAGCAATTATGTCTTTCCAGATTTATATAGCTGCTTTTTCTCATAATAGCGATCATTACATATAAAATCTTAGCTGGTACATCTAAGAAATGAAAAATATAATGACAAGTTTCGCAGTCATTGAAAGCATGAAGATAGATATTTAATTAGTCAAATAATATGAGTAAGACTTTATAGATAAATTGGGAAAAATAATAAAAAAATTTAGCCCAGATATGAATTCCCTAAATTTAATAATTTCAAATTCTCAACGTAAAAATAA
Source organism: Miamiensis avidus (assembly GCA_037039885.1). Lineage (NCBI taxonomy): Eukaryota > Ciliophora > Oligohymenophorea > Philasterida > Glauconematidae > Miamiensis > Miamiensis avidus. The sequence continues at coordinate 293,148 of JAWVGU010000021.1, forward strand.
CTATTTTATATTTGATTGATTGATTTATTTTTCTTTTTTTTTCAAATTAGTAAGTGCTGAAAACTGTAATATTCTATTTATGCATATATCATAGGCTTAAAAATTAGAAGATTTATCTATAAACTTATCTAATTTTAACTTAAATATAACAAGTCCGTTGATAATGCCGAAAATAAAATAGTTGATGCTTAACTTTTCTGAAACTTTGGAAATTAACAAAAGCTTCAACTAACTATTGAATAGAAGCATATCCACATTTAAAGGGCTGAGAGTTTTAAATTTACAATTGGAAAATTCCACTTTCAGTGAGGAAAACCTATATTTTTTATGCAAAACACTTAAAAACTTCAATTAAATGTAGATATTTTCATTAAATTTGGAAAATTAAGATTTTACAACATATAAATACTCCATTGGATTTCTCTTATTTTCTTTGTAAGAATTTTTATGCGAAACTTTAGAAAAACTGTAGTTGAATTTCAAGCATAGTTCAAATTTGGAGTTTTAGTAAGAAAAAAATCAAGTATCCAAAAAATAATTTTAAAAACTGAAATAATCAATACTGCAATTCGGTTCTTCCCACCAAGACAATGAGTCGTCATAAGAGTACAATCACTCTATATAGCAATGTTTAACTCATTTTTTCGACGCTGGAATTTATTGTGTATAAGAAGTTCAACTTAACTTTCCTAACTTGTACATCAACTATGATTAATATCCTTCCTTTTTAGGAATTTTTGAAAATTTAGATAATATATAGCATTTAGACCTTAATGTTTTGGTGACTTCAGATGAGCAAGAAGAAGAAATTTAAAATGAAAAAATATTAAATAATTTAGAAATTTTAAGAGTCTTGATAACAAATAATTTCAGAAAACTGAAATATTTTTCTACAAATATGTAGCATTATTTATTTTGGTTTAATTTCTAAGAAATAGAAGACATAGATTCTCTTATTTTATAAATATGTGGCCTAACAGAAAGACTTGAGGAAGGGTGTTTTAAATTTGGAGAATTTAGTTTATATTTTAACAATAAAAAGAATTTGTTAAGAGTAGAAACGAATGATATCAATTTGAAATACCCGTATAATTCTGCAATTAAATAAAAGTAATGTGTTTTCATCAAAATAATGAGACTAGTCTTAGAACTAATAGGAAATTTTTCATTTCAAAATATATATTTAAATTTGGAATATGTCGGAAAGAGTACATTAAAAATGGCAGACTTATTGATAAATTTCATGAAAGAATTGCAATAAATATAAAGATAGGAAAAATAAAATTAAAAAATTAAAATAATCAATATGCAATTAAATCCTCAACTTATTATTAATCGAGAAAATTGGAAATAATTTTGTTAAGCAGCTAAGTATACAAAGAAACTGCGATAAAATGATGGTGTTTTTATTAAAATTACAGGGAATTAAGTCTATAATTACGTTAATTTTTACAATTTTATGCACTTCATTCACAGAAATATGTAATATATTTTTAAATAATAAAGTGAGTTTTAAGTTGAGTAAGATATAGTGCAATATAATTGTTAGGAACTTGAAAATTATTTTTTTTAATCTATATTTTTAAACAAAAAATATATAACTATGATTAAATAAAATGCTATTTATTAAGAAAAATGCAACCAAAGATTAGGGTATATTCTAAAATTATTAAAAGAAAAAGTCAGTCAAGGAAAAATAAAAAATTTAATTAAGATAACAACAAAATTAGTATTTTAAATATTTTCAGAAAGGAAATATGGTTAGAGTGGAGTGATTATATATTGATCGGGTGATCTTTCAACTTTTAAATTGATATATAAATATTAATTATATTTTATATAATATTCATTATAACTCGCAAATATAGATCATAAGAAACTATGATTAATTTAAATAATTTATTTTAATCTATCTTACTAATAAAATAAAAATAATTAATACTATTGTTTCTAATTGTTAATTAGTTAACAACTATATTTTTTTTATTTAATTTTGCTAATTAAATTGTAAAATAATAGTTCTATAAATAATTTAAAATCCTTGATTTATTCATTGATGAGTATATTTTAAGCGTTAAATTTTATATATAATAATAGCCCAGATCTTGAATAAATTAGCAATAATAAAGAAAATTATGGACAGAATTTATATTTGCAGGGAAAGATCCAATAATAAGTGAGATAATAAGATGCAGAACATTAGAAATATTTAGAAAGCAAAAAGCTATTAGATTAGCTAAACAGGGCAGATAAAATAGCAATATCCCCTCTTTCCAAAAAGTTGACATAGTCAAGAAAGATCAATAGTTTTTACAATTACAATTAGGAGTGGAAGGAAAAGGTAGAGCAAAAATGTCAAGAAAAATAGCAATTAGAATTGGAATAGCAACGAAAAAGTGAACTATTTATTTAAAACAAGTAAACAATATAAATTAATTAAATTTTAAACTGAATAAGGGTAATATTGTTATTTCATTTTAGAAAACAAATGATATAAAACTTTAGTAGAAGTAATAGCAATAACAATAAGTTAAAATCTAGTTTTTATGATGAAAATTATGCCGGTCCGATTTCGGCGTGGGCCTAAAGAATAAAAAAATTTGAAGATCAGAAGTAAAAATGGGCGGAATAACAATTGGATAAAGAAAAAAAGAATCTACTTTCAAGCCTTAATTAAACAAAAGAAGTTTGTCCATTGCTAGTTTCGATAGAAATCCCAATATAAAAATAGAAGACAGACTAAATTAGTATGGAAAATTGAAGGAACAAAGGTAAAAATAATAGCTATAATTTTTTTTAATGACTTCTTAATATTTTTTGTGAAGATAGTAGTAGTTGATTTTAGAAAAGGAAAAAATTGAATATTAATAGGAATATATAGAATATTAGCAGATGGAAACATAAAAAAGATTAAGATAAAAGAAAAGAAATCAGCATTCCAAAAGCTAGTATTAAATTTCGCAAAATAATTATTTATTGAAAGACCAATATTCCGATTCAGATTCACAAAATAATAATAGTATGGATAAAGATTATGAATTATTAGAAAATATGGAATGCCATGATAGATTATATAAATTTGCCTAGTTTTATGCAAAAAAAAAACAATAGTTGGAGCAACATGATAACGAAAAAAGACTACCCTTCAAGCCCTAAATCACTTAACTCAATTCTGTAATGGAGAAAAAGGTGAACTAAAAGAGAAAACCCTTATATTAAAACCCACAAGAGATTGAGGATGAGAAATTTGAATAAAAGAAATATGAACTAGAACTCGACAGACTATAAGAATAGAAAGAAAGGAACCAACCCGAAATTGAAAATCAAGATGCTTTAAATAATTATTAATAATAATAAGTACTAAATATATACATTTATTAATTTATTTATTTATTTCATTTTAATTTAATTTAAAACATTATCTATTGATAGGAAGGAAGAATAGTAAAATTTGAAGAATTTTTAGAACGAAATTATAAAATGTTTTAAAAATCTTTCGAAAGGGAATAAAATTTGAAAAATAATTTAAATTAAGGAAAAATCAAAGAAATGGAAGAATGTAAATTTAGGCCCGAAATTTGTAGAAAATCGAAAGAATTTGTAGAAAAAATCCGTTCATAACACAAAAACAATAATACATTTTCATTTTAAGATATTATTACCACGACACATTCAAAAAGAGACAATGACATATAGCGTATATAAGAAAGAAAAGCAGAAGATTTTAAATAAAATTGCACTTTTTCTCCTAATATTAATATAGATATATTCAAAGAACAGGAAAAAAGATCAGATTTGAAAAGTTTGTACAAATCTCCTATTAAACCATCTCCCAAAAATAAGGAAACCTCTCCCTAATAATAAGAGAAAAATAATAATTAGACTTCTCTAATTTCTTCTCGTCTTGATGTGTCAAAATATGTTATTGGAAAAACAGGATTTAAATCTCCGCCTAAAAGGTCGAAAAATTAAATAAATTTAGAATGGTAATACTTAATTAATTAAATAATAATATCATTATATATTTTATTTATAAATTAATAAAATTATTATTATGGGCAAGGAATGAAAACTTTTAAAATATTGCTAACATCTCATTTAGAAAATAATAATAAAATAATAATGCTAATTCATCTTATTTAGAAGAAGTCTCTCTTGGAAAATATAATAATTAATAAATACCGATTCTAAATCCCAAATTAGATTATTTAAGAAATCAAATTGAAAAGAAAAAAAACAAAAATTCTAGTTCCGGATCAGATAATTTATAGAAATGGTACCACAAAATGGGGATATAAAATTTCTAAAATAGTAAAAAAAACCTGGAAAATATTCTTGAAAAAGAATTAGATCATTTGGAGCAACAACAAATAATGCAAATTGAGGAAAATTTGAGAAATAATTCGATTGATTTTGAAAAGTAAGTGAACGGATAAACATTTAGTGATAAAAGTGATTTATTGCTATAATTTTAAAATATTGAAAAAACTTTATAGCAAGTTGCTAACAATTTTACAAATTAAAATCACCAACCAGATACTAATTAAACTCAAAAATAAAATTAATGAATATATTTATTATACAATAATTTTTAATTTAATATATATTACCATTTGGCAATAATAATTATTCGAATTTTCTCTAATATAACTATTTTTCTAATAAATATTTATAATATGATCATATACTTATTTTTCGAGTATAATTAAATTTAAAAAATATGATAAAACAAATTAATTAATAAATTAGAAATCTATACTATACTAATATTAAGCCAATAAAATAAAATATTATTAAGCCCTTATTTCCATTTTAGTAATAGTAAATAAACTTTAACTTATTTAATTTTGATTATTAATATAATATTTGCCTCAAAATTATTACTGAATGTCTTCGTAGGTTTGGTTAATATCATAATATATTATTGAAAAATAAACTTGGTATTCAGTAATTAGATTTAGAATAATAGAAAAAAAAAAACAAACAAAAATTAATAACAAATAAAAATTTTTTAAGATCTGATTTCTATCATTAAACAACTGAGTAAATATTTGAATTATTATTTTTTAGCGTAACACAAGTCTATATTAAGAAATCTTCTTAAATTTAATAAATATAATATATAAAATATAGCTAAATTCAATAAATTCAACAAATTAAAAGCACTATAGCCAGTACATACATAATTTAATCATATTCTAAACTAGAAGAAAAAAATTTTCTTAAGAAAATTATCTGCTTTCAAATTAATTTATATAAATCAAGATTAAATAACTAATAATAAATAATTAAAGTTGAAATATATAAATATTATAATTAGTATATATCTCTAGAAAATAAATATGTAATTTAATAAAAATTTTTTAGTTTTTTAACTAATATTAATATTTTTATTTTCTATAACTTTATTAAATTAATAATTGATTATCTTAGAATTTATGAAAATATTAAAAATTTATTGATTATATAGACATTGTAAATAAATCCTACTGTTTATATTTAAATTTCCGTTATATTAAATATTTTTTTGATTTAACATAATTGTTCATATCTATATAATACTTTATTATCACCATTTATATTAATATAAACGTAATATTAATAAAAATATAACTCTCGCTAAATACAATTTGTATATAAATATCTACAACGTAAATTAATTAACTAAAATAACTGTCTCTATATTAATTAACTCAAATATATATATATACATATTCATTCTTTTATATTATATACTTATAAATCTCTAAAGTATTTATTAATAAAAAAAAAAAAAAATATAAATTACAGAAGGAAAAAACAAACAAATTAAAAAACTAGTAAATTAACTATTTTTATGAAATCTTGCTACTTAAATGATTATTATCAATATCCAAATATTAATAGCAATTATGAACTTAAAAAATTAAAATATCAGATTTAAAAGTAAATTTTATCTTAAAGCAATATAGATGTATAAAATGAGGAAGAGTACACATTATTTACTCAAAATTTAGGGAAGATAGCTTAGTATATGACTCACTTTGGAAAAATTTACAAATTATAATAACTGGAAATTCATCTAATGAATTGCAATTGTTAGTAAGTTTAATCAAATAAAACAAAACTAAAATTAAAAAAATAAATAAAATCAATTTCTCTTCAAAAACAATAAACTAATAATAATCACTTGAACATAGAAAAACTAAATTGTTAAAAAAAAAACTAGAATTAATAACAAAATTCAAAACAAAAACGGTTCTAATAATATATTACAGATTTCAGAAGCAGTTTAAACTCTTAAAATTCTATACTTGAAAATAATTAAATTTAAAAAAAATCTTTTAAGAATATGAATTATAAATCAAATAAAAAAATACCTGATGGTGATGATAATAAAAATATAATAATAATAACAGATTATAATATTTTACATTAAATATAAGAATAAGAATAAGAAGCTGACGACTATGAGGACAATGAGGACAATGATATTGAGAATGAACTTTTAGAAAACGAGATAAACATAGCATAGGAAGATTAAATATTGCCAATAAAATACTAAACTTACAATTAAAAAATATTGTATAAATGAAATATCTATATTAATTAATTACATTACATTATATCATATTATATAAATTAAATTATATTATATATTTTTAATAATACTTAAATTATATTAAAATACTATTGATTTCATCAAACTAAATAATATTTAATATTATATATTCTATCTAAAGTAGTAATATAAATTTATATTTTTAAATTGTTTTTATAATAATTTGCTATTATTTATTTGATTATTCTAATAAATTTGAATTTAAAATTGCTTGTATCGCAAAAAAAATAAAATAAGCAAAATTAGATATATTACTATTTTAATATAATAACAATTAATCATGTTAATGACTTTATTCTTAATAGTATTCTATTTGTAATAACATAAGTTTTAATATCTATTATTTGAAACTAATAAATATGTAAAAAAATACAATATATATATTGCTTTAAAATGTATTGCACATTTTAACTGTAAATAAACTAAAAGTTAAATTCTTTAAACAATTTTTAAAATAAACTATAATATATATATTATTGAAATTATTGAATGTATATTCTATTAATTTTTTTTAGAATAATAAAAATAAAGAAAATTATATTAAAATTAGTTTAATATATAATAAAAAATTCTAAGGATAAAATTACAATTAAAAATATCTTAATATAAATAATGGGACTTTATAAATAATCATATTAATTTTATTACCTTAACTGATGAATGAATTATAAATATATAATAATTAAATATAAATAAACAAAAGTTTAAATAAATACAAACCTAAAATTAGCTATATATATCTAGATTATACTAATATTAATAAGGTTTAAGCTAATTTAAAATTAGTATCATCTTAATGATGTTATTCTTTATGTAGTTATTTATTTAGTAATATTATTAAATTTTTTTTTTATTTATATATATATAATGCCCTTTTATATTTGATAACTTGTATTTATATAAGAAATATTCTTCAAATATTCCTTATCAATTAATAATAGCATTCGAGAACTAAATATATATCGACTTTTCTTCTAAATATTTGAATAAAATTAAATTAAAATTATATATGTAGATAATTTGAATATAAATTAATACGTATTATGAATTGTTTGAAAATATTATTTCTTATTTACTATTTTAAAATTATAAAATAATAGCTTTATTTTTAATTATTAAGTTTAAATATTTCAACTATAATTATTTATACATTTATTAATAGCTATTTAATGCTTATATTAATATAGTTTTTTATGATATTTATTTTATTACCTTTGAATAATCAATTCTATTTTATATATAATTTTAACTGTGCATAGTTTAATTTATAAAATTAAAATTATCAAACTTAATTATATTCTTGATAAAAATATTATTGCCATGAATGCTATATTAGAAAAATAAATGCTTGAACTAATATCAAGAATTTATCACTATAAAATAATCGAAAGGCTTAACTAAATGTTTACTGGTATTTAATAGTAATTTCTAAATTTACTAATGGCTATTCTATATTCAAGGAATAAAGAAAAAATAATTAATTGTATATATTGCAAATAGTTATGATAGCAATAAAATTAAACCATATAATATGAGAAGCCCACAAATTCTCAGTATATATAGTGTATAAAGTAATTTAATTATCAACTTTTTAAAATTATTATATGGGATTCTAATTACTTTTGTTTTTTAAGAATTTTTTTTTCTTTTTAATATATATATATATGTTAATAACTATAATGAATATTTTATTAGTTGAATTATGTATATAAATTAATTAAATAACAAAAAAAAAAGAAAAAAAAAATTATATAAAATTAATAAAAATAATCATTATGACTCACTTTTATAATGAATAGTAATTATTTTAAATCATAGATACAGATGTTTAGTTAGATCACTATATAAATACTTTACTTAACTAGGCAATTCAAGAATTGATCATGTTAAAGATTAGTATACAATAATTTTGTAAACAATCTAACAACTATGAGGAATGGTCTTAATCAAAAAAAATAAAATTCTTAAAAGTGCATTTTTAATCTTCTAAATATGTTCATCATTTTGATAAGCTATATACTTTAGAGCAATTGTCTGATCATATGGAATATTGCTTCTGTTTAAAGTATTCTAAAAATTGTAAAGTTTGTATATATTTATATATAGAATTTAAAATATAAAACTGCATATACATAATTATTCTCTCATGAATTAAATTTAAGAATTTTTTTAATTAATAAATTAACATGTATACATTATTATTCTAATCAAATTTTGAATTTAATGTTTTTTTTAATTTTTAGCTAAAAATAGTTGCTTAAATTCAAAGACAAGAAGAGAATCTAGAATAAATCTTTAATAGTAGGACTTACAATAGTATAAGAAATTCATAAGTTAATAAACAGATAAATAAAATTAATTAAATTACGAATTGGAAATGAAGGCCAAAAGTTTAGAATAATTTTCCGATTAAGAATCAGATTATGAAATCGAATGGCTATAATATCCTCCCGTTTCAGATGAAGAAAATAATGTTTAAACTAAATTTTTTTTTCCTTCAAAACCTTTCTTAATCTGATTTTTTACTATTATAACATTAACAACTCATATTTTATATTTAGATGAATTTTACTATAAACATAATATTACTATTATCAGAGTCTCATTATTTCAATTAATATATATTAATTTATACTATTTACACAACTATTATTTTTTATTTCAAGTACATTTATATAATATATTATAATTTTAATTAAAGGATCCTTATTTCTGTTTAAATTCTTATATTAATCCAATAATAGGAGTATAAAAATTTATCAATTAATTCCAATATAGGAAACTGCTAATAAAATATATTACTATAAAAAATTTGTAAATTAAATATCGAGTACAAATTATTTCATATATAGAAATACTGCACATAATTCTATTAAAAATAACTTTTTTCTCGAATACTATAATTTATTAAGATGAAATTTTATAATAAACTCTAATAAATTATTCGATTTATAATAATATTATATTAATAATTTTTTAGAATAAATAATATATTTTATATATTTTTTTAATCCAATTTACAAAGAATGTTACAAAATTTAAATTTTCTATATTTCATTCACATATTCTAGAGTTATAAAATTAGAAATAAATAATATAACAATTTATTTTATTTTTATTTTTTAATATTCATTTTAATATATATATATAACAAATTTAATAATAAAAGAAAAAAAGTTTTAATCGTATAATTAAAATAAATTCCAAACATGATATTTGTTGAATATATAGTTTAATTTTTTATTTCTATGTTTAAACTGCAGAGTATAAGTATATATTATTTTATATATTCATTGAAATTTAAATTAATAAGCTAAAAAATAATATTCATCATGATTAACTTTCAAATTTATATTTATTAATTAATAAAAATGAATTAATTATTATTTGTGCTTTAATGAAGTTAATATTTACTAAAAATTAATCAAAAATAATAAAAACTGAATTTAAAATAAATATTAGTTAAGCAAATATTTTTTTATTTTAGTATAGAAATATGAAAATAAATAAAATTTAATGTCAGTGAAATATGATTGCAAAGTGAAAACTGTTGAATAAATTATTAAATTATTAATTAAGAAAACAACATTAAATTTAATATAAAGTAATTTAAAGAATTATAATAAAAATACTTATAATATAAATTAAAAAACAAACAAAAAACAAAAAACTCAAGATAAAAGTAAGAAAAAACTCACTAGAAAAACTATAAAATATATATGATTTAAAGTTAGTTAAAAGATTATGAAATAATATACTCTAAACAAGAATTATTTATTTTTAAACGCAGTTTTAATGTAAATTAAAATAACATTAATGAAATGTATTTTATGCACAACAATTAGTTATATAAATACCAATAGCTGAAATCCCACTTTAAAGATTGTAATTGCAATCTAAACTATGATTTTTAAAATTAACAGAGTCTATCAAGTATAAGTAACTAAGATATTTAAGTTTTCTACATTATTTATATTATAATGAATAAAATTATATTTATTAGGAAATAAAGAATAAGGTATTTATATTAAAATAAGCAATCCTTAAAATATAGAACATACTTATTAAATGGACGTTAATTAAAATTATATACGGCCGTAAGGAACTTCCAGTTCTATGCAAATTGGAGATGATAATGCATAACATTCATAAAAAAACCCTTTCATTCGTTTAAAATCTTATTCCCCGGTTTCTGATGAGGAAAATGATATAAAAATTAATGTTTCCTAATCTAATTACTCTTTCCTACAAGTTTAGTGAAAATCTAATACTTATTATTAAGTATTACAATACAATACCATAAAATTTATATTTATTCATTTTAAATATATATATATATCTATATTATAAAATATTTAACTTTTAATTTAAATAAAATATATATTATTATATTACTATCATTTAATAATAAAATTTATAAATTCTTAAAAAGTTTATATTCTCTATATACATTGCTAAAAATTTTTAACTAACTTCTAAATCTTTCTTATTATAAATATTAGAAGTTAGTCAGAATATATATTTTCATTATAAATTCAAATATAAACTTATATACCAAAATAATTTTTTAATTTCTTGAAAATATGAAAATAAAATAACTTGATTTTAATTAATATTATGATTTATGGTTAATAAATATATATTCATATAAATAAATCTATAAGAAATTTACCGAAAACTGATCGGTTAATAATTATGGTTCGATAATTTATAAAAATTATTTAGAAAGATAATATTTCTTATATATTAGAAAAATTATATATTAATATAGAATTTTTGATTTCTATTAAGGAAAGTTAGAAAAAATAATTTAAAATAATTAAAATTTATATAAAATTATATAATATTTATATTAATAGTTTAATTAATACAATATAATTTTATAGAATATATTTAAGCATTAAATATATTAACCATTAATAAAAATAAGGTATATATATGATTAGTAAATTGCTTTTCTTCTATGGTTAATTGTAGGTTTAATAATTTTAGAAAATAGTATTTTCAGTAAAATTTATAAGAATTAGAATAATATAAGATTATACAAATAAATTTTAAAGCTGCAACATTATATTTTTATAAACTAAAGATTATCAAATAAAATTTTATATTTCATTAGGAATTTTTATCTCTTAACAATATAATTTTCAATAATATTTAACTTTATTCTTATAATATTATACAATTTAAGAATTATTTATATATAAATATACTAATCAGCTATAAATAGTCTAGTAAATAGTCGAATTATAAAATCACTATTTAAATTTATTATTTATTGAGTAATTCTTATATCCATAATAATAATAAATTAAATTAATATTTTGAATAATAAATTAAAAAGATAATTTAAAGATAAAAAAAACGATGACTTCTTTATATTATGATAATAACTAGCTTTTTCCTTAAATAAATAATATGGTGGAATTATAAATCTATTAATAAATGTTACTAAGCAAAGCTATAGCGGGATTGAAATTTGCTGAAACTACTAATCAGCGCATTTACATGGAAGATATGGATAATTTAAGCTTGAAAGAACAATATAAATTGATATACACTAGATTCTAATCTGCTTAATATGTTGAGCATAATAAATTAATATACACAATAGAATAGTTGGCTGAGCACTTTAAATATTGTATATGCCATTAAGACACTTCAGATGAAGAGGAGTTTTCAAGTGATCAGATACGTATTTTATCAGTTTTTATTTTTTTTTCATACACTAAACTTGATTAGAAAATATTAATTATATTTTTTCTATATATAAGATGTCTAAACATCCAGTATGATTGCCGAAGAATAAATAAATAGAACAAAATAAAGAGAAAATAATAAAAAAAAATGCTATTTAATTAATGTTTTGTGGAATCTGATGAAGAGAATAATATTGATACCAACTAGCTTTAGGCAAGAAAATTCTACTTTAACTGATATAGTTTTATAGAAATTACTTTAAATTATACTAGTATTATATTAAAACTAATAAACTTTGACTTTATATTAAAATTATATTTATATATTTATATTACCAATATATTTTATACAATAATAAAAATTAGGAGATGTCATTCTTTTTTTTTTTTTTTAATTATTATGATATGAATACTAAATTATTGGATATATATAATTAAATTAACTTGATTCATCACTACTATTAATCTGAAGGACTAAATTTAATTATTATTCTAAGTTATTATGTGATATTATTTAACACATTTAGTATTTTCACTTTCCGAATATTGATTTTTGATATAAAATTTATTGGAATATAGGTTAAGTAATCAACTATAGTAAAAGAGCATATTTAAAGGCTCTAAATATAGTTAAAATAATTATTTCTACATATATAAGCTAAATAGTTTAAATGTACTAAAAAATATATAAAAACAATAAACAGAACTATTATATCGGTCTATAAACTTATTATATCGATCTATAAACTATATTTATATTACAAAACATAATTAATAGTTTTATCAAACTTTAGTTTTAATATTATGGAATCAGTAATAAATCTAAAATATGTTAACTAATCTTCTACAATTACTATACTAATGTTGAGTTAAATATTAAATAAAAATACATAATCAAATTTTCTTTAACCCTAAAGAAGAAACTAAAGCAGAAAATTTAGATCGAAGAAGAAATAGTTTTTCACTAATGACATCCAAAGAGACAGTATTGAAGTCTATTGACATAATTATTTCTTTCATGCTAAGAATTCTTTTATCTATTTAGCTTTTATGTTTCTTATAACCCTCTAAATTTTCCTTGATTTTTTCTATCGATTCAATAAAACCAACATATTAACCAACCTCCTTTCCTAAAAAATAATAAATAAATTAATATATATATAGCATTAAAACCTATTAAATATCTAAATAAAGTTTATTTTAATAAAAAAATAAAAAACTTTGAATTTCTTAGAATACCTATCTGAGATCCAACAAAAAAGCCTTCTTTATAATTATATTCATTTTTAGATATAGGAGCTTTTTCAGTTTGATCCTACATTCCCTTTGAATATCCTGCCTAATAGAGATTTTCTTATATTTTATTCACTTGACTAAATATATCTTCCTCATCTTAATTTTCCTAAGAGTTTTATTCTTCATCCTATTAGAACATCTATTGTTAATTTTAAATTTAGGTTTTATTATCTTATTCTTCCTCCATTTATACTATTTATTCTTTTAAATTTTACAATATATGATTATATCGGTATATTAAGTTTGTTTGTGATTATTTTCTATGCTAAACTTTTGTATATTAATAATCTAGCCTGATAAATTTGATTAGCAACAAACATAATAGTAATATGTAGTTTTTACATAATATTAAAATAATAATAGAAATTAAAATTAAGAAGAAATATCTATTATTAATGAAAAATTAGTTTATTATTAGTTATTTAATTACATTTTAGATTTAAAAATAAATATTTTTTGTATATTAAAATTTATATCTAGCAAGTCAATACTATGTAAAAAATCATATGTTTTATATTCATTTTTAATTTTATTTTTTCGTATTTAACTCTTAAGCACAATGTCATTAATGGCTTTAAGCATTTATAATTACTAAAAGGTAGAATTATATTTATTATCCTTTATTCAAACTTAAAGATTAACAACTAATTTTACTTTCTATTAATTAAAATATAATTTATATTATTCTAAATAAGTCTCTTATTTATAATATAGTCAATAAAAATTAGGAAACATAAATAAAGTCTATAACAAAAAAACGAATTTTTTCATATTTCAGGCTAATTTATCAATGTCAAATAAAGTTTAATAATTTAAAAAATCTCCAATACCTAATACTTCGGTTTAAAGAATAATAAGCAAATTTTCGAATACTAATTTGAAGTCTTATCAGTAGATGAACTCGCCATCGCAGTTACTTATCCTAATTTTTCTGAATTATTTGAAAGTTTCACAGGATTAAATTGGTATGACTTATTTCAAGTTAAAGCTCTATCAAAGTTATCGGTAACACATATTTTTTTAGTGAGTATACTCTAAAAATGTTAAGAATTAATCTCATATAAAAAAGCAAAAATAATATGATTTAAGATTTCTCGATTATTAATTGAGTATTGACAATGAATAGAATGACAGACTGTTTTAGTTAATTGAAGATTCAGAAAGTGAATAATTTATAAAAGAAATAGAATAAATAGTAAAAAAATCAATTTAAACAGCTGGAGAAGGACAACAACTTTCAATTTATAACAATAAATACCAACATCTTCTTCATAAAGCAAGTGAAAAAGGAGATTTAAAAATTGTAGAGTATTTGGTATGTTCAAAATCAGTTTATATAAGTATAAGAGATGAATAAATGAAAACGCCATTACTATACGCAAGTGAAAATGGGCATTTGGAAATTATAGAATTTTTGGTTTCCCAAGGTAATAAATATTTTATAAATTAAAATTGAATTTAATAAATATATAAATAATTATTCAACTTATTTTATTCTTGATTAGGTGTAAGTCTAGATGAAATAGATTGCTATGGTAAAAATTGTCTTTCATATGCGGCTGGAAGTGATAGACCAAGACTTGTTGAATACCTATTAGAACAAAAGCCCGAAATAATTTTCACATGTGATTATTTAGATTGTTCTCCTTTGCATTTATCAGTCTGGAACATTCACTAAAGAGATTAAATTTTAATAATGAAAACATTAATTTCATAAGGTAGGGGTTATTCAATTTAATATTCAATTAAAACTGTATTTAATTTTTTTTTTTTTCCAAAGGGTGTGAAATCAATTCATTGGATGTAGAAGGGTAAACTCCATTGCACCATGCATCAAAATCAGGGAAAATAACAGCAATTTAAATTTTATTGTTAAACGGTGCTAATATCACAATTAAATCTTTGGGGAAACATAAAACTCCAATGTAAGAAGCATTAAATGTAAAAAATGAAATAATAATTGTGTTTCTAAATTAGAATTATTTATTAAATGATTAATTTTCAATAAAATTTCATATTTTAAATAAGAATCAAACTTTAGAAGCCCTAATAACTTATGGACAGAAACAACTTAGATCTAATTCTTAATTAAGTGAATTAGAAAGATCATTTCGAGTAAAACCTGCTTTTTCTTCTTCAAGCAAATCGATACCTTCTGCTAAAAATATACAGATGAAATCACTTTCTCAAGTATAGAATGTATCGTAGCTATAATAGCAAAGAAGTTCTAAGAAATTTTAAGATTCAAGTCTTATCCACTAAAATTAAAACTAATCTTAAGTTTATTTAAACCCTCTTTAAAACTTGTCTATAGCTGAGTCACAGTTTTACGGTTCTAATATTAAGTATTAAGAAATTTCTCCATAAAAATTGCCCAAAATTATACAAACAAGTACGGTTTTATCTTAGAATTCATTAGCAAACAAAAATCAATTTCTAAAAAGTGTTGTAAATACTCAATAATAATCATTTTTATCGGAGTAAAATCAGTCTCTTGGGTCCTAAGTTGAATTTTAGGAGTTTTTAAATATAAACAATTATTTGCAAAATGAATTTTTAAAATTGATGCGATAAATTTAGAGAGAAGGAGTAGAAAATTGGTGGCATTTGGATAAGCCATTTGTGTACTCGGGCTCTTGGATGGAGGGAATCTTTAATTTGAACGATTTGTATGAAAAGATAAATATATTTTCCCCTCATTAGCTTTTACTAATGACTTTTAATTTACTTTTTCCTTTCCCTGAGAAAATTCCTATGACTCCAACCTATCCACAGCAGGTCCAAAAAATTCCCTTTTCCAATTAAAAATGGTACATAAAATGTAATAGTATTAATTTTTTGGTTAATGAGAAAAATAAAATTAAACTAGGTTTACATATAAATCCCAAGAAGAAATATAAAGGCAACGAAAAGAGCAAGAAAAAAGGGTTCAGGAAGAAGAAATGTTAGAATCTTAAATCCAAATTTTGAAGCAGGATTCCCTATTGAAAGATAAAAATTAAATGCGTTTGTAACAAGAAAACCAGATTTTAAGAGACAAAATAGAAGAGTAGCACAAAGAAATTGTAGAAATCCAAAAGCGGCAGACTCAGTAAAAACAAATAAATGATAAAAAAGTTGAGAGTTTGAACAGGCAATTGGCGGAAAGAATAGCTCGATTGCAAAGTTTGGAAAAGGAAAATCGGGAATAGCAGCATGTTCTCTAGAGTTTGAAAATCGAAATTGAAAACGTCAAGGATTAGTTAAACCAAAAAATGGAGTCTGAATTGAATTATGTGAAGAAGTAGCTCACTCAAAAAGAAATGGAATACGAAGAAGAGGTCGTCAATCACAACAATACAAGAAAGTAAGCCCAACATGATTTGAAGGCCAAATAAGATGAAATTTTAGATACAAATTAGGATCTGTAGGATTTAAAGAAGAAATCTGAAGAAATTTTAAAGGAAAAAGATAAAATTCTTAACTCAATCGACTCTTCTTAAATAAAAGGGGGGCTTTCCTAAATAAATGGAGAACTTGTAAAGTAAAAATAGAATTTGTTTTTTTTATAAATAATTAATAACTAAACGTTTTTTATACGCTTAAGACCTGATACTGATTTTTCTAAATATTTGGTAAAACTAATAAAACAACTTGATAAGACGTCTCCAAATGATTTTTTAAAAAGGTACAAAAAAATTCAAAAATTATTAAAATTTGTAAATTTTTATTTTAAATCTTTGTAAGACTAAAATAGTGCGACATTGACTTTAACAATACATTGAACACTTTTGAGCTGAAACTGTTTTGCGAAAGACTAGGGCTTTTACCGAAAGAAACCAGCACGATTCTCAGTTTTGCCAATTTGTATCCTGATTAAGAATAAACCAATGAAATGTAAAGTTAGCAGTAAAGTATCAAACTAATTGACTTCAAAAATAAGGTGTATAAAAATGAAATGATTTAAAAGTGCTGGAACTACAGACTTTGTCAGTAGATTTTAGAACACATTGACTTCTCGCATAAAAAGTAAAAAACTTTAAATTTAATTAAATTTAAATTTGATTTTAATTTTAAACTCTTTAACGTGAAAAAAAGAGTTGAAGAAATCTGTGAAATTTTAGATATAAATGGAAATAACGAACTCAGTTATCACGAAATAAAGCAAGGCCTGTTTTCGCTTAATATTCATATTTCTGAAGAAGACACCAAAGAATTTTACAATCAACTGAACTATCACTCTCCCATTGGGGTCAAGGAATTTGCGAAAAAACTAAGATAAAGTTCAGAAGTGGACGAAAGCATTGATCCTTCAATCAAATTTAAGCATCGTTTTTTACAGTCAGGGTATGTGGAGAACAATATTCAGTTATAGTCATCTGAAAATATGTAAATATTATAAAATAGAGTAAATATTATCTATGCAAATTAACTATTTGTCTTCTCTTTTAGGACACAGTTCAATGCATTGCAAAATATCAGCCAAGATGGAGTCAATGATTTGGCTCTCTTGAGTTTAGATAGTGATAAAAATATAGTACTAAATGAAGATATTTCCCCTTTAAATGGAGATTTATATTTGCAAATTGTGAAAATAGAAAACGTGAAAGATATAGAAAAGGTTAAGAAAATAGTGATTCGGTGCATATTGCGAGGAAATGGCACTGATGAAATTATTGTCGTTGGAATGGTTCTTATAGAAAAAACGTAAATTAAACAAAGCATTTAGGTACTTTTTTCCATTTTTATTATTGTTGTTGTTTTTTATCATGAAATAAAAAAATTAATTTATAAGATTCATATTCGAAATGTTCTCGTTGAAAATGTAAGTGATTTTTTGCACATTCAGATATTTAAAGACTCGTCAGACAACAACAGGTATGAAAAAGAGTTTTTTTATGATTAAGAATCGTTTTTGGGAGAAGTTAGGATTTATTGGAAATAACTCTTGGTCCCATAATACAATGATAAATGGGTAAAAACTAAATACAAATTATATATATATATTATAATTAATGGATTAATTATATATATATATGAAAGATCATTTCTGGTATTTTTGATTTAAAAATGTGTCTTTTTTGGCTGCAGAAAAGTAAAAACAAGTTACAGGTTGTATGGGATTACAAATTAAGTACACTGATCAGCTGAAACTCACTATGCCGAAAGATATTTCCGAATCTATTGCCACTTTCAACTAAGTTAGCATGGGCGACATGACAGAATAAATGAACGGTGATGCGTTTAAATTTGCCTTAGGAGCTATAATGGGTCTCGTAAAAAATTAAAACAAATAAAAGTGGCTCTCGTCACCCATATTTTAAGTAATTTATTTATTTTTTTTTTTTTATCAAATAAATTTAAAAATGTAATACAAATAAATATATAAATATAAAAAATTAGAGAATGTCATGGAAAATTGAAAATCTTCTGAAATTGTAGCCGTAGGATAAACAATTTGAAAGGAGATTGCCTGAAAATGGGATTTTAGAAATAACAATTATATCAGCCTTTATTTAAGAAATTCACCAAAAATAATAAAAATAAACCACACAAAAATAACAAGAAGAATAGTAAAGTATAAAATAACAAGAGTAAATTAATGACACAACAACAGAATTAGAAGAAAATAAAAATTAGGTTGATTATTCAAAACTAAAATGTAAAATTATAATGCCAGATGGCACAGAATTTAAGCCCAAAACCAAATTTGATGCACGAAAATAGCCTTATTGGGTAAAAATATTTATTTTTAATAATAGTAATAAAAAATAAATTTCTTTTTAAGGGAGAAAAATTCAGCATTGAGCTAAAGCAAAGCAATAATAGCATATAAAAGGCGATAAAAGTTATTCTCTATTTCCAAAAATCCCTTTTCGAACTAAATGAAATTGTCGGGCAATTTTACATTAATTGGGAAGGAGGTCTAGACTGGGTCGGGGAGTATCTTCCTCGAAAATCGTATTTAATAAAATAAAGTCTATTGGTCAAGGTGCCTTCTAAGATATATTTAAAGGTGAGATGGATACCGAACTCGATGTACAGTAGAATGAACAAGTTTGAAAACATCAACGCAAATAGCCAAAAGGCTAATTTAAAGGGGGTCAGCGCAGAGAGTTTGAGAAAAGGAATTATGAAAATTCTTTGCATTTCAGCATAAAATTTGCGAGCTGCTGACGATACGACATCCGATCCTTATTGTATTTTTCAGTTCGACAATAGTTCGCAATAAAAAAAATAGACGCACATCACACAGGTGAAGGGGAAAACATTAAACCCCGTTTGGAATGAAAGGTTTCAATTTGATGTGTCCTATCTAAAGGAGGGACCGGTTCCGCCCTTGCAAATATAAATAAAAGACAAAGATTTGATAGAAAGGGACGACGATATAGGTAAGCAAGCTTATTGCCAGAATTGTTTCATTTTATCAAAAAATTTTTTTTTTATATATTTTTCAGGATCTTTAGACATAGACCTCAACGAAGTGATCGAAAATCCGTGCCAATGGCACTTCGAAGACGCTGATTTTGAAGTGGAAGACGAACAAATAGACGTAAGAAAACAGTAGGAATTTCCCAAAATGAAGATATGTGTGTATTATGTTCCAGAAGGCATGAAGGACCCCAATTTAAAGCCGAAACTGTGGCGAGATGAAAAAGTCATCAAAGGGTCCTTGTATATCAATGTTGTTCATGCGCGAAACATAAAGGTGGCTGATTCTAAATCATCTGACCCCTATGCAATAGTTCGATTTCCAGGGAACATAGAAAAGAAAACTAATGTGATAAACAGTTGTCTCAACCCGATATGGAATGAATCATTTTAGGAGAATGTGTTGATTTCGGAGGAAAAATTCAATGCTGGTGTCCCTATCTTCATCACCGTGAAAGACAGGTATGCATATATTTATTAGTAATTTTTTAATCAAAATATCTCAAAATTTAATATTATTAAAGCGATGCATTGGCAAGTGATGATGTGTTGGGACACTGCACAGTAGACTGGTCCTAGTGTGTAAAAAAACCGGGTACGAGATTGACAAAATAATTATAAATTAAAAATATAATATTACTTAATTAAATATATAAATCTAGGCGAGTGGGCAGTCAATGAAATTTTCGAATTGTAGGGTGCTCCAGAAATCAAAAAGAATTTAAAAACGTTAGGGTTCATTTACGTGCAAATTAAGTTTTTGGAAGAAGGAATGCAAGACGATTTGGTCAAGCCTCTTTAATTGGAAAATTTGGCAGAAATATTGGCGCAACAATAAGGACTGTATAAAGGCACGTTAAAAATATTTTTGGTGCACTGTGATAATTTGGTGAATTCCGACTCGGGAAGTAGCAGCGATCTTTCGGATCCTTTCGTGGTTTTTAAAGTAATATTGACACAATAAATAATAAAGTTGGTTATAATTATTTATGTTTTTGTATTAAAATATTAATTAAAGGTTCCCGGAGGAAAGCAAGTGCAATCGAAAGAAATTGAAAATACGTTGCAGCCTGTATGGGAAACTATTTACGACATTCCTCTGAATATGACAAGGGACACAATCCAGCCATTGAGATTAGATGTGTTTGACAATGATTTAATAGGGAATGATTAGCTTGGATACGCGCAAATTGATATATAAAAATGTTTGTAAAATCCAGAATCGTGGGCATTCGACGAAATCGTATAAAAAAATATTTTTTAATAAAAATTTGTTAATTTTTTTTATTTGACCTGAAGGTTGAGCTTTCGGGGGATTAAGAAATGAAGAAAAAATATCAACGCGATAAATTTGGAGAAATATATTTGCAAATTATGTTTGTAAGATAGGGAGAAGATGCGAGTGCGAAACTCCCCAATCCTTTAAAAAAGAATCTGGCTCAATAGCTAAGGTTAAAAATGGAAAAAAATCTGACTCCCATGAAGGGGGTCCTAGTCCTAAATGTGATTTTGGCAAGGAATTTAAAACCCTTAAGTTCTACCAAAAATTTCCAAAATAGGGATCCCTACTGCCAAATCATATTTCCCTAAGGGAAAAGTGTAAATCATTTAACAAATTAGATTTTTTTTAGTAATTCCACAAATTTACTTAATTTTTTTATATTTAACAGTTAAAAAGCATGACTGCAAAGAAAACCTTGTCTCCTATTTGGAATTTTGCTACTAGATATCAACTCGCTTTTAACCAGCAGGAGTATAAGCCAATAAAAATTTAGGTCTTAGACTCTAACACATTTCCCGATATCAATTTGGGCAAAGTTGAGATAGAATGGATGGAGTCTTATAGAGAGTCGAGTAAACAATACAATAAAAAATGACCTAAATATTAATATATTAATCCATCTATTTATATGTCTATTTTAAGACATCTGGAAAATCAATGGAATGTACAAGTTAGGTGGCACGGCAGCTGCCAAAGGACAGAGTGGCGGTGAAATATATGTACAAATGTTGTATTTAAACCCTGAAGATGCAAAGCTAGAGAAAAATTTGAGCCAAATTTGCAAAACCAAGCCTGAATACATGTAGGATTACGGGAGAATCATCGGTAATCTGGAAGTAAAAATATTAAGTGCCTTGGGTCTGAAAAATGAAGATTGGGGAGGCAAATCAGACCCATATGTCGAGGCTTATTTATCTGCTGAGCCTGGCAATAAACTCAAAACCAGCGTTTAAAAAGACAATTTAGACCCGGTTTGGAACTTTGAGGGGAATTTTTACGTAAATCAAATACGTTCACAGATCAAAGAACAGACTTTACTATTTGACATATTTGACGAAGATAACTTGTCTTCCACTTAAATAGGGCAAATTGAAATCCCGCTAATAGATTGCTTAGAAAAGCCTGACTCGTATAACTAGGCGGAATACACGGTGAGGGATCACATAAAGCCAGACTTAAACACTAATTTGGGGACGATATAACTAGGGTAAATTAGTATTTATGAAAGTATTTTTTTTAATTTTTTCGTATTTTTTGGTACAGATATAAGTGGACCCCAATGCCAAGTAATGAGGGAATTTAAGGTTTGAGAGAACCTGAGAAACTAATCAAGGGAAATTTGATTGTAAAAATTGTGAACTGCAAAAATTTCTTGGAAAATTTTAACTCTTCTGTATAGTTTACACTTTCCAACAATTTGGGACAAAAATATTCAACTCCTAAACAAAAAGACCGTAATCCCGTTTTCAATTTTAAAGAAACTATCACTATTGAGGTAGGAGAAAGGAAGTACAAGGCGTTGAAAGCAAATTTCATTGTAAAATTGTTTATTGTTTATAACATACTTAATTATATGACTTTTTTAGGTCAACAATATCGGAATTATGAGTTCTTCTGCATATGGAGGGTTTTCTTATTCAATTTCTCCACTTGTAGACAAGCCGGGTGAGTGGATAAACGAATATGTAAAAATACAAGGAAAAGACCCTCAAAAAGATTACGGGTATTGCTATATTCAAGCTGTATATTTAAGTTCTTAAGAGGCAGAAGGTGATGGAGTCAAAGAGCTAAAAGAACCTGAATCGATTGACTTCGAGGCCTTCCTGAATAGAGATAAGCCTAAAACAATTCCTGGTGATTTATTTGTCAACATCGTAGGGGCTCGAAAAATGTAACAATTAAACCCTTTAAAATATTATTTTTTTTTTATAAAAAAATTAATTCTTTTTACAGTCCTACCTCTGCTTTAGATAAATCCGATCCGTTTGTTAAAATTACGTGCAGCAAAGGGTCGAGCAAATAAATTTAAACGAAAACAATTGATGACAACTTATCTCCTGTTTGGAATCACTAAGATTCCATTTAACTTGATTTGACTGAAAATGAATAAGAAAATGTGCAGCTTTTATGTAAATTGTATGATTATGACTACGCAATAAATGTAAATAATTAAGATATTACATCAAAAATTTAAAAAATACATTTTTTTTTGTATTTTTTTATAATTTAGGATTTACTAGCGACTGCAGAAATTGATGTTAGTAAATTATTTCAGAAACCTTTTGACTGGATAAATTAGATTTACCCTTTACTTGACCCGAAGCATTTCCCGGGGGCTGGAGAGTTGTACATCCAGGCTCAGTGGCGGCCAAAAGGAGTAACAGCAAATGAAGGCTAGAAAACTCTTCCTAAAAGCCTTTTCCAAGAAGAATAAGAAATGTAGGAGAAAAAAGAAAAACAATAGCAATAGAAAAAGCAAGTTGTAAATTCAATTTTTAATTTTTTAAATTTTGAACGAATGAATAAATAATATATTAACTAAGGACCTCGTGCAGGGCTAATTCTTCGTTAAAGTAGTTTAGGCTTTTAATTTAATAAAAGCTGATTCTTTTTCTGAAAGTGATGGCATTGTGATCCTCAAATTAAGCGAAGGAACGAAGCAAATATTAAAAACGAAAGAAATAGAAAATCAGAAAAATCCCAACTTTGACCAAGATTTACTTTTCGACTTGGAATTGAGTAGAAGTGAAGATGAAAAGTAAAAACAGGAGGGAAAAGAAGCCTCCTTTTCTTTATTTTCCGGAGTTAAACTTACAGCAACTGTGGAAGATGTAGACCCTGAGGGAAATGATTTTCTTGGGTATTTAGAAATTTCAATCGACCACTTACTAAACAATCCCGGGCAATGGGACAATGAAATAAGGCAATTGTGTGACTCGAAAGGTGAAGAAGAAGATAAATATAGGCAATTTTATTTGTTTAAAATTTAATTGTTTTGTTTTAGGGGTCCCAGGATAGAATGGGCTATTATATCTTATTATGCAGTGGAGACCTAATAACTACGCTGATAAAATTCCGAAGGAATTGCCTCAGCTGCTGCAGATGAAAGATTTTTATAAGGGAGTCAAGCCTGCAGGATTCGTTGTCATAAAGGTTATATAAGCCAAGGGCATTCTGGGAGTCAAAGAGAAGGGGTAGTCTTCTGATGCCAAATTGAAACTCAATTTTTACAAAACAAACGAAAAAACAAAGGTGCAAAAGTCTGTAAATCCTGTTTGGAATGAAAGGTTTGAAATAAAAATCAATTTCGAAGATAGATCGGTAGCTCTATAGTTTTTTATTATTTATAAAACTATTAAATAATCAAATGATTTAGATGTTTCCCTTTTTAAACTGTTCTGTTTGGAGTGATGGAACTTTTTCTGATGACTTTTTAGGTTCGTTTATTAATTATTTAATTATATTTATTGAATTAGCAAAATTAAATTGCTAAGATTATATATTTTCTATTTAAAAAAAAATAAAATAAAAAAATCAGGTGATTTTGAATGCAATATAAGTTCGATTTTGGAAAAACCAGATGAATGGAGTATTTAAAAAGAGTATGTATTGACTAATTTATAAAAAAAATCTGCAAAGTATATTTTTTAAATAGTTTAGATTAGTTAAATTTCATAATTTACAATTTTATAATATATTTTTAGAGGAGATATATCAGGAACCGTGGAGTTGCAAATTGGATTTGTGACCGGAAAAACTCCGGGAATTCTTAAATGAATTTTTTTTAATAGTCAAATTATTTTATAATACCAATACAATAGAGGCATAATAAATTTAATACAATTTATAATATTTATTATATGTTATTTAATTATATAAAAATAGTTTATATACACTAACTGTCAAACTCAAACCCATTATTTTCTCTCCATATTATCAATAAAATTAACAAATTTTGAGTAGTATTAAACAGCCATTTAAACATTTTTATCATAATCTCTCTATCTAATAACTTTGTGATATTAAAGCAATTCCCAGCAAAAAAATAGAAAATTATTTAATTCCTTGCTCGGCAGAGAAATTTTAGACCGAAGTTATTTCTAATTATTATATTTTTCGATGAAAATTCTAATTTTTTTCAGTTTTTCACTTTTAATAGACTCCCACTTAATTTCTGAAAGAGAATAGGAGATTTGGCTCGTAAATTTTTATTGATGTATACAAGGTTTAGAACAAATACAGGCAATAAAATCATTTTATAAAAAGTTAAGCAAATTTATTAGGGTTGAAGTGTCTTGGTTCGGAAAAGGGATGGCTAGTATATTTACAAGATTTTCGTGCGAGACTTTATAAAATTTAAAATTAATTTGATAAAAAAATAATATATCTCTTTACTCAATTATCTTTTGTGCTATTTTATTTTTTACAATTATTTTTTAAAATTCTCAGCTTTCTTTTAGTCTGAACAATATCGCTTTCGTATCTTATCAATATGGATTTAAGCTACCGGTTTGATAAAATGAAGATATTTTAAAATCGTGAAATTAAAGCTTTTGCTTACTATTCTGAATTTTAGCAATTGAGAAATCTTGAAAAACTAAAAAATGTAAGAAAATAAATCGAATCCATTAGTTTTGCTACAGTTTTACTACTGAATTTTTAATGCAAATTACTGCCACAAATTTACTTAACCTTTTTCCAACTCTTCTGAATTTTTCGAGTCTAAATTCTGGTAATTGCATTCTAATATGTATAAATTTGCAGCTGTTTAGCTCGGTTATGATTGGCATTTCCTCCGAATACTTGTAGGAAACCTTTCTTAAATGCTGTCTTGGTCATATCGAAATGTGTTAGAGTCATTGCGCGACTTTTTCATTGACGAAAGAGATATAGAAACCTCGAATTGCATAGGTTTATCGAATTCCTAAAAATTCAAAATGAGATTTTCCGACCTTTTTCTCAAAGCTTTGCCAGATTTTTATTTTTACAGATAATTTTTGGCTTTGCACTTTTGTGAATAGTTTATGAATGGTTTTAATTTTTTTTTGCTAAACTTTAAGGGGTTTTGCAACACAGCTGTTATTTCTTTCTATGTGCTAATCTAGTTTTTAGATAAAGCTCAAATTGGAGAAGCTTTACTAGTACTACTACTACTATATTTATTAAAATGATATGCGATGTGTTTGAGAAAGTGATGGATTGGTTGTTTTTTTCCCGGAAACTGTATTATTATAGGAAAAGGAGGTCGGCATTTCTGAATTAAATTCTGAATCTTCTATTTTCTTTTTCTAATATAAAGTATTTGAATTTTCAGATTAAAAGTACTTTTCCTTATTTTTCAAAACAGAATCTTTAGAACTGTCTTCTTTTTACTTTTGCATTTATAGTAATTAGTCTGATTTTTTCCTGTATATTTCGTACTTAGACACATCATTTTGGGAAACTCGCTATTATTTTGATATTTCTACCCTTGGTGAAACCGATTTTTAAATCTTACTACCCTGTTAGAGTTAGATTAGATTCAGTAAAGAACGTGTTTTGAAGTTTCTTTTTGTAATTGGTTTCATGTTTTTATTAGTTCCTTTATAGGTGAGTTTGCTTTATTCTATTAATTAGTAATAGTTTAGATTAATAATATTTGTGGTTTGATATTATTTACTAATTAACTAATGAATTCAAGAAGTAATTCTTGAATATGTTTTATTATCATCATTATTATATTAGAAATAATTAAAAATTTATAATTAATTATTTTATTAATTAATTTAATTATAATAATAACATTTTTACTAACCATATTAAACAAATATGTATATATATCAACATATCAATATTATTTTCTTACAAAATTTTAGTTTATCCTTTTAATTATTTCTACATTAATTTGGTACAATCAATAAAATATTTCTTATATTACAAAATAATTACTTTTTTTCTTCTAAACAGGTTAAAATATGCATATAAGTTTGCCTATCAAATTATACCCTTTATATTATTAATCTACTTGCAAAAAATATAAAAAAAAAATATATCTACCCACTCTCGAAACCGAAAAAATCATTGTTTTGCAAACAAACAACCCAATAGAATTAAATCCAAAATCAAAATAAAACACCTATCAACCTTTCCGTATTCAACTTGAATGAATTTTATTAGTAAAGAAGAACTGAAAGAGGTTTTTTCATTATTGAAACTATCTTCTTTCGTAGCCGCAGGATACATGATTCAGCAAATACTATATGCTAATAACGTGCATTTTGCAGGAATGGCATAAGACTAAACCCTAGTTACAATTGTGGGTTATATAAGTGTAATTTACAGTACCTGTGGGGGATTTTTCATATTGGGACTTAATCAGGCGATGGGAATAAGGGTAGGAAGATGTTTGGGCAATGGCAACCACGACCTAGCCAAAGATTAAATGACGAAGGGATTTATAGCAATGAACGCTTCACTTTGCATTTTGGCTGCTTTTATTTGTAATTTCGACATTTTTTAAAGTACTTAAGCATGGAAAAGCAAAGTTCTATAATGATTTCCAAATACCTTGCGCAACTATTTCCTTCTCAAATCGCAATTTTTTATTTTGATTTTTTCCGAAATATATTAAATGCTTAACTTATCTATAATTACCCTATGATCATACAGTTGGGGGGTATCATTATACATTACTGTATCAACGTCCTTAATACATTTGGATTTAATGGGTAGGAAAACTAGAATAGCATTCTAAACTCAATTGTATTTTCTACAACCTTTGCCACTTATTTCAACTTAATAACTCTTTTAGTCTTAGCTTTGAAGAAAAAATAACTCATTTCTTTTTCGCTCAAAGGAATTTAAAATGAAAAATCACATTATGCCAAAGAAGCCTTAATGATAGCTATCCCCTACTAACTTGATCTTTTTGGAAATTTTAATACCTTTATTTTGTCTGCTGTAGTCAGTACAAATCAATTTTCTGCACATCTTTGCTTTACCAACTTCATGAATATTGTTTATAGTTTCCCTTTAGGACTGGGAAGTGTATTTAACAATTAAATTTCCCAATCAGTTGGGGCTAATGATAAGTAAACCATTTAGAATTTGATTAATTTGGCTTATAAAACTGGAACAATTATGGGAAGCGGACTTTTTATGATTATTTTAGTAACTAAAAGCCTTATTATCTAATTTTACACTGTTAATCGTGAAGTTTAGGAAATAATGAATATAATAATATGGATATATATGATAATATTGATCTTTGATTGCATATAACCTCCATTGAGTGGAGTTTTGAAGGGCTCAGGGTAAGCAAATCTGGCATTTAAAGCCCTAATTTATTCGATATATTGCATTGGAATTCCAAACAGTGCAATTTTGGTGCTGGGACTTAAGTTAGGTATTTATGGAACATGGATTGCCTTTAATTTTGGGATTTTCGCCTAAATGATGTTTTATAGAAAGTATATAAATTAGACTGATTGGGATAACTAAATTGAAAAAATAAACGAAAAATTAAAATAAAAATTCGACTTAGAGGATCAATACAAAGTATTATTGCAATGAAGTGTTTAGGCATATATATAATAAATAAATATGATAAATCTTTTTGAAATATTGATATTTTATTCGGTATGTTTATATATGTTTTTTAGAAAAAATAATTATTAGAAATAATTTTTTAAAGAAGTTTATTAAGTATCTAAATTTTAAATTTATTGATAATTTTATATTATAAAATTATCTTATTTATTCTAAATAAGTGTAAAAATATATCTTGTGTAAAATATTAAAATCTTGATATTATTATATTAGAAAGTAGAAATTAAAGAATATATTATTGGGTAAATTCTAACCAAAAAAAAAAACATTATTTTGAAAACATATATCTTGATATTTATAAATTTACCCAAAAAGAATGATCATATGATGTCTAGATATTAATATGTTTCGTAAATAGAGAATATTCTTAAATAATTTATTTCCATTTTAGATATATAAAAATTTGATTCATTTATTAAGACATATCACTTATATATCATTAACTTTTATTTCAATCAAAAATTTTATTATTTACAATAAACTATAAAATCAACTATATATTTATTGATATTATTTATAATTTTAGATCAAATTCTATTTAGATTAATAGATGAGAGTATTTTTATAATATTTTTATTAAAAATGAATATAAAAATAATAAAACCCGCAAAATGATAATAATTTTTTTTTTTTCTTTTCTTATACTAACGTTAGAAATATAGCAATTAAAGATTTTTATATATTGTTTATGATATATTTTTATATATATTAAGTATTCATCTATTAATAGAATACTTCTAAATTATTATATTATGTCAATAAGAAGTATTATAGCTTAAAAAATAGAAATAAAATTAAATAATTAAAAACAGCAAAAAAAATCAAAATCGTGGAAAAAATGAAATTACAAAATATTAGCCAAGTTATAATATTAGTATCCTTATCTTTGGTACTATAATAAGGTTTCTGTTTCTCAAAAAATTTAAGAAATGAAATAAATCACCCCAATAACTTACTCACTCTTGACTTCGACCCTAAGTAAAATTGTTTACAACCTAAATAAAAAGCATCTGATGATTTAATGAACATTCTATTTGGCAATATAGAAGAATCAATCAAAAAGTTTTAAGACTAATTAGTCCAAACCATTTAAAGTAAAGTAGTAAAATCGGATTAATTTTTTACTTCTGAATAGGTAAAGTTAATTATAAAATATTATACTATTAAACTATTTATTTAATACCCATAAATTAAATAAGATAGTCAGTATTTTAGACAAAATCACTATTTCATAAACAAAAGAAAAAGTTTTTGAATCTCTCTCTTCTAAAGTTTACTCACTTTCAACTTAAGATGTAGTCGATATCATCAATCCAGAATCTGAAAGAGAAGCTGAAGAATCCTTATTTAAAACTTTGACCGATTATTTATACTTTAATAATGAAAAAGCTACGTAATACATAGTACAAAACAGTGGATTTTCTCCAGTTTAATAACAAAACGCCAAAGATTTCCTTTAAAATATCAGTAATCATTAACTCAAAATAAATATAATATAGCTCCAAATCAATTTAATTTTTAACTTAAAGAACCCAAGAACTGCTTTTATGGCGAAATTAAGGAAAATGTTGTTGGTTTCATTCTAGATATATCATATTCAATGGATTAAATATTCACACTTCCCAATGGATAAAAAATAACAAGATTTGCCTATGCCAAATAGTAATTGATAGAAGCTTTATAATCACTAAATGAAAAATAAAAATTCGGTATAGTAGCTTATAGATATTATGTTGTTACCTTTTAAGAAAAAGAAGTATACGCTACAAAATAAAATATTGCCAGTGCTATAAATTGGATTAATGAATTATCTACCGGTAAAGCCATTTTTATAGATAGCTATTTTACAAATTAGTTTTAACTTACAAATAATATTCTTTTTTAAAAGGGGAATACAATTATTTAAATGGTGCGATAAATAAAGCTTTTGAACAATTTAAAGATATGGAAGCACTTAATATATTAGCAACTGGGGCTAGAAATGCAGGCTTATTATTAATTTCTAATTTTAGATATCTAATAAATGAATTAAATAAAGAGAGAAATATTTTTGTAAATGTCAATACCATTTATTTTTAGCCTGGAGGAAATGAAAACTAGGAAGAAAGAAATGATGATCGCCAAGTTTTGCAAGCTATTTCTGAGGAATCAAATGGAAATTTCAAGGATCAATCAATTATTTTTTGAATAGTATATAATACTATTATATATTAAATATATCATAAAAAAACAATCATTATCCTATATATTTTATAATATTTTTGATATGTAAATTGTTTAGTAGGACAAACCTCATTAAACTAAAAACATTAATCTTCTTTATTATCAACTATTTGAATTAGCTAATATTAAACTAATTCCTATTATATTCCATTGTATTTTTCATTCCAAATATGTTTGTTCTTGTTGCAATAAACATTTACTCTTTAACACCATTATCAAGCATACAAATTTTAATATAGAAAAATTAATATTTATAATGATAAATGTTATAAATTATAATTATCCTCATAAAAACCTAATAAACTAAATGAATATATATGATACCTCTGATATATCTTTGATTTCGACCATATTCACTTTTTTAATTATTTATTATTATATATAGCTTCACTAAATATTATATATAGTTTTAAAGTGTTGTATATTTTCATATATGAAGCTATATTATTATTTGCTATACATTAAAAATAATATTCAATTCATGTTTTATTTGAAATATTAATTTATAAGATGATAATAATTAATACAATTGATAATAATATTAATTTCATAATATTTAGCCTATGAAACTTTTTTTAATGGATTATTTCCTGTTAGTAAACATTAATTTTTTTACTAATCACATATTAATTTTATATTATGTATAGAAAGTATTAATTTAATTTCATACACTTTAAAGGTGGTTCTACATATTTTTATTTAATGCCTATAATATATAAAATAATATATTATAAACTTTTCATTTGAGATTAGATATATCTTAATATTCCCCATTAGTTTATTCAGAAATTTTTTTCAAAGTTTAGCAACCTGAACCAGAAGCAACTAAGCAAATAGTATTCATTTTCACAGGAGGATTTCTATTTTTATTGAGATTTTCTATTGTATAGGTAATTTCCATTGAGCTAGCAAATACTCCTATATTACCACTCGATAAAATTTGCAGTGATTCCAGTCCTTAAAATTGTTTATAAGCATCTCTTATAGCACTAAGTACATCAGGAATTCCAACTTTATAATTATTATATATATATGTATTTAAAATATATAAAAGTATTAAATTATACATAAAGATAATCTATCAACCCATCTTAAGGCGCTTTCTTTATTATAATTAGAAGCTTTTACTGCAGATGATTTAAAACTTTTATTAAAAGTATTGTAAGCTATAATTCCGAATGATTAGTCTTCAGATAGATCCTATAACATTGCTTTCAATTATATTTTAGCTTAATCGAGTAGAGAAATATTCTATCCATTTGGTAACTTTATATATTTATTCATAGAATCAGATATATCGATTAAATATCCTACAACTTATGGTTTTTCTTCAGTCTATAGGCATTTTTTTGGCTCTATAATTTATGAAATAAATATAAACAATCTATATATGTATTTTTTATCTTTATTAATTCATATACTGATATTTTATAGAACATTTTAAGCGTTTTATTATTAAGCCAAGGTAAACCCACTGTTTTAAATAAGGTATTACGAAGCCTTTTCATCATTAAAGTGAAGATATTCAGTTAAGCTTTAAAATAATTAGTTTTAAGTATCTATTTCTGATTCAGAATTCATACAATCGACAACATCTTAAGTAGAAAGAGAATCAAATTTAGAAGAGAGGGTAGCTAAAACCTTTTATTTTGTTTAAGAAATTGTAATTTTGTCAAAAATTCTTACAACCTAATTTTTAAAATTTAAATATATTTTAGTTTACTTTATATACAATAATAGAAATAGTGATATATATAAATAGTAAAATAAAACATACTTGATCAGAAGAAAACTGTATATCCGATTTATTAAGTCTATTCTAAATCTATTAAATCATACTATCTTAAAATTGAGAAATGGTAACTTTTATTTCGGATATTAATGGATTAATATCATTTTATTTTTTAGATTGTAAGCAATTTTATGTTGGATCAAATTCAGCTCCGCTTAATTGATAAAGGGGAATATTTTTATTGGTTAAGAAACATTAACTTTATTGTAATAACAAACTTAAGCTAATTAAAAATATAATTTAGATTGTATTACAAATTTTATTCATTTTTTTAAATAGTCTTATTGATTTTTAATTTTTAATTAAATTTATTATTTTATAGACCATCTTTGTTTTAGTATATATAGAATAATATCTTATTATATTCAGTTTTTATCATATAATGTTCCTGAAAGAAATAATATTAGAATATATTTAGCTCTAATATTTTGATTTCACTTTATTTTTATCACATATTATTTAATTATATAAAATATTATTTAAGTATTTTCTCCCATTTTTATATCATTTATAATATAAAAACGTAATTATTACTTAAAAGTGAATACCAGTTATTAAATTATTATAATCTATGTATGATAGTATGATTTAGCAATTTTCTTCTTAAATTACTTATAAAAGATAGACCGAACTATATATAATATTAATCATTCTAATATAAATAAGATAAATAATAAAAAATAAGATATATATTTAATTATTTTCAATTTTGTTTTAATTAGTATATAATATTCTTATTTAGTTTCTAATAAAGCTAAATATTTATATATATATTATTTGATGAGATTACATTGAATTTAGATATTTTTATAAAGAATTTGTATATTTATAAATATTATACTTACTAATAAATGTTTATTCAAAATATTAGAGTTTAATGAAATCAAAAATAATAAGTACAGGTTTATAATATGATAAAATCTGGATATGAAAATAAAATTATTCTAAAATTAGACTTACAATTCTAATAAGATTTTATTGTTTATAGGGAGATAATAAGTGATTTCAAAAAATAATAAATAAATTTTAAATCAAAATATAATAAAAAAAATGAAAATAAATAAGGCATTATTTTTACTTTGGGTTTCATTAATTTTCTTTTTACAATAAAGTTAATGCTTCTTAAGAAAAGAAATAATTCATACTAACTTGTTAAGCTAAAGTGACTATGACCCTACTAAAAACTGTTTACAAGCTAAAAAATAACCTAGTGATTTTATGGATTCATTAATATTCGATATAGAAAATATACTATCTACTCTACAAACTTTACTAATTAAATAGATTTAAAATAAATTAGATTAACCAGGTATACATTTAACTTCAGATCAAGTAATAAATTCTACTAAATTATTTAATTATAACCTTGATCATTTTCTATGAATCTAATGTTATTTTAATTATATTTAATTAAATAAATATAATAAGGTTGTCAGTATTTTGGATTAAATCACAATTGTTAATAATAAATAAAAAGTTTTGGATGTTATTTCTTCCAAATTTGATTCTCTTTCTACATAAGATGTAGTTGATATCATGAATCCTAAATCCGAAAATTAAACTAAGATTAATTTACTTTAGAGCTTAACTGATTATCTATACTTTAATAATGAAGATGCTACATAATATATGCTATAAAATATAGGATTTTCATCTGCTTAATAATAAAAAGCTCGTGATATTCTCTTAAATATCAGTAAATAATTTTAAATTAAATAATATTATAATGAAGTTGTGATAGTTTTTATTTATGATTAAAGAACCTAAAAATTGCATATTTGGAGAAATTAAAAGCAAAGTTGTTGGATTCTTATTAGATGCGTCTGGCTCAATGACATACTAATTTAAGCTTCCAAATGGATAATCAATTTCTAGAATTGATTATGCTAAATAATAATAGGCAGATACTTTAGATACTCTTACAGAATAGCAATAATTTGGTATTATTTCATATAATTCATATACTGAGTCGTTTAAAAGAGAAGTCATATAAGCTACAAAAGAAAATATTGACGAAGCTAAAAAATGGATTTATGGAAGAAATCCAAGTAAAAATAATTTTTCTAATAATTTGTATTTTTATATATATATAATAATTTAAAAAGTGGGATCTACGGATTTGGGAATCGCTTTAGATTTTGCCTTTAGAAATTTTATAGGATTAGAAACTCTGTATATTTTTTCAGATGGTCTTAGTGACTATACAACTTCATAAATCAAATAGAAACTGGTATAATTAAATGAAGACAAAAATCCCCATGTTTAAATTAATGCAGTTTGCTTTATGGCTGGAGGAGAAGAAACTTAATCCCAAAGAGAATAAGCTCGTAAATAATTAAAAGATATATCAGAATCTAATAATGGAAATTTCAAAGATTTATCAAATATTGATTGAAATGGATTATTTAATTACAATTCAGTTTTAATATATATAATAATATTATCTATAAATTACAAATAAAAATAAAAGTAAAAAATAGGAATATTAAATTTTCTTCTAAAATTATTTAAAAAATTAAATAATTTTTTTAATTTTTTACTTTATTCAATAATTAAAAATATTTTTATAATAATAAAAATATTATATAGAACATTAAAATTTAATGGTAAATCTTAAAATTATAAAAGAAATCCTATTTTATTTGCTAAAATTATTTTAATTATATGTAATAAGCAAGAAATAGATGAAATCTAAAAGATAAATATAATTAAAAAATAACAATGAAAATAAAAATCTAAATAATCTTATATTCGTATCATTGATTTTGCTGTCCTTATCAAATATCAACTTTCTAAAAAGTTTTAGAAATGATTAAACTCACTATAATTATCTAAGCTATGGAGATTTTGACAACTTAATATCTTAAAGATTTTCAAATGATTTATGAAAAATTATTGCCTGATATAAATATAGTATTAGTTTATAAATGGAATTAAGATAAAAATTTAAAATATATTAGATAAAGCGGATATATAATTTACTTCAAGTATATTTTCTATATAATAAAATTTAGTAACATTATTTTACTTTTTTTGTAATAAATTAAATAAGATTACTCGAATTTTTGGCAAATTTACTATTTATAGAACAAAATATACACTTTTATAATTTCTTCTTCCAAATTTGATTATCTTCCTAGCTTAATATTTATACATTTATATTGAAAATTCTACATAATTACTCTTTTATATTAAGAATATTCATCGACCTAGTAATATTTTCTTTAAAATATTATTAATTACAAATTATAATCTTTTTATTAAAAAAAGTTTGATTATAAACTTAAGAACCTAAAACTCTCTATACTGTGCAAAAAACTACAATTTCGATAAGTTTATATTAGATATATATGGATCAATGGGATATTATTTCAAACTATTGGAAAATATATAACCAGACTTGCCTATTTTAAAAAAATAACTAATATTCTCTCTAAATTTTCTAAATAATTAGGGATTATTTATATAAAATTTTTAAAATTTATATTTTAAAAGTTATATAGAAAAAATTGACATTGCCATATATTGAATTAAATCATTTTTTTGAATGTAAAATTAAAATTTGAGTGATATAAGTTTATTTAATGTTATTTAGTTTTATCATTAAATTGATTTAGAGTGCTATTGAAAACTTTCGTTGTTAATGATAATTATGAGAGTCTGACAATTATTCCTCAGTTTCAATAGTTGTTGTAAGAATACAATTAAAATAGAAACCTTTCATTTATATTTAATACGATTTGCTTTATGGCTGGAGGAAAATAAAATGAACTATAAATAAGAGAAGCTCATTAATTTTATAAGCTATTTCTTAATATACTAAAATAAGGACAAGTTAATAATTTAACTAATATTTAATGATATTTAATTTAAATAAATATAGATCAATTATTAAATTACATTATAGAAATAAAAATTAATAATCCACTTTACAGCCAAAGAAATAATTTTATCGAAATGTTTGTTTTATTCTTATATACCGATATATTAATTATTATTTTACATAAATTTAATGATATTTATCAAAAGAATACATATACATATTAAGTAATCATATAATTATAATATTTAATAATAAGAATAATTTCTTTAATATGAATTTTTATTTATTACAATGATATTTTAATAATTCAATAATATTTATGAATTAATCTAATTTTTAACTTCTCAAGATGATTACTCTCCCTTTATCTATTCATAAAAATTTAGAAGAATTAATTTCATTAAATTAAAATATAATAATATAAAAATCTAAAAAGAATATATTGATCAGTGCATTTTAAATAACAATAAACAAAATAATTATTAATTCGAGTTAATTTATAATGCTTATTAATTCAATAAGTAATATAATTAAAATAAAATAAGATAAAAATATTATTCTATATTCTTATTTTTAAAATATTATGATTTAAAACCATATCTCATAGAAATCAAGCTGCAATAATTTAGATATTGAGCAGGATGATGTAGTTTTTCCATTAAATACAAATTTAAAAACTTAAAACTAAGTTGGTAATACAAGATTTAATAAAATTAATTTTAAGAATGAAAACTAAAACTACCATAATATATCTCAAGCAAGTGAGAAAATTATTTTGTTTTTCACATAAACTATTATTAAAATATGCTAAGAGCAGTTTTTTAATTAATTATCCATAAATATTAAATTATTTTAGATCCAGAAAAAGTATTACTTGAGCAAGCTAAAAATTGCGAAAATAAACAAAGAATTTTTTCTAAAAGTTTTAAATAAACTAGCTTATACTCTGATGATTAAGAGGATGATGAATCAGTTTTTATTAAGTATATTTTTATTTATTTATATATATATTATACTATAATACTATAGAATATATAATTGTTTTATATATTAGAAATTTAGATACAGGAGATACAATAAAAATTGGAGATGATGAAAGACTAAAAACTGAATACAACGGACTAACATTGATAGATAATATATAATAGGATGATATAAAGGACATTTGGGATAAATACTGGGAAGATATAGAAAAATCGTAGTAAAATTTAAACGATTTTTGCTAAATGGGGAACATAGAAGCAATTTAAAGTCTATTTAAGGACCATAACAAATTAGTAGATATCAATAAGAGGTAAATAGTAAGAAAATAAAGTGAATATTCTAGATTAATATATATTATTTTGCAAAAGTCAAATGGACGGATGGTGTCCTATTCATTATGCGACCATGGAGGGCTACGAAGAAATAATTAAATTTTTACTTTAACAAGATAATTTGTAAATTAACAATCAAACCAGCTTTGGAAGAACTGCTCTCCATTTGGCATGCATTAGAGGGCTAAGTAATATTGTTGAGTTATTAATAGAAAAATAAGATATAAACGTCAATATTTAAGATAAAGAGTTTAATACTCCCTTACATTATGCTTCTTCTTACGGTTTTACTAAATGCCTATACTTAATTATTTAAAAAAAATCACTGAATCCTAATTTAGAATTAAAAAATTAACAAAATATGACTCCAATTGAATGTTCTGCAGATTTTCAAACTGTTTCTTTTTTAAGGAATACATGGCTTAAGTTGATCATTCGAAAACATATCAAAGAACTATATTGGGAAATCACATTTTGAAAAATGGGAGATCGGATCATGTAATTAATAAACTTAACTAAATTAAATCTATTTTATTTTAAATTTTTTTTTATTTAGGTAGAAAGGTTATTATATCTTACATTCCACTACAAAAAATAGAATTTATGCCAAAGTAAAATAAAAGATATAGAAGAGAATAAATAATAAAAAAAATAGAGTAAGTAGTAAACATTAAGAAATAGAACATTTATAACATAGGTAAAAATATGGATGCATCAATATGATAAATAAAAATTGAAAAATGCGATTGGTCCATCAAATTTTACAATTGAGCAAATGCTAGGAAAAGGAGCTTTTGGCTGTGTATACTTAGTTCATAAAAATGATGAAGATGAAAATATTAAGTATAAAAAATATTTAAAAATTAACTTAATTATTTGAAAAACAAATTATTATTATTATAAATTTTTATAAATTAGATACGCAATGAAAATTTTAGATAAGGAAAAATTTTTTTCTAAAAACTTAGTTAAATATGCCTAAACCGAAAGAAATGTTTTAAAGATTATGAAACATCCCTTTATAGTATAGCTTTAATATGCATTTTAAACAGAAAATAAATTATACATGATTATGGATTATGCATCTGGGTAAAATTAAAAAAATAATGGATACAAATTCACTTTATAATCTTTATTTTTTCTAATAATTTTGATTCAGAGGAGACTTAAATAGTTTAATTGAATAAAAAATTAAAATTTAAGAGCCAGTAGTCAAGATATATGCCTGTGAAATTATATTAGCTTTGGAGGCTCTACATGATTCAGAAATTATTTTTAGAGATTTAAAGCCAAGTAATGTAGTGGTTGATTCTGATGGCCATGTAATGCTAACAGATTTCGGATTATCTAAAGAAGGATAGTAATTTAAAGCCATAACTCAGTACAAATTCAATAGTTTATAAAGGAAATTTATTTTTTTACATTTATTTTATTGTATTTTAGGTCTTTTTGCGGCTCTTTAGCTTATTTAGCACCTGAAATGGCATAAAAATCAGGTCATGGTATATTTTTTTCTTTCAATAAATATAATATATATATATATTCACATTCACATATATCTTCTTCTTATTAAATAGGTTAATCGATTGATTGGTACTTATTGGGGGTATTGATTTATGAATTGTTGGAGGGCATGCCACCTTATTATGCAGATACTAAATAGCAGCTTTTAAAAAATATAAATCTTAACCTTTAAAATATCCTCGAAATATTTCTTCTGGTATGAAATCTCTTATTTCACAGGTGATATATTAATTATATACCACATAACATATTATTAATGATAATTATATTAAAAAAATAAGTTAATGGAAAGAGATCCATAAAAAAGGCTAGGAAGTAAGGACGATGGAAGAGAAGTAAGATCTCATCCATATTTTGCAGATATTGACTGGAATGATGTTTACAATAGGTAATTAGGATTAAAAAACTAACAAACTAATTATTATTAATGTTATATTATAATAATTAAAGAAAATTATCTCCTCCCAAGCCTCGAAAAATGAATATATATGGAGAAGTTACTGTATTCTAAGATTTAAAAGTCACTTTTTCTAGAGATAACATGAGGAGACAAGCAAATCAAAATAACTATGTTGATAATTGGTCATATATAGTCTCTTAAATAGAAGAACCACAAAATAGGTTCGGATTTAATAGGAAAAAATAATGATAGTTAAATACAACAGTTAATTTAATAATAAATCATTAATTTACTATGTAATTATAAATATTTAAAATTTCTACTATAAATACGTATTAAATGACTATATTTTATATATAATTTATTTGCATGTTTTCATTTAAGTAATATTAATAGTTACTTAATACAAATTAGTATATGATATAATAGGATATCAGAAAATGATATATATAGTAAATTTATTAAAAATTTCCATAAAAAAAAGAATTAAATAGTCATTACATTTAATGAAAAATATTAATATTTAATTTTATGTTAAAAAAAGTTATATTTATATAATTAAAATATTTGTTAGTTATAATTTAATGAAAATATTAGTATATGTAAATTTAAACTATGTAACATACAAAATATTAGAGTAATAAAAAACTTATAAAATCTGTATAATAAATATACCTAATAATAATAAAAGTAAATTAAATAAAATGAAATAATAATATTCTTTTTGTTGTATATGTAATGAATAATTTTAAAAACATGAATTACTAATAAACCCAAGTTGCAGGCATTAATATTGTGAATAATGCTTTATTAAATTTTGCATGGAACAGATGTGTAATAGTTAAAAATAAATTTCTTGTTGCTCACAATTAAAGAAATTAACTGATAAGTAAGAAAAATTAAATAGTGGTTAATCGGACTATTGTGGAAAAGAAATATCTTTGGAACTGTAATAAGTTTATTTAAATGAAGATAATATATAAGAGTTTATTTAAAAAAAATTTAATCCTAAAACGATATCGATAAATTTAAAATTTAGAGCAAAGATTTAAATCTTGTAGATTTATTAAACAATGTTAATTAAAATAAAAACCCTGTGTTAAATAATCATAAATTACATAATTATAAAAGTGTGATTATTATAATAGCTATGATGTTGGCTACAGTAATATATCTAATTATTCCAAATAGAAATTAAAATGAAGATTATTATGATTTCGTTTATAGTGGATATGATAAACATGAATGTGTAGGAATGCCTAGTGATAGGAAATCAGCAATATTTTTAAATATCGAGGAACTAAATTCTAATTAATTTTAAGATATATTTGTTAAATTTGAGGTTTCCTAAATTTTTAATAGCATTATTGATATACAATAAAACAATAAATATTGTTTTTAATTTGCACCTGAAAGTGAAAAAGGTAAAAAATTATTTTTAATGATTTTTCATATTTAATTTTTTCAACAATAGATCTAGGATAAATGAAAATTGGTATTGTTGATTTGAAAATAGTAAAATAGAATAATTATTAATATCAAAAAAGCTAAAAATATTTTTATGGATTACAATTTAATGGAGATATTATTTTGGAAGGGCATGTTTCTAGAAGATCCAAATATAAAATCAACAAAGAAGATATAATAGAAATGTGTATTGAAATATAAGAAAATTCAAAAGATATAATTAGGGGAATAATGATATTTTAGAATAAAAGTTAAAATTTAAAACCTATCAAAGTGGAATTTAATATCCCTATACTTAAAACGAATAGAATTTATGTTTTAGGAGCATTTCTCCCATAAATAAATGATAAAATATAAATTTTGTAAATCAATTCAAATACTAAGGCAATAAATAAATAAAATGATCTCTGATATATAAAATATAATATTAAAATATTTTCATAAAGTTTATAAATATTCAATCAAGCTTTTAATTTAGTTAATTCCTCTGGAGTTATTCATTTTTGATTTCACAAAACCTGGTATTGACCCTTTAAGATCCATGCAACTAATATTTACCATTTTTGTAGAAGTTAATGTTATGGGTGTTAAAACTATAGCTCTATAATGGAGTTCTGCTCTGGTAATATCTTTTACTTCAGGTTTTAGTTGATTGATAACATCTCCTGATATGGATGTTGAAATAATATAATGAGATCCGTTATTCTCAAAATAACCATTAATAGTAACTAGGTCTCTATCACTTCCGATTCTACAAAAAATAGAAATTAAATATGATCAATTTTAAAAATATATTTTACTTTGTTCCAATTTAGGTATAGTTTATTTTATGTCCCATAGGTGTCTCACATAGTTTTTATTATAATTTTTAATGTTTTTAATACTTTTAAGTGTGTTCAGGATTAGTAATAATTTCGATAATTTTCTTTATTCCAAAATTAACTACTCCATCTCCTCTTGAAACTCCTATTTTGTATATAGGATCCTCACGAGTATAGTTTATTAAACTGAGTTTTGAGTCTTTATCAGATTCTTTCCAATTATTTTAAGGTGTAAAATCCATAGAAGTTTTTACAGTTTCAAAAGCTTCTTATAATTTTTTTTCTGGGAATGAAAATTGATGTTACATTATTATACTTTTAATTTGTTTTTTTTATTTTTAATTTTTTAATTTTATTATTAATTATAATGTTATAAATAGTTATTATATAAAATATATTTGATATATAAAGTAATTTAAATTAAATGATTCTTATACATTAATATTAAGTAATATCAATAGAATAACTAGAATTACAGTTAATATAAAAGTATAATAAAAATATGTATTTAGCTTTTGTAGAATATATTTTATTAAATTTAAATTTGAATTTAAAAAACTTATTTATAAAAAATAAACAAAAATAAAATTGTTTTAAATTTCTATTTTACTTCTTTAAAGATATTTAGATACACAGTTTGTTTTACAAATAGAACAAAACTCCAGAACTTTATTAGAATAGCGAGCATATATATTGAATTTTCAAATTATATTTAAATAAAATAATATATGAGTATGATATATTAAAATTTTAAAAAATATTTTCTATAATTTTTATACGTAAAGTCCTCTTTAATTTGAGATTTATATTGAAAATAACTAAATAGTACTACTATTCTAAAAATTTTTTAATCTTCTAAAATTATAATTTTAAAGAATCATTATAAATTAATTATATTTAAAATTATAAGATATTATTATATAAGTTTTATAATGTTGACATTCGATGAAAAGACTATTATTAAATGTTTTAATTTATTAATTGTTTTAAATAAATTTGTAAATTATAATTTTATTGTAAATTAATTAATCTTCTTATGTAGATTATCTTCTATAATTTTCATTTTTACCATGAAATTAAATAAACTTATAAACAATACTTATTCTATATACATAGAAATTATTTTATCAATAGAAACTAGTTAAAAGTGAAATTTATAAAAAATAACCCTAAGCCGATGTGCTTAAATAAGACAATTATAACAATTTTCCCTTTTAAGCAAAAATTGTTTTGGAATTCAAACAACTTTGGGCACATGTCAAACTTTGTCCAATATTGTCCAATATTGTCCAATATTGTCCAACGAACACTGTCCAATGATGTCCAACGTATTGGACAATATTGGACATTATAAAAAAAATTAATTTTAGGATTTATCCTACTAATCGGATTCAATTTTGAATTCCAACGGCGCCAAAGGGTTTTAATTAGTGAATTATCATACTATACCACTGGATATTGTATAATAATGTGTTTTTCTTCGTTATTGTCTATTTTAAGTCCATTGGACAATATTGGACAATATTGGACCAAATTGGACAATATTGGACAATATTGGACACTTTCTTTAAATTGAAAAAAGCTTACGTAAATATCATTTATAATCTTAATTTGCATCATTTAGAACCATTTTGGGAATTTTTAGACTCTATTTTGGTACATAAATAGTTCTAATATAAAAAAATGTATAATCAATATTTTTAGATTTCATCTCATAAATCTGGGTCATTTTCGAATTCTAGAAAAGGGAAACGGTTTATTAAGCTTATTTTTATAATATTATCGTAGAAATTTTAATAATAATTTATATTAATGTATGTTTGCTTGTTTGAAAATCCATTGGACAATATTGGACATTATTTTAATATTCATTTGGATAATTTTAATTACTATTAAAAAGTATTTTAACACCACTAATATCATTTATTATATCAATATATATCATTTATAACCATTTTGAGGCATTATTAATATATTTTTAGTACTTAATTAGTTCTAATATTTTTATATATTATATTTAATATTTTTAGGATTCATCATGCAAATTGTTGTAATTTTATATTTTAACAGTTATAAATGGGTTTTTATAAATTTATTCTATCACTTTATCATATGTTTTTTTATTTTATTATTATTTCTGAAAAAATTTAAAATACCTATTTTTCGTTAAAATTTGAATTAATTATTTTTCGTTAAAATTATAAAATTAATTATTTTTCATTATATTTTAAATTTAATTAATTTTAAAGAATATAAAATTTATATATAAATATTATGTATACATATATAAATATAAATATATAATATATATATACATATATGTAAATAATTATTTATAATTTAAAATA
Organism: Miamiensis avidus; assembly: GCA_037039885.1. Lineage (NCBI taxonomy): Eukaryota > Ciliophora > Oligohymenophorea > Philasterida > Glauconematidae > Miamiensis > Miamiensis avidus. The sequence goes on from JAWVGU010000021.1 coordinate 337,738, forward strand.
AAATTAGTTATAATATTGGAATATTTTTTTTTTAATATATAAAAATATTAGAACTATTTAAGTACTAAAAATATATTAATAATGCCTCAAAATGGTTATAAATGATATATATTGATATAATAAATGATATTAGTGGTGTTAAAATACTTTTTAATAGTAATTAAAATTATCCAAATGAATATTAAAATAATGTCCAATATTGTCCAATGGATTTTCAAACAAGCAAATATACATTAATATAAATTATTATAAAAATTCCTGCGATAATATTATAAAAATAAGCTTAATAAACCGTTTCCCTTTTCTAGAATTCGAAAATGACCCAGATTTATGAGATGAAATCTAAAATATTGATTATACATTTTTTTATATTAGAACTATTTATGTACCAAAATAGAGTCTAAAAATTCCCAAAATGGTTCTAAATGATGCAAATTAAGATTATAAATGATATTTACGTAAGCTTTTTTCAATTTAAAGAAAGTGTCCAATATTGTCCAATATTGTCCAATTTGGTCCAATATTGTCCAATATTGTCCAATGGACTTAAAATAGACAATAACGAAGAAAAACACATTATTATACAATATCCAGTGGTATAGTATGATAATTCACTAATTAAAACCCTTTGGCGCCGTTGGAATTCAAAATTGAATCCGATTAGTAGGATAAATCCTAAAATTAATTTTTTTATAATGTCCAATATTGTCCAATACGTTGGACATCATTGGACAGTGTTCGTTGGACAATATTGGACAATATTGGACAATATTGGACAAAGTTTCATATACCCCCAACTTTGAGGTCAAGCAATTCAAATAAAATAAATATTTTTCTGCAGAACATAAAAGTATAAACTATCTAAAATTTTATGGAAATAAAAAATATTTCACTAAATTTAATAAATCAATATTAATTATATTTTAAATAAACTATTATTTTTTTTTAATCTAAAAAATTTAATTTATTTCTTATAACATCATATATATTATAAAAATTGTGATCATTTTATAATGCATTTTATAATTTTATCTTTCTCTCTATTTTTAATATATAAGTACAATTTAGTAAATGTTAATAATTTATTTATGCGTTGATATATTGATATATAATACATTTAGAAAAGAAGGAATATTAATAATTTTATTCAAATATTAAATAATAAATTTTAAGGTTTTTTAAATTTACTTTTACTTTATTTTTTAAATAAAGAGCAGTTAAGTGTAGGTTTTATTTTATATACATTAAAATAGGATTATTCAGATTGGTGTACTGTATTAAACTATGTTTCCTTGTTTTATATTTAATTGATTATTAAAAGTTTATTATTATAAAAATATAAATAGAATGACACAAAATCAACTATATTTAATAATATTAATTACTATCTTCAATACAAATTCAATGTGATATAAATAAAATACAAACGATAAATAACAAATTTGTAAACAAAAATGGATTTATAATTATAGCTTGGAAATACAGTTTAGCCAATTAATGAAAATATAAATGATAAAATGGTTCAATATTACAATATTGAGAACCAATAAATACACATAGCTAATAGTTTATTTAATAAAAAATAAAAAACTATATCCAACTTAAGCAAGGGAAGCAGTAAAAGATCTGTTGGAGATAGTTTAGATAGTGAAATAGATTAATTAGATAATGACGACGACCTTGATAAAGCTTTTGAGGAAGTGATTGAAGAAAATAGTAGAGTAATAAATATGATTATTTTATTTCTATTAATTAAAGTTTATATTTTTAGAAAACTTAAGAAAATTAATAATTATTAGAATTATACATATAAAATATGTGGAATCTTAATAAAAGGTTGAGTAGTTGAGAGGCGAAAATAGTTTATTAAAAGATGAAATGAGAAACTCATAAATACGATTATCAAGTACTAATTTATAAGCATTTTTAATCAAATCAGCCTAATAATTTATATAATTAATTTACTTTTTTATTTTAGATTCTCTCATAAAATCGCAACAATAATCAAATAGTAAGGATTATTTAATTAAGGAGTAATTAAATAAAAGTGATTTAATATTAAATGAAGAATATTATAAAGAATTATAAGAATGTACACTTAATTAAAACAATTAAGAAAAAACTATAAATAAAAATCTATTCAACTTATTTGAAAATGAATAATAAAACAATAATAATTAACCAGACCATATTTAAAAAAATTAAGAATATAATAAATAACTTTAATTGAATGATAGTAATGATTTAGATGGCTTTGAAATCAATTTACAAAAAAATTGCTTAGACCAAAAAAATAAATAACTTGACTAATAGTCAGAAATTTATATTTAAAAAGCTGTTAAACAAATATAAGAAGAATAATAAAATACCACTTAAAATCCTCATATAAAAGTATTTAAAGAAATTCGTATTGAACTTGACAAAAATGGAAATCCTAAAGAAAAACTTCGAGATACTTGTTGTACTATTATTTGAATTTCAAAATAATATTATATTATATAATATATTTATTTTATTTCTAAATATTTAATGTCCATATAATTAATTAATCCCAGTATTAATTGTAATATTCTTAATATTTTTTTTAATTGTATATGACACCAAAAAAAATCTCTTTATCTAATTTCAAATTACATTTAACTCCGGTTCAAATAAGATTAAATATCTTTTATTTAATATAATTAATTCAAAATTAAAATAAAACATAAATAATAAAAATTGAAATTCATATATAAAAAAATTAGTAAAATACAATAAAACTTAGCAAAAATGTTACTGAAAATAGTTGGTGTATTAGCATTACTTTAATGTTTTGCATATAGCTAGAAGGATATCGATAATAATATTTAAGAGTTACAATCAAAAAATAAATTTTGCATAGATTCTACTTTTAGAAGTGATTATCCTTTATGTCAATGTATAGAAGGGTATAAAGAAGTTAATAAAGTTTGTTAAAAAATAATTACGAAAACTTAGAAAAGAAAGATAACCTCAATAAACACTCGTTAAAAACTTGTCATTATACTAGTATGTGTTACTATATTTTTTATATTTGGATTTGCTACACTTATAGTAGTATTTATTAATGCAAGAAGAAATCAAAGAATATAAGATTAGCTTTAAAGCAATTGTACCCCAATGAGACATACTTATGTGGATGAAAAGTATTCTAAGTTGGATTAATAATAAGAAAATGAACTTGCTTTATGTATAAAAAATTAGAAACGCAATGAATCATTTGGAAACTATAATAATGAAAAGAAAAAAAGTTATTAAAATGAATTACATAATAAAACTGGAAACTTCGGATAAAAAGGAGATTATAATTAATAAGATATAAATAATAACAACGTAGATAAATAAAATCCTGGGTAAGCTGAGTGTGGAATTACATTTGCTGCTGAAATAAAATTAGGCTAGATTTTAACAATGACAACAGATTTCGAAGAGTAATAATAAAGTGAAACAAACAGAGAGTAGTCTAAGGGGAAACCTATGAAAGATAACAGCCAAGAAATCATTGAGAAATCTATTTCTTATGACGACTATGATGAAGAAATATAGAATAATAATAATTAAAAAAAGTAGTTACTGTCTATTTAAATATAAAATTTAATTTGCTAATAGTAAAAATCAATAATTCCATATGAATAAAGAGTTATTCCTTATTTTTTTTAAAAGTAAATTTAATAATAATAAAATGAAAACAAAATAAAAAAAATATAGCTTTTTAAGAAGAATTCCAAGCTTTGATTAAATATTATAATAAATAGTTTAATATCTTTTATATAAAATTTAGAATATTACAACTAATTTTACAAATTATTTATTTATTATAGGTAATGTGTTATATAATTAATTTTTGTAATAAATATTTAATTCCCATTATAGGATATATATATTCTTTATAATTATTTTTAAAAATTAGTTAATTTTTACCTTGAGTTTTTCTTTTACATTAGAAATTATTAATTATTTCAAATAATAATTCCAAAATAGTCATTATTATATAACTATAACTATCATTTATACACCAATCATTTTATATATAAATATAGTTAAATTATAATAAATTTTTCATGAATCTGATTACTAATCTCATTTAGTTTAATAGATTATGAATATTATTATTATTTATAGTAATACGTTACTATTTTAGTTAGAAAATGTTTTATATTTTAAATATAAGAATCTATAAAATTAAAATGCTTCATTCAAACTCCAAATATACATACATACCAATTAAATAATATAAGATTATTGGGCTATATATAAATATCAATTATCACTCATAATAATTAAATTAGTATTAATAAAAATAAAAAATTAAAAAAAAACAATAATATAAAATTTTTTTAAGCCTTATTTCTAACTAAAATGAAATTTTTAAATGTATTCTTGCTTCTCTCATTTTTATCCACAATAGGTTTAGGATAAATTGTTTAAAATTAAAATAAAAAGCAAGCAACTCAATCTATTTATAGTAATAATATAAAGAATTCTAATGAATGTTTGAATAAATTAAATAGATAAAGTTATCCTTACTGCCATTGCTTAGATGGTTTTATTGAAATAAATGGATATTGCTTATCTATAAATCAATATTAGCAATCAAAAATTAAAATTCGAAGAAGCTTAGTTACTTCAGAATAAGACTTATTAATAATTCTAATAATAGTTTGCGTCATTGTGGGTTTGGGCATTATAAGTTTAGTTATTGGATATATGCTAATTAAATAAAGAAATTAAAAAAAATTATAGTTAAATACTTGTTAAATTAACTAAATTACAAAAAACTGTGATAAAGAAAAAGAAGAATCTATATATGAAGTAAAACCTAGTGCTGTTACTATTGAAAATAAAGAATATGTTAAGAATGTCACTTATGAAGATGATGATTTAAACTAAAATAGTAAAAAGAATACTTATATGACCAATAAAAAATCGAGCTTATTGGCACTAGAAATAGAAAAAAGAAAGTCAGAAGATCTACCTACATAAGAGTAGTTGTATGACTTAAAATCTAGTGAATTTAAATCTATTATTTCACTAGGAAGAAACTCCTAAGCTGACTAAAATGATTAAATTAATAAAATAGTAGATTAATACTAATAAGAAGAAAATACAGAATCTAAAAAATCTCCATAGAAGGGTAGAGGTTATTTAAGATATGAAAGTAAAATAACTTTAGGAGAATTAAGTAATCACACTCACGGACACGGAGTTGCCGATTATTATAAATAAGTCTAAAATTCTAAACGTTCTATAAAACCATATTAAATGTATAATAAATGATATAATCATAAAATTTTTAAATATATGTTATATTGATTTTAAAATAAAAACAATTTAAAATATTTATGGTGGTTTAAGTTCACAAATTCATACTATAGGTTACATTTTATAGATATATAATATTCTATATGATCTTTTTTACTTGTTTTTTTAATTAAATTATTTTTAAAAAAATATATTATATTAATTTTAATATAAAACTAAATAACGAAATTTAATTTTAGATAAATTATGTTTGATTAACAAATAATCAATATCAAAGAATGGTATATATATTTTTATCATTTAATAATGAGTTTTCACATTTAATAATAAATTTTAAAATATAAACTTAAATAAATAATTAGTATTCATAGGCAAAAAAAAAAAAATTAATTAAATTAAATTAAAATTATGAATTTTTAAACTTAAAACATCATTGTATTATATTTAAATAATTTATTATTTTATAATTTTAGAATAATCATTATTTTTTAAAAATACAATAATTTTAATTTAAAAATTCAATTACTTTCCAAATTATTTCTATAATAATTTCTTTGAGGTGTAAAGAATTTTAATATTAAACTAAGCTCACATTTAATTATTAACATAATTATTTTAATAAGAAGAAATATATTAGTCTGTATTTATTTATTAATTTTGTGAATTCTCATATAAGTAATTAATTTAATTGCTATTTTATTATTCTATAAAAGCAATCAAATAGTCCTTAAAATTCTATAAAACTTAATAAAAACAAATAAAGAATAAAAATATTAATTATATGTCATTAAGTAAAATTTCTTATTGTATTTCGCTACTTACAATATTAGTATTTTTGCTCAACAAATCAAAGTAAGCAATTATTCAGGCAGCAGAATTCACTGATATCGAAATAAGAGGGGATTTTAGTAGTCCTTATATAAGAAATATTCATGTAATGATGGTTGCATCAAAATAAATAATTGTAAGTGCAGAATAATAAAAAGTGGTATTTTATGAGGTAACATAAGCAGAATTTAGGAGTATATTAAAAAAAGTGAAATAACAGTTTAAGATGTAAAAGGATTTTGCGACATTATAATTGCTTCCAAAGAATATTTGGCTATAACTAGTTATTATGCAAATTAGGAAATTACTCTTTGGGATGTCAGTTCGATAACATCTCCTGTAAAAGTAACAGAAAAAACTGGTCTTCTTGGATCCCATATAGAATGTAAAACAGTTAATACTAAACCGTATTTGTTCAGCTCTTCCTGGAATGATGGGTTATATGTGTATGAAATACTTACTTCTCCGTTTTCTTTATCTAAACTTGCAAATTACACTCTTTCCTAGCTGGATTAGTTTTAAGTGGTAGACTCAGCGACTCCAATTGAAATTCCCTCGATTAGTGTAGATGTTGATAAAGGAGTGTTTGTTTTGTTTACTTTTGATGCAGGGACGAATGTAATCACGAATACAAGTTAGGTCGAAGTGGGTGGAGTGAAAAATGATATGAAATATTATGAAAGAGAAGGCAATAAATATGTAATACTTTCTGGTTCTGATGGAATTTAAATTAGAAATTATGCAGCCCCACATGCAATAACTGCCCAGTACGACATTACAACAACTTACACAAATTTTGTGGTTAGAGGAAATACTATTTCCACTTACAAGGGAAGCAATGTTGTTTTTTTAACTATGTCTTAACCCATGACTGCAATTACTTTTAACAAAAATGGAGTCACTAATAATAATTCTGGAAGTAATTTATTTCTTTAGGAATTATCTAATGCATAAGTTTATGGAGTTTTTGGAGATTCTACATACATAAGAACTTATTTATATAAAGAATAATGCACAGATCCAACAACTACACCAAAGAAAGGATATTGCGAATGTAATCAAAAAACTCATTATTACTAGGCATTTATGTAAATTCAATTTTTTAATTATCATAGTAAAGTGCGATATTAAATGTACGGATTGTACGGGTACTCCAACAAATTGCACTTCTTGTTCTCATGCTACTCGACTACTAGCTAATACATGTGATTGCTAAAATACAGAATATGCAGATGGAGTAGAATGTAAACCATGTGTATATCCTTGCCAAACTTGCTCGGCATAATTTGTATGCTTGAGTTGCCAAACTCCCAGTAATAGAGTTAGTGCTTCTGATTGCACATGCTCACCAGGATGGACAGATAATGGATCAAATTGTGTTTGTAAATATTTCGTTTTATTTTTTATTAAATTTAAGTATGATTATTTATTGTCGAAAAAATAAAGAATGCAGTTATGAATGTAGCACTTGTGTATCTGGAATAAGCAACTGTGTAAATTGTTCTCATAATACAAGAGATAGCAGTAATTACTGTAAATGTAAGCCAACATATTATAATGTACCAAATTAAGCTGCTTGTAACTCCTGCTCTTATCCTTGCTAAAATTGCACTTCCCCAGTTGATTGTCTATCGTGTAAAACCACTTTGGGGAGAAAAGATTAATTCAAATGCGAATGTGAAGATGGATATATGGAAAACGGTTCTTAATGCCTGAGTACCAATGTTATTTTAAATCAATATTATTATATTAATATTAATTTATATTTCAAAAAGAATGTGCTCATCAATGTGGTACATGCACAGGATCTATAAGTAATTGCTAAACGTGTTCAGATTCTACAAGAAATCTTGCTGATAGTTGTAATTGTAAACCTACCTATTACAATAATGCTCAGGAACAAGTATGTCGATCATGTATTTATCCATGTTAAAATTGCACTTCAGCCAGTATATGTACAAGCTGTTAAACAACGGCAAATAGAAATCCCGTTTCTACAAGTTGTGCTTGTTCTACAGGATATTTTGATGATACCACCCAGTGTTAATGTATTGATAATATAGTATATATAAAAAAAATATAATTTTTAAATTTCTATAAACTATAATAGAGTGTAGCTACAAATGTTCAGCATGTAAAAGTTTAATTGATTGCTAGGCTTGCACTCATACGACTCGAAACGTAAATAACTAATGTAATTGCAAAGATGGATTTTATAATGATGGAACCAATGCAGCATGTCTTCCATGTGTTTATCCCTGTAATACATGTACTTCAGATACGGTTTGTGTTACTTGCGCTACAGCTCAGTTTAGAGTAGATACTATACAATGTAAGTGTTCGGAAGGATATTTCGATGATACTACTTAATGTGCAAGTAAGCAATTGTTAAATGCAAAAGATTTAAAAATGAAATATCATATTTTTATATATTTTTATTTATATATATTTATATATGCATAATTTAATTAAATATTTTTTAGAATGTGATCACTAATGCAAAGCTTGTGTTACAACATCTGCTAATTGCACTGAATGTTCGCATGTAACTAGAGTCCTTGCTAATTAGTGTGCTTGCTAAGATACTTATTATAATTTTAATTAAAATGTGGACTGCTTTAAATGCTAATACCCTTGTTTAAATTGTTCGGCATTAACCACATGCACATCATGCGCTACTGCAGCTTTCAGAGTAGCAACACCATCAGATTGCGCATGTTTGGACTTTTACTATGATAGTGGTCTTGAATGTCTTGCATGTCCAGCCAAGTTTTGTAAGGTTTGTTTGTCTCTCACAGGAGTATGCACAGAGTGTGATTCTAATCTAAAAATAGTAAATCCAGAAAAGTAATGCGTTTGTAAAGAGGGATATAGACTAGGATCTAACCAATAAGATTGCGAAAAAGTATTTTCAAATCATATTATTGTTATAATTTTAGATATTTAATTTTTATATCATTTTCATTAGATTCCCTGCACATCATCTTTGTGTGATTTATGTTTAAGTAATGGAAACTGCTTAAAATTGGTACCAAATGCTGCTGGGTTTATTTAAGATGGAAAAGTGAATATATGTCCAAAAGAATGTGGAAGTTGCGATGAAACAAACAGTTGCAAGAGTATATTTATAATTTAGGCATTACATAATAGATAATATTTACTTAATATAATTATGGTATATTTAAATAAGCTTGCTTAACGAATAAAAACAGAGAAGAAGCTCCGTCATGCAAATGTAAATCAAATTATTTCTAATCCTATGGGGGAGATTGTATCCAAAGTGCAACTAATAAAAATAGTTAAACGAATGGTTCAAGTAATAAAGGAATAAGTGATAAGAACTTATTAGTTATTTTAGTATGCTCGGTATTAGGAATTGGAGTTATTGTAACAGGAGGAATCATTTTTTATTTTAAGAGAAAAAGAATTGCAGTATAATAATTATAAGCCAAAAAATCAAATGATCTAGCATTATAAGATGAAGTTGCTTCAGACTATGGCGATACAGAATTATCTAAGAGAGTTGAATAGCCAAAGCCTTTGCAATAGCACACTATACAGTCATAATAAGCCATTAACTACTCTAATATAAAAAATGGTCTTTTAGGTTCATAACTTAATAGTGTGAAAAAGCCTCCTCGAAATTAGTATAAACTTACTAATAACAAAAGTTAATATTGATTATAATAAATATACTTTGATAATTTTTAATATAAAAATATATATTTATATTTTTGCCTATCTCTATAAATTTATATATTAATTTTTTTATCATTTAATCCATATATTATTTTAAATATCTAATTAAGGTTATATTATATTTATTTTATTATTGAAAAATATAATAAAAATAAAAAAGAATGATATTTTATTAAAACTCATATATATATTTCTTAAGATAAGTGTTGTTATTAATAATCACTTGGTATTATAGTCTATAAATTAATTGTATATTTATAAATATTCTATCTTTCATTCTAATATTGTAATTTCTTCAGGTACTGGAGTGATAAAATCTAAATAATCTTGTAAAAATTCAGACTCTTCAATTTTTGATGATCTTAAATGTTCATAACCATTACAAGGTTCATTATAAGGCCAGTCAACTTTATCAATAGAATTTTTTCTTTCTTCCATAGAAGAATACATCCATTGATAAAGAGCAGATTAAGGAGTATTTCCTGAGTGGGCTGGTACTTGATATTTATTATAATTGAAAAATTCATTTCTATATAAATATCCATGGTTTATACCTATACAAAATTAATTGTTTTACTAAAATAAAAATTTATATTCTTTAAAAAAATATTTTTACATGAAACAATCCATGCATTTGAATTTTTCTTTTAGTTCAACGCACTAGTTATTTCTGATATCATTTCTAGTCTGAATTCTTATAATTATTCTTAGGTTTTAGGTTTGCAATTTTGCATGGAATGATGATCTATGCATCTTACACCCATAAATGTATCTACATTAAATTCATCATAAGCACTCATAAAAATGTATAAATCAGATTTAACTCTAGGAGCAATGTATACCGGCATTACACATTCTTAAACTCTTTAATCGTCATTTATGGTAGGACACCCTAGTAAAAAAATAATTAAAATTTTTAATGTATAATTTATATTATGACTATAATTTTATTTTTTTACCCAATGGTAAGACTTATTATCTGTCAATAATTTCTAACATGGAAAGAAGGAATTTATTAAATATTTAATAAGGATCATTTTTAAAAAAGTTAATGAAAAATCCGGAGTCAGATGCAGCCCAATATCTGGTATTCTTACTTAGAAGATCTTTAACATAATCAGCATAATAAAAAGTTGCAAGTCCTCCTGCACTAGTTCCTTTTGTTTTTATTTAAATATTAGAATAAGAAGAGTATATTATATATTAATTGATTTAATATTCTATCTTAAAATTATATATACCTGTTAAAAGAACATCAGTTAAAGAATCACTTGAGAGATTAAACTCATTTACTAAAACTTCAAATGTTGCTTAAGTAGTTGACAAACCTTTAAAATATAAGTTTTATCCCAATACTTTTATGGGGTCTTTTCTGTATCCCTAATGGGTCAATCCATCACAATAAGGGATAAAAACTATAAATAGAATGAAAAAATAAAATAGAATAAAAAAACAAAATAAAATAATATTAGAAAATAATTAAATCATAAAATATATATAAAAGTACTTTTTGTCCAATTATGAAAGTCAGGATTAATTTCAACACTGCTTTGCATTATACCAGTTCCATCTATTTAAGATTCCCAGTCTTTAGAACTACCCAGCAATGTTTTTGACCTTTTATAACAATTATATAACATAATATTCTTGGTCAATCCAAAGCAAGCACTTCCACCCTATTTAAAATTATAGATATTAATATAGTAATACAACATAATAAATATGAAAATTAATAAATTTACCTAGAAAAATATTAAATATTTATTAGCTCCTTCTCCTTCACCTTTTTAATGATAGAAACCAGCAGGACTTCCATCTAAACATTTGGCATCAGGATATTTTTATTGATCTATAAGATGTAAATCCATCTTTTAGCAGTTTAGAAAATGTATTAAGATGATAAAAAATATAGCTAAGTATTTCATTTATCTTTTTTTTTTTATATTAAATTTTTTATTGTTATTTTATTTAGTAATTTGAATAATCTTTATAAGTAATATATAATTAAATAAATATTAGATTAGTTATTGAAATCTCTATATAATATATTCCTTAATTAAAAGAATTTTAACTTTTTATTATGTATTCTAACTTTTTTAATCTAATATTGGTAATATCTCTTGATAAATTATTATATATAATAAATAAGTCTATAAGCATTCTTTTATAATTATTTTTATTTAATAAATATATTATAATTATTTTATACTTATATATACTATTTTTTAATATATATATATATTGCAAACAGTATTTTTTAAACTAAGATTATTTAGCATTGAAACATTGAACTATAATTATTCAAACTATTTTCACTTTAAATATACTGAAAAATGATAGATTCTATTTATCTAATAGAAAACAATATCATTATTAATATGTTAATTCTATAATATTATAAACTATAAAATTATCTTAATAGTTTTCTATATTATATTCTTTTCGTAAATTTTTATAGAATATTTATAATATATATATTATTTTTAATCATATAAAATTAAAAATGCTTACATAAATTATATAAAATAATTAATAAAAACATAGCCAAAGCAATCTATTTAAAGGAGGAAAAAAGTAGGAAGGTCTCACCCGGGTTCGAACCGAGGTTGCGCGGATCAAAACCGCGAGTACTAACCACTATACTATGAGACCTTCGATGAAATAAAGATTTATTAATTATAGAATTAAAGTTGTAATAAACAAAATTTTAAAAATTAAATTTATCCAAAAATTTAAATTTTTTTTTTTTTTTTGTATTGTTGCTTAATTTTCTTTGCAATAATACAATTTTGAAATAAATTTATAAGAAATGATTTATTATATTGTAATACAGAATATATATTACAAAAAAAAAAAGTAGGAAGGTCTCACCCGGGTTCGAACCGAGGTTGCGCGGATCAAAACCGCGAGTACTAACCACTATACTATGAGACCTTCGATGAAAATAATATTTAATTTAGTAAGAACTAAAAAATTATGAATTTATGGTAAATAGTTCATATTTATTTTCTTACTAAAAGTATATTAATAAAATACAATACAATATATAATATTTTATTACAAGATTTCATTCTCTTAATTCAATAATATTTATTTTTGAATTTTCTCCATAGCATTTATATATTTTAAGTCCTGCCTATTCAAACAAAAGATTCCATTCTTCAATATTTCTTTTTTTTCCCCCTATATTTAACATTATAAAGTCAAGACTCATATTAAATCTATCTTCCTAAGATATCATGCCGTCTTAAGGATAAAGATGCTCAATAACAATAATTCTATTGATTGGGCTTTTATGAATATCTGTGTTAGATTTGAAGTTTGATTTGCAATTTTTAAGAATCTAAACTACTAATTCATCCTTCCAATCAGATAACACATATTTTATGATATAGGTGTTTGATTCAGGAATAGTTTACTATTGAAAAAAATCACCCGATACAAACTAAACTAGAGGATTAATAGGATTTTATTTTGCTTCTAAAATTGTTTCTTCTGAATCGAAATTAATGTATCTATAGTTGGGATATTATTATTATAAAGAGTCAGATAACTATCCTAAATTTCCTCCTATATCAACTATTTTGCTATTCTTGGTATAAAAAGATAAATTAATCATTAAATATTTTATATTAGAATCTCTTACTAAAAAATATATAATTAAATTTACAACTTAAATTTAGCCCCACGGGTAAGTATTAGTTATGTATTATATGAATTATTGGTTTAAATTACCCATTAGATTATTAAATACTTATTTATAATACGAGTTTTTATTTATAAATTCAAAATATCCGCTATTATTTGATTTTTTATAAGGATTCCCATATTTAATTTCTAATTCTTTGTTCATAATAAAATTTGGTATTTCACCTAAACCATTCCACATATAAGGATCTAAATTTATTATCGCCATATTTCTATGCAAAATAAAGAAAAAAAAATAAGCAATTCTAATATTTAAAAAGTAAAAAATACCTCAAGTGTATAGAATTATCAGGTAGATCTGAACGTAAAAATTATCCGGATTAAGCTAATGAAAATGATCCATCATTATTTTACTTAAATATATCTTCTGTAATTAAGAATTACAAGATTCTTTTCAAATTATCCTAATGTATGCAGCTTATTTAATTTGAATTCATTTATAAATTGTTTATTTTATTTGTATTTATATGTTCTATTATTTCTTCTACAAATAAGGATTCTTTTTTAGAATTAGCTAATATTGTTGGGATATCTAATTCTAAAATTACTCTTAGGGACACAGCAGAAAAACTTGAAGAAATGAGTTTATAAAGTGAAATTGGTAATTGATTCATATTTTGTTATTTTTTTTAATTTTAATTATTTTTTTTTTTTTATATTGTAAAATTATTAATTATGTAAGTATAATAACTAATAGATTAGAATAATATAGAAGTTTATTTTATTTAGGAATTATATATGAATATGGCTAATTCTTATTTATTAAAATTATCATGAATTAAACAATATAAATTATATAAAAGAATTTTTAAAATTAGAAACTTAAAAATATTTATATAAGTATTAGTTCAGATTTTATCGCAATTATTAGGTATTTATAACTAGTTTATATTTATTTAATTGTCTAATAAATAAATATAAATATAAATTTTCTTCATAATACTAAGCTATAGAATTTTATTTTAATTCTATTACTTGTAGTTATTTTATTTTATATAATAATTATTTACAAAGAAGAAGAAGAAGAAGAAGAAATAAAATGAAATTATTTTTATATAAATAAATTATTTTTTATGTTGATTATTATTAAATAAAATTTATGTTAGATTTTGTTTATAACATTACTTGTCATCTAATAGGTCAATTATCAAGAAATAAATAAAATTATAATTTTGCATATAAAGCAAATTTAATACAAATAGACTTTATTATTAACCAAATAATTGAAAATGGATAATAGCAATATAATATCAAAATAATAAGAAAAATAATCAAATCCTAAACAAGAAAAGAATAAAATAAGGTTGATATTGTAATTTCCAGATAATATAGATTTATCTTCAGGAGTGGCAAAATTTTATAAAGATAGTGGTCATAATTTATTTATGATTTAGCTTCCTGAAGATATAAAACAATATAATGATTCTTAAACAGTTCAATAAATAAATGAATATCTAACTGAATGTCATGAAGGACCTTTGGATTTGAAAGAAATCGTGTTAAAATTTAGAGAAAAAGATATTAAATTTCTTCCTCTTTTTTTAAAGGATTTTTTTCTTTAATTTCCTTAAGCTTATACATTGATTATCTAAATTACAGAAAACATCAGGGATAATCATTTAAAGATATTTTAAATGAAACACTTAATAAATTATGCTAATTATATTCAAGGTATAGTTTTAAGATTTAAATAAAACTGTGAAATCTAAGATTTAGTTGATTTAAAGAATTCATTAAAAGCCTTACATAATATACCGCAATAGGATAATGTAAACATTAATTTTGCCTAATAAATAATAATAAGAGTTGATAGCTCTGACTTTGAATTGTCTACTGTAGAAAAAATAAGACTTATATTAGAATAAGCAAACAAATGTACTGATTTTTAATTAATGAATTTTTCTACTAATTAGTGTCATATGCCATTTTTATTGCTGTCAAATGAGTCTATATGGAAATCATTATCTAATTTGGAAATATTTTCTCTTTATTTTTATAAAAGTCATAAACAATAGAATGAGTATGCTATGAACGATTAGCAGTAAAAACTTGTTGAAAAATCTTTTGAAAATATAGCTAAGTAGTCCACATTAAAATAAATTTTATTTGAAAATCTCTATATCCACTCTGAAGAATAATGCAAGATCATGATACAGATGTTTAAAAATTAAAATCTAATTGAATATTACTAAATAAATAACAAATACAATCCATCAATCAATTACAAATATCTCCTCTAATACCATGTTCATTTAATTCAAAACT
Organism: Miamiensis avidus; assembly: GCA_037039885.1. NCBI lineage: Eukaryota > Ciliophora > Oligohymenophorea > Philasterida > Glauconematidae > Miamiensis > Miamiensis avidus. The sequence goes on from JAWVGU010000021.1 coordinate 353,518, forward strand.
TGGAAATTTTGGAAATTGGTTTTCATGATGATGATTAAGACCAAGCTTTCAATGAACTATTTTCTAAAAACTAAGGTTTCGAGAAATTGGAATAATTAAATGTTTATTTTTTATAAGTTCCTGAGTAAAGTTAGATTATTTATTTTTTATGACTAAATATATAAAAAATTAAATTTTATTAAATATTTTTAGAAATGAAAAAAGTAGATAATGCAATTTAGAATTATTATTTTAAACTTTAAAGAGGATGAAGAATCTAAAATGTTTATATTTGTATCTGCAAGATGTCTATTTGAATTATTTATAAAATTAGAATTTGCTTGACTTTGATCAAGAAAGTTCCTATAAACTTTGTATAAGTCCAATAATAAACTTTTTAAAACACAATAATAAAATAGATGTTGTATATATTGATATTAGTATGGAGAATTTGCTTTAGAATTTCTAAAATAAAATTACTTATGAATTTGCTGCTTCTATTTTTGTAAATCCATTTCCATTTTATTTAGAAGTTTCAGATCCTTTTTTGAGACACCTTCTTACTCTTTCTGCGAGATATAATGATAGTGTTATATATATGTTTTAGAACTTAAGATAACTCAGCATAAAAAATCCAAGACTAATAAAATCCAATCTCATAAAGCAGTCCCTTTAAAAATGTGGCATTTAAGACAAAATAATGAAAAAATTAAAATAGTTTTAAATTTAAATGTTGGATGAAGAAGATTAGATTGATTTTATAGTTCCAACAGATGTTGAATCTAATTCTGAAGAAACTAGTGTGATTATAAGTGAAGACAGTTAAGATGAAAATTTATTGGAGGATTAACAAGATTAAGATGGAAGTGAATAGGAGTATGATGAAGTAGAAGAGGAAGACGAAGATGAATTTGATTGAATAATAATATTGTTTGTTAAACATTATTGTCATTAATGAATAATAATAACTTTCAAATATACAAATAATAATTTATCTAAAATATTATTTTAAGAAAAGTATAAAATTTATATATATAATGAAAATTTCTAAACTTATGATAATTTGATTTATCTGGTTTTAATATTTTTTAGTTTCTTTAATAGAATTCCTCCAAAACACACATTACATATGCTTATTAGATTAAAGAATAATATAAAGTAAATATTAGGATTTTAAATTTAATTTGTGGTAATAATATTAATTAAAAAAAAGATAATCTATTATTATATTTAACAATAAAATGATTCTTCGTAAACTAAAATAAACTCACTATTCTATTAATAGTTTATATAAGTTGTAAAAGCACCAATATTCTACAAGCTCTGGGAATTAAAATGCTTCAAGTTAGAATTTCTAGTAAAAGGCAGCATATTCTGATATATTGAATATAGATAAATCATCACAAGGAGATAAATAGTAATTAGAAAAAAAATTATATGCAGTAAATAGAAAAATACTATTGTTTAGATTACCTATACTTAATGATGACGATGAAGAATAAAAAGATGAAATATGGTACGATATCGCTATAATTGGAGGAGGAAGTGGGGGATTATCCTTAGCTTTCGAAGCCAAAAAAATGGATTAAATCCAGTTATTTTTGATTATGTACAACAAAGTAATTAAAGCCATACATGGGGATTAGGAGGAACTTGTAAAATAGCCATTTTTAAACTGAGTTTAAATAATAAATATAAACAATAAAAAATAGGTGTAAATGTAGGATGCATCCCCAAAAAGTTGATGCATATTGCTGGCTAAATAGGAGAAACTATTTCTGATAGTTTGGGTTATGGTTGGGATATGAAAATTGATGATGAGAAATTAGTTAAATAAAAATTTAGTTGGAAAGAAATGGTTTATAACATTCGAAAATACATCTTGGATACCAACATATTCTATGAAATGCAACTTGAAAAAGAAAAAATACCTTATTTAAATGCTTTTGCGACTCTTCACGATAATCATACCATAGTTTATAGTAACAATAAATAGGATGTATTGGATTATTTGACAGAAATAAATAAGAAATCTTAGCTTACAAATGACCAATAAGCAATACAAGATAAAGATAATTCGAATATACTTAAATAAAATATTAAATTAAAATCCCTAAAGGCTAAAAGTATAGTTTTGTGTACTGGGGGAAGGCCTAATACATATTTAAACACTTGTCCAGATATAAATAAATATGCAATGACAAGTGATGACTTTTTCTTTAATTAGTAATCCCCTGGGAAGACCTTAGTTGTAGGAGGAGGATATATTGCTTTAGAATGTGCTGGTATTTATCAATAAATTAATATATATTTATAAACGGAAAAAATAAAAGAAATTTATTCTTTTAGGAATATTAAGCTCTTTAGGAAACCCTGTTTCCTTAATGACCAAAGGAAAATATTTAAAAGATTTTGATTAGTAAATGGCTAATATTATTGTGGAAAATCTCAGTAAATTTAACAAAGTAAATACTTTTCCAACATCTCTCCCCATTGATGTTAAATAAGAAGCAAAAACTAAAAAGTTGAATGTGAAGTTCTAAAATTTATAAACAAAAGAAATAAAGACTGAGTAATTTGATTCTATTTTGATGGCGATAGGGAGAGTACCTAATACTGATTATTTAAATTTAGATAGAATTGGAATTAAATATAACAAAGAAAATAATAAAATAATAGGTAATTTATCAGATTTAATTTTTATTAATAAATACTATTAATATATCCTTAACTTTAAGGTGGATTTAATGGAGAAACAGAGCAAACATCAGTTGATAATATTTTTGCATTAGGAGATATACTTGATAATGTTATGGATTTAACTTCAGTCGCTTAAAAATAAGGGAAATTCCTTGCAAAAAGATTATTTTATAAAAACATGGCATTAAGAGTAAAGTATTTTATAAACTAAAGTTTTATTTATTTTTTTATTTTGCAAATAATTAGTTTAAAATGAACACATAAAAAGAATAAGAGAAATTTACTATTAACTATGACTTAATTCCTACCACAATATTTACACCTTCTGAATACTCTTGTGTGGGATTGAGCGAAGAGTAGGCAATAAGTAAGTATGGGCAGAAAAATATCGTTGTTTATCACTCTAGATACATTCCCTTAGACTAGACTTTAGGATTAAAAGTTAGTGAAGAAACTTTCGAGCCATTGAAAAAAAATCATATGTTAAAATAATTTGCAACAAAAATGAAGATGAAAAAATATTGGGTAAAATATATATAAATTTTGTAATATTAAATCAATAATCTCATTGCTTTTAGGAATGCATTACATAGGAAAATAAGCAGGAGAAATAATGTAGGGATTTTCCGTTTTAATGAATTATGCTTATTAGTAGAATAAACTAGATATAATGAAAGATAAATAAGAAATTGATTAAAATGGCTAAAATAATTTAAATTGGAAGCAAAAAATTATATAATATTTATAGGAAAAAGACGATAATTAGAATATTAAAAAAAAGAAAGCAATAGTGAGCAAAGGCTTAGCTTTAACAAATAATTTTTAGATTTAAATGTTGGAATTCACCCAACTTTGGCTGAAGAATTCATAAATTTAACAAAGAAAAGTAGTGAAAATCCTGACTAGGAATCATGCTGATCTTGAGCTATCAATACTTGATAATTTCATATTTCTTAATAATAATGACAATCATTGAAAAAACTATTCTGTAGAATCAATGATTTGATAAAAGAAAATTGAAATTATAAATTAAAAACATTGTATACATAAAATTTTATACTTTTCGTTTTTAATTGAATTACATTATAAATAAAATATTTTAAAAGTAGTAGTACATAATAAAAATTGTTAAAATATTAAATTTTATTTATTTATATTCTAAGTTAAAATTTTAAATAAATACAGTTTTATCTCCCTTTGTATCATAATGATACTGTAAATGAAATATATATTTTAATTTTTATAAGTTAATACATTTTAAACAATTTTATAATATAATATCTTTAAAAGATTTATATTATAAAATTATTTTAAAAATTATAAATTAATAATAAAATTAAATTGGATATATATATAAATAAATATTAATTACAAAATTAAAATCGTAATATAAATTAATATTAATAATAATATTTGATCTATAAATATATTTTCAGGAATAATTAAATCATAAATCTACAAAGCATGCTAAAATAATTTCCCAGGTTTTTTCTTTTCTATACAATTATTTTATTTTTGGTTATTTATAGACAGATTATAAAGCTTATATACTTTTAGCTACAATTAATGCTTTATTTTTAAATAACTAAACCTATTATAGTTATATTTCTTCTTATTTTTGTTCTTATATTGATTTTAATTTTTTCCCCTTTCCTTTACCATTATTTGTGTTCTCCGTATTAATTATATTTAAAGAGAAATTTGTAAGGTATTTATATTAATTTAAATGCTGAGTAACAAATGAGGGTAACATTTATTTTATATTTTCAAGCTGGGTCTCGCCTAAATGTTTTATGGTATTCAAAAAATCAAGTTCATTATAGCTTTCTAATGAAATATTAATCGAGTTTTTTTCATCTTTATTTTCAATAGTATCCAAGAAAATGGCAAATGGTTAAAGATTTTTTTGACTAAATCCTTTCATTTAAAATTCTATACTATTTTAGGAGAATTTAATGATAAAGTGTTTTATAACTTACAAATTTTTGTATCCAAACGCTTTGTGAGTTTCTTGTCTGTTTAAAATAGATAAGGAATTCGCTTTTGCTTTTAAAATGTGCAAATAAGGTAAATATTCATAATATTATTGGTATAGATTCTTATCATTATCATTTAATATTTGTATTTGCTAATTTTTTAAAGATTAATCAGAATCATTTTCTTCTTTTCCAAAATTAAATGCTAAGGATATTTTCAAGCTCTTAATTAAATATTATCCTGAATAAAGATTGGATTTCCCATTTTTTAAATTTCTTCTACTTAGTCAAGTCCTTTTATGATATTTCTCAACTGTTAAATTCTATTAATATGGACCTATTGTTAATCAATTTTTTTTGTTATTATTCTAGAAGAGACTTGCTTATATCAATTGCTAAACTTAAATGGCTTATATACAGCTAGGCAGGCTTATTGTTTAAAATAATTTACAACATATTTTCAATTTCAAAGCATTCTAAACACAACATATCAATTTGCAATTCTTCTTTTATTGTTTTTTTCAATTAAAATCCGGACATATACATTTCCAAGGAAGAAAGAGAATCAATTTTATTATAGATATTTAATAAAAAATAATAAATAAGCTACTGATTTACAGCGCCCAAATAACATGTAGTATTATAAGAAGCCTTTATATTTTTTATATTATTAAAATTAGCTAAACATTCTTCTAGCAAATACTCTAAAGGCTGGCTGATTACAGATATATCATTTTGGTCATTATTTTATAGGTCTGCTAATAATTTGTTTTAGCTAACATTTATGCTTGTAATTTAAGGATTTTATAAAAGAATTTTTCGCAGATGCTATTGTATGAATTATTAAATATCACTATTCAAAAATTAGATTTCTTCTTGAGAATAGTTTTAGTTTTGATTTCCTTAAATTTAGAATTTAATTTTGTTTAATTAGAAAACTTCTTTGATTGATAATATATCTATGATAATATTGACTATTTCGCTATAATTAATATCTCCATAACTTATTCTTTATTTTTAGCTCAGATTATATTATATATATAAGGAATCTATTATTTATGATTTAGGAAGTAAATTATAATTAATTAGTTTAATTAGACATTATTTAATTGCTATTAATTGAAGAATTGACTATTAAAATTCCATAACTTCAAATTTATCGCTATCAATAATGAATTAAATTTATTTCATGTTTAAATTAAATAAAATTGACTGATTAAAATTTAGAATTATCTATTCACTATTGATATCTTTTTCATATTAGAAAAAAATAGTGTTATCATAATTTTTTAAAATCAATTTGTCTAAATGTCCAATATTATATGTTAAAAATAGCAGATCCTCTTCTTTCATTAAACTACTATTAACAAAAAATTAGATTTCTTTCATTGAAGAACGAGCGAAATATATTAGAGGGAATGGTAAAAAAGTTTAATTTTCCTATTTTTCATTTAATATTTTCATCGATTCTGATACTTTAATATATTCCTTCGTATTAGATATTTAATCTAATATTAAAGTTCCCAGATTAATAATCAATGGATTGTATTCCTAATATTATATCTATGATTCTACATTGACCATCTTGTTTCTAATTATGTAAAATAAATGATATTTTTTAATGTTAAAAGTATATTTATTTCATGTTTAATGATAATATTTACTATTTTGATTGAATTTCGCTGTAAGATGTCATTTTGTCTTCTTATTTGTCAAGAGAAATGACCATTTTATTAGATTTTGAATCTTCCAATAGAAAATACACATCATAGTTTTTATTTATCATGTTGTATATCGAATTAACTAACTACTTAACTTGTTTTAGATCTTAATCTTATACCTTTTTATCTTTTATATCCTGCCACAAACAATTTGATAATTCAGTGTCATTTGAATTTATAGAATATTCTATGAAAATGGTGGGCACCATATATGCCTATTGTAGAGTTTGTATTTATATTAGAGAAGTAAAATACTCCAGGAGCGGTTCTAAATTAGATAGTGATAGAATTTTGAAAGAATTCTACTTGGGAATATTGGCAAATTTTTCTTAAAATTGTTGGTTATTTGCTTATAGCAATTCCATAGTAAGTATGAGTAATAGTTTGTTTTGTTTTTCTTTTTTACTTCTTTTCTACAAAAAAAAAAAAATAATATTATTATATATTTAACTCTATATTTATTTCCGCATAATACCTAGTAATATATGTATTTATTGATCGTAAGGAAGTATATTATAATTTATTATGGTTTAAATCATTAATTCGTCATTCATTTAGATAATGTTAACATAATATGCTATTTACAGCAAAAATTATTTAAAATAAGAAATTAACTTTCCAAAAATATTAGTAAATATGGGAGATAAATTATAGGGATATTATCAGTTTATAGGTCCCCCAAAATTTATAACTAATTTTAGTATAGAAATATATATTTAATATATTTAATAAAAAGTATCATAAAAAAAGTCAGTAATTATTTCTCAATTGATTTATATTTCGCATCATTATAAACTTAGGATTTATATATTTGAATACTAAAATAATAGTTTAAAATAACTGTAGAAAATATACTTAATAACTAAACAGTATATTATGATATAATTAAAGTTGGTAATAAGATTTCTTAATAAGTCATACATAATAAACTATATATAATATATATAATTAATTTTGATTTCAATTTCTTAATATATTAAAATATAGTAATTCATATATTTAATATAAAATGCCTATATATTATGTATGTAATAGTTTCGATTTTCTAGTTAATATAATATTATAGAATTTAAAATCACAAATTCAATTTCGCTCTTTTATAAATTTACATAATTGATTTACTATATAAAGATATACTATTCGTATAAACCATAACTTATATTAAACAATTATCCATTATAATATATCTAAAATAGTTTTAAATATTATTATACTATTATAAAATCATTTTGATTTATTAGTTTCAGGAAAGCATTGGTCATGTTATTACTCAGAGCAATCTAAAAAGAAAGGTTTGGCCTTTGCATACTGTACCCATATAAACTGACTTATTAATATGGAGCCCCCCAATAAAAAGGTCATGAAAACTCCAATGTAAATTATATAGTGTTCCATATGAGAATCATATTCGTGTTTTTATATTTTTTTTCCAGCTATTCTCAGATGATAGTTGTAGTACCCAAAATAAACCAGCGAGAGAGAATAAGAAATCATTTATACAGTAATATATCTCTTAAATAGCTATTTTTAAAATAATATAAAATCATTGAATCTTTTTTATATATGTTACTTTGATTTCCGTGTTGTTGAGATTTCCATATGCGAATACTACCATAGCAATGGTTAATAATATTCCAGCCAAAAACATTGGGAAAAGGGCAGTAATTCCTATTTCTTTTTCCTATTTTATTAAATCAAATGTCATCATATAAAACATAAAATATGCTAAGACAACTCCCGTGCATATACCCACATAAATCTATAAATTAATAGTATTTATAATATAAATATTGTAAATCTAATAGTTTTTACTTCTGATAATTTAGAGGAAACATAGGTAATTACAATAGATAATACATAAGAAAACAACATTATTTAAATATTTTTAACGTCCCATTCTAATAATAATAGCTAAAATGAAAATAAAACAGGTCCAGAAAATAGTAAAACTCTTATTATAGTAGACCCCATCACAATTCTCCCAAAAAATGCCAAAATTCCTGCTCCCGCAATAATTTATCTATAAAAATAAAGAATTGTCAGAAAATGTCAAAATTAATACAAAAAAAAATAAATTTTAGTTAATTAAATTACAGATAAAATGTAGAGGGTTGATGGGAATGCTGTAATATGGCAAAGAAAGACATATGATCTTCATCTCTTTTAAACATTTTATCAATTTCTCCTGAAATATCATTTCGCTAATACTCTATTATTCCAGCAAAAAATAAATATCCAGCTATGCAAGCCAATATTATGTATACCCAGTCTGACATTAATTAATTTTTTAAATTGCCTATTTATAAATAATAGATATAAAACTGATTTTCAACTACTACTTATTTTATTTAAGATAATAAATATTTTTCTTTAATTATTTAGTAAAGTTTAATAATTATTCCTATATTATTAAATACGATTATAATAATGATATTAATCTGTGAAATAATAATAGAGTAGAATATAGAGCAAGCTTAAAATATATAAACATATATAAATTGAAAAATAAGTGACTAATAAGTTATAAATTAAATAAAGATTAAAAGTATGATAAGTTATTAAAAATAATTAAAATTAATAATTTAAATTTATCAATATTAGGAATTATTTACTTTGCTGTTGTTCCCTTTTTCTATTATTATAAAATAAAATGTATTATTTAATTTATTATTTAAAATTCTAATTAATTTAGAATTATCGAGTACTATGCTAAAGGCTCAAAGAAATATGATTTGCTTTATTATAATGATATTAAATTGAATCCATGTTCTTACTTCATATGTATATATTTCTTTAAAATGAATTTGTTTAATTCTATTTTTTTTCATATTTCCACTTATCATAGATCTTCTTCGTCTTCATCTTCATCTTCATCTTCATCTTCTTTTAGCATATTTTCTTCTTCATCATCTTCTAAATCTTCTTCTTATTCATCCTCTTCTTCTTCCTCTTCCTCTTCCATTTGTTTGTTTTCTTAATTTTCTTAAATTAAAGTTATTTTATTAAATAGTAATTCAAATATATCAAAATAGACTAGTTACCCTGATTATAGTGCTACTATTATCCAAATCTAATGTTCTAGTTTTATAATTCCTCTCTTGCTTCTTTACACAAAGTGTATATAGTTTTACTTTGGGATTTATCAAAACAATCACATTAACTTAATATTTTTTGCAGATTATGTTTAAGGGATTTGATCCTTTAAGGACTGTCTACTATATTTTTTTCAAAATATCCAATATACATTCTCAAAATATCTTCTAAATCCAAAGGTTCATTGTCCTACTGAGACATTATATATTGAATTTTGGATTTATATGAACTGAGTTCCTACGGCAAAGGGTTACTGGAATTATGGTTTTTAAGGAGAAATACTCCCTTTTTCTTCACGAAGGTTTTACTAGAAGCCAATAACTAGGATGCACTTTTCATTTTGTTTTCTGTCATTTAAATTCCATTTAGCTTTAGTACCTCAATTATATCAGCCTTGGTTCCTGAAAAGTTAGGGAGATCAAAGAGAGCCATTCCAAGTAATTTTTCCAATGAATAGTATTGTTAGCCATTTTCCTTGAAAATTTACTTTCGTTATTATTGTTATCCACTATTTTCCTGATATTATGATTACGAATTTAAATCATAGTTACTGCAGCTATTATTTTAACTCTATCCATCTGACAATAAATATAAATATAAAGTTAACTAACATTTTTAAATATTTATAATATAATTCTGTATATCTTAAATCAAAAATACTTGATGATTCTTGAAGCATTTTTTTTAGCCGAATTAATTTTTAATTCACAGATGATACAGAACGACCTGTTTTATTCGCAAATTCCTCTAATAGATTGTATGGTATCACATTATAATTTTAAATATAGTTTTTCAAAATATTTGTTTCTTCTGTTGAAAAGTGTTTACGAGAGTGTTTTCCCTTATTATTATTTAAATTATGACTTGGCTAATAAATATTGCTATTATTATTAGAAACGGAATACACGGTATTCTAATGATTTTAAATCTGTTAATCTTTGGTATTCTTTTTAATTGCATTGCTATCTTATTAACATTAGTTTTAATTTTAATTTTAATTTTAATTTTTATTTCCCGTTTAAGAAGTTTATATTTAGGTATTATAACTTTCTTCTACATATAATTCTGTGCCATTCTCAGGCATTTACTGAGACTGCTATTATATACTCTTTTATATGTCCGATTACTACTAAAATTATATTTCTTAGTTTTATTATTAATGTATATTATTGCCTGTATTCACCGATTTTTATTAAAACAAATTCATAATTCCTTCTTAACTTTACTATTTTTAATTAATTTCAAATAAAGAGTTTTTACAATTATTGTTATTATTAAGATTATTTTAATCAAATATATTTTGACTTTAAGCCGGTTGCTACACTTGGTACTGGTTACTCTAGGATTTAAATGAATCATTTTCTCCTAATTTCATTTAATAATTCTCAAATTAAATTTTTTCTTCATTTGTGTAGTCTTCCTATTCTTCATATTATTGAATATTCTGTTACTGGTTTTATGTAAAGTTCACATTAAATACATTATTGTCTGTACTATTATCACTAAATTACTTAAAATTTAATGTTTACTATTGTGAGGACTCTCTTGGAATATATTGCTTTTAATTTTTAGAGCGAGAATTATTTTTTTCTTTAATTCTTCTTGCTACTTTGTCTTTCTCATCTGAGATATACAAAAATCTCCATCACATTTTTTTATGAAATTAACTAATTCTTCTACCAAAATGGTTCCGAATGCAAATGCAAATTGCATAAATTACTTTGCATCTAATCTTCTTTAATTATGATATTATTTTAATTTGTCCAAAAGTCTCTAGTAATTAGCATAAAAATATTTATAGAAGTAAAAAGTTTCATTTTATTCCCAATTCTACTCTTCAAAAAAAATAAAATTTCCGACATGTTTTTGTAGAATCTCTTCCCCTTTTGAAAATTCGCTGAAGTTACCTACTTGTATGTTATCTATGGTTTCCTCGATATTAAGACTGATTTTTTCTACAAAACTAGGCAACACGGAATTAGAACTTTTCCTATTTTTTCTCCTCATATTTTTATGCAAACTTTATTTATGTTAATTTTAATATAATTCACTATCCACATATATATCTTGCTATTATTATTATTAAGGTATTTTGTTATCGAATTAAATTTATTATTGCCGGTGATGATGATGATGATGATGATGTTCTTATTTTATTATATTATTTTTATTATCAATATCTTCCATATTATTGCATATTTATGATTCCTTAGCATTCCTTTATTACAAATTTTAGGGGAATTGTTGTTACTATATCTAAGCTTAATTAGATTATTGGTGGGGGCTGATTTCTTCAGAAAATAATTTAGTAATTTTAAAATCCTAGTTTTGCTAAAAAAGTCCCTCACAGTCTATATTATCAATTTCATTTTTTTGATATTAAATACTATTATCATCATCTTTTGACCCCTATTCTAAACCTATAAATCCCACTAGTCCTCCCAAAATCTTACTATCTTAAAATATTCTATGAAGCTTTTTATATTCTGGTAAAGGTTCTTGATTATAATGCCAGACTGATTAAAGCAATGGCATATTTTATTAAGCAGTTTCCCCTTACATCATAACTCCATTTCTATATATATATTATCATTAATATTTGATTTCTAAAAGCTGTTTTCTTATTAATAAAATTTTTACTCTTAAATTCTCTTTTATTGGTCATATTTATTTTACGGATCCGTGATAATTTAATTCGACTAACGGTCACTATAATTACTTTATTGCTGATTTAAAACTGTAATATCTTTGTTTTCTTCTATATTCGCTGTAAAAGAATTGTTAGGAGAATATTAAAATTCTTCATCACATCCAATATTTGAAAAAAATCCCAAATTCTCAGGGTCCATTCTAAAAATGTGTATATTTAAAAAGTATTGAAATTTAATTCTTTATAAGTTTAATTATGGTGTAATATTATAAATAAAGAATTTGTATTTTTAAATGATATCTATTTAGATAGTTTAAGCGATTTTAGTAGAATAAAATTTTGGCTCTTTCCTACTTATTTAATGATATCAAACTTAGCTTAATTATTTTTTTATGTTTTTAAAGCAAAAATTAATTAATCATGATATCATTTATTCCTGTTCATAAGGAATATATGTGGACTTTAATTTTTATATATCAAAGCATAAAATAATAGGTAATGTTTGATTTATAAAAGAATTTATTAAGTCAATTATATTAGCTAACTATATTAAAAAGTTTATTTATTTCTTAAATGTTATGTACCTTATATTTAAATATTAAATTTTATAACATAACTGCTTAAGACAATAAAAATAGATTAATATTATATAAATTTGAAGATAAATTTTTTTATTTCTATCAAAAGTTGATATATATTATTGAAATTTATATAAATTAATAATTACCAAACACCAAGTTACTTCTATTTAGCTAATTTTATTGTTTATAAAGTAAACATATAATTATATTTATTATATACAAAGACATATTAGTTTTTTAAAATACAATATAATGTTTATTGGTTTTAGCTTTTCTAAATTATTCAATATTTATTAGGTTTAATTTTCTATATATACAATTAACGCAATTGAGTATAAACTTTTTCATTAATTATTTTAAATTAAAACTAATTTACATAAAAAAGAAAAGAAAAAAAAAAAGAACAAATATATAAAATGTAAAATCACAACGCTCCTATAAAATTAGATTTGCCACTTATAATATAAGAAATAAAATGGGTATTCACTAAATAAAATGAATTTTTGTTTATATATTTAAAAACAAAAATATCTAATTTTTCTTTAATTTTTTTAGATCGATATGAGGAAAGAAAAGGAATATTACGACAAACAATTTAAAATGTTAAATCCGACATAATGGGTAAGTTAAATAAACTAAATATTTACCAATGACTAAATGCTATTAAAATTTATCAAAAATATAAATTTCGAGTTAAAATTTTATAATATTTTTATTTTAAATTGACCATTTTGTTATTTTTATTTTTGCATAAAATACTTATCCTAGACTATAAAAATTAATAAAATATTTTTATAGAAATAACATATTCATAATAACATTTGATTTTTTTATTTTATTTTAATCAGGTCTATAAGAAGTGTCTTTCGGAGATGGAGGATAGTTAGATGAATTGATTTAAGATGAAAATAAAAATCCTTTGTATTAATAATATAATTCTAAAATGCAAGTTTCATGGTAAAAAATTTTATAGTTAAAAATATAAATTGCATAAAATATATCTCTAAATATTAAAAAAATAAAGGTAAGAAACTCTTTCTGGACCTATTTCTCAAGAATGCAGACTAGATGGGTAAAAAATAATATTCATTGATTTTTTTTTAGTTTATATAATAGTCCCCCTAATTATATTTTTTCTATAATGGGGGATTTATTATAAAATTCCCCCACCCTTTTCAGCTATTTATTGAATATTCATATATTTAAGGAATTCAATGATCGTTTCTAATAGTTTCCTTAAACAAAACAAAATAATTGGAGAACTAATGACTTTGCATTTGAACTTAGTAAGAGTTGCTTAATGTCTTCCTATAAAACTAGAAAATTAAACAGTTGTTTATTTTGTGAATACTCATTTAAATCACTAATTAGACCATTAAACTGTTAGATTGGACTAAACTAGTCAGATTTTGATGTGGCTAAGAATCAAAATTCCAAATTATAGCTAACAAAATATAATATTCTGTGGAGATTTCAATGCTGATCCTTCAGAACCATGCTATAAATATTTGATGGATTAGGGGTTTAAATCAGCTTATTTAGAAACTAATGGAAGAGAACCTGAAATTACATTTCCTACAGGATTAAAAGCTCCTAACATGGACAAAGATCCTCCTAATTGCCTTGATTATATATGGTAAAATAATGATATATTATATTTTAAAAAAAATTTCAGTAAAAAATTATTAAAAAATTAGGTTCAAAGGTCCTAATATTGGGGCCTAATAAAGTGTTTTGTTTGGAAACTAGTGCATGGAAAATGATAGGACTATATTTCCTTCAGATCATATGGGTATCTGCACAGAATTTTCAATCTTTTGAATAAAAATATATTTTTACTATCGTTAAAAATAATACTTCTATAATTAAAAAATATATATTTTACAACTATTATAATTAGTTTATATATTATTAATATTTATATAAAATTGCATTAAATATTTTTTAAAAAATATAAAAATGCAATATAAGGTAATAAATATATAGTGATAATTTCAACCATAAGTAATCAATTAATATATTCAAATTAAATTCAAAAATATTTTCTAGTTTTATAATAAATAACTTTTAATAGAAAAAATTATAAATTAATTTAAAATAAAGAATATTACTATAAAAAAAAGAGGAGTTAAATAATAAAAATGTTTTAAAATACATTAATATAAGAATATAACAAATCTTAAACCAATCAATAATCACTAGAAAGATAACAAACTTACTAAAATGCTTAGGATTAGGCATCACTAATAGAAAAAGAATAAAACAATTGGAAAAATGAGGATGAATTTTAGCAAAATATAGTAGCTCGATTAAGTCATATAAGAGCTACTTTAGGTTTAGATCCTACCAAAACTAATTACCCTGATCCGGAAATAAAGATTCCGGAGATGAAGCAGAGTAAATAAATAGAGAATTTTAAAATATATAGGATGAGAACAAGGAATAATAAAACTATATTTAAGACTAAAATAGCATAAATAAAAATAACAGTAACAACATATTTACTAATTCCTTCTTGAGAAATTCCAATAATAAAGTGAATTAATAAGACAATGGCAAATAAATTATAAAAAATAAAATAGCTTCTAATAGTTAGTATAAAATTTAGTAAGGATAATAAATAAATCATGATTCAGTGATCCAAGATCGTAAATATTTAATTTTATAAAAACGATAAATTAATTATATTATGACTAAATTTTTAAACTAATTAATTAATAGATGGAATCAACTTATCAAATATTTAAAATAAAGATCTGGAAAACACATTTGGGAAGTATTAGGATTAAATAAGCGATGACATAGATAATGATGCATAAATAGATAATGAACATGATTTCATAGACTAAGAAGGAGAATAAGATTATAATAATTCTTAGCAATATTTTCCCAAAATATAAGATGAAGAATTTGTTCTTTAAAGACTTGATTATGCTTTAAGAAATAATGGGTTCTAATAAAAAATAATGAATAGAAAAATAGTAGCAATGAAATTGTAGAGCACTACACATCATAGTGTTAAAATACTTTTGATAACTAACTATTTCAAGTTGAAGGTAACAAAGAAAATAGTTTATTAAAAAACAAATAGGTGCAGCATTGTTTTGGAGAAAGAGTTCCCTATTCTAATAATTTACCGAAAAAATCAGATCAAGATAGCTTATAAAAATAATAAAATTATAACTAACCAATCATTGAGACTAACAATTAAATTTTTAAGTAGAATATTTAATAATATAATGATTAATTAGTTGAGGAAGAATAATAATAGTAATAAAATTAATATGAGAACTAATAATAAAGATAAGCGAATTCTTGCGAGCAAGAAAATAAAAAGATATAAAAATAGAATGATAGCAAAAATAAATGAGTTTTTAAGAAAATCATATGAATAAGATTGAAGATTATTAAGAAAGATATAAAAATTAATAATGTATGCAATTAAAACAACAATAATCCTTGTAAAAAGCAGAAAAGCTAAATGATACAGAAGCTTAATTAAATAGACTGTCTTAAGGTATATATTTTTTTTTAAATATTAATTTTAAAAATAAATATAATTTAATATCAGATATTGAGTAATAAATTAGAAGATTTGAATAAACAAATGATGTAGTTTCAAAATAGGAAAATGAAAAATAAAACTTAATGGCGACAGAAAAATTTTCATAAAATTGTTAGTAGCCAATAGACAATTACCAAACTAATCATTTTTCTGAAATAGAACAATTATAAGAATTCAATTTATAGCAAGAAAAATTAATAAAAGACTAAAAAAAAGAAATTCAAAGTTTAAAATTTGACCTTACAAAGAAGTCTCATTAAGAAAAGGCCCTTAAGCAAAGTTATTAAAATCTATAAAAAGAGTATTAGCTCAAAATTAATGAATTTGAAACTGGTAAAACTATTAAAATAATTTAAAATTAATCGAGTTTTATTAAATAATAATTAAATAGAGGTGATGCACTATGAGAATAGAATTACACACTTATAGAGAAGCAATCAATTACTAGAATGTGGGGAAGAAAGTGAGATTAGAAGTTATGTTTTATAAATGGAAAATGAACTGAGCTAGGCATAGAATCAATTGTAATAAAATGCGAAAGAAAAATCTTTATTAGAACAATAAAATGAAGAATTATAAATTGAGATTAAGCAAAAATTATAAAATCTCAAAAAGTAATTAAATGAGTAGTATTCTTGCGAAATAAAAGATCTCAAATACATAATCGATAGTCTAAAAAGAGAAAATGAGTTAATTTAATCATATTAATAAAAACCAAATAACAATAACACCAGCAATAATAATAAAGGAAGTGGAATCTAAACGGGCAATGTAGGAAAAGAAAGTTAATAAAAAGGAAACACTAAAAATTAAAATTTGAATTGCAAAAGTTGTGAAAAAAACTAAAAAATAATTTAAGAAAAATTGCTTTAAATATCTAGTTTAACTGATGAATAGTATTAAAATGAATAAAAAGTAGAATGGTTAGAGATTTAGCTAAAAAGCATAGTAGGGGCTAAATAACATACGAGTAGTGCAAACAATGATTAGTTTTTACCAATATATGAGAGAAGGCTAAAGACTATTCAGGATAATTGCTCCTATTGGAAATCAAAAAGTTAAAAATTAGTTTCTCATTACTAAGTAATAATAAATCATATGAAATCAGAATTAGAATAGTTCAAAAAGGATTATTAAAATAGTAGAAACATTTTTTCAATGAGTGTTAAGGTATGATTTAAGATTACTATAAATTAAATGAGTAAGAACACTTAAGATTGAAGGAGTAGGTATCTAATTTGCAAAAAAAAATACTAAAAATTAATAAAAACTGGCCGACTATCGGGGTAAATTAAAATAACTAAATCCTTAGGATGTTGAACATAATAACCACAACAATAATTCATTTAATTGTAATCAGACTTCAAACCCTTCTAATACATCAAATTATACTCTAAATAATAATAAAGAAAATTCTAAAATCCATGCTAAGTTACATTGTAATCATTTAAATAAAAATAATTAACAAAATGTAAGTAATAAAATTGATCAACCTACTATCTCTTCTAAAGCTAAAAAGACTACGGTAAGGAAGAAATCAGTTCAATCATATACTTAGTATTAATAATAATATTAACATTGACTGAATTAATATTTTTTCATTTTATATATTAATTTATATCCACATAAAAATTATTAATATGTAATATATGTAAATAAATATATTATAATTTGGTACACATATATATTTCACTGGTTTGAAAAAATCGGTGAATATTTTATACATTAATTTGAATAAATTAAATAATTTATTCAAATTATAACAAAGCCCTGTATTTTATTAAATATGAGAATGTTAAAAATAATAAAAAAATAAAGGAAAAAAAAAAAAAATTCAATTTATTAAATCAAATGCAAGCTTCTATTAATAAAAGCTAATAGAATAATTAATGCAAATATACATATGGTTGGTCTCTATACTAATACTTTATTGTATAAAGAATGGAAATAATAATATTCATAAGCAAAAAACAAAAACAAAATAAATACTAAAACTAATAATACTATAGCTGAAAAAAAAAATAAAAATTAAGTTATTAATATGGACACTAAACTCTAGAAAACATAAAATTAGAATATATAAGATCGTTGGTCTCCGTCTAAAAAACTAACATTATTGGTGAACCCTTCATAAATGGCTCATATAGAAAAATAAATTTCTATTTTACCTGTAATCATTATTTTTAATATGCAAAATACTCTATTAAAATTACTGAAATAAATAAAGAATTAAAAATCTTTTTCAAATGTTAAATATCTAAAATAACCACGTAGATTTTACTAAATTTATTCCCTTCAAATATTTTTGAATCTTACTTTTACTTATAGTTTATAATAAAAAAATCATTTATGTAGCATATTACATAATTATTTTTAATTTTTGAATTTACATGAATCATACATTATTCTGTTAGTTTTTCAAAAAATTATAAATATATAATTATCAAATAAAATTTCACAATTATTTAGTCTCTTTATACATAGATTATTATAAAGGTATTTAATTGTTTATAAAAAATAGTTTTTTTCATATTTATATTGCATTATCTATTTATTTTTATTGTATAATATTAGCATTAATAAATATTTAAAAAAACTAATTTTTATAAAAAAGGATGACATAAATCCACAAATGCAAAGGACAGCATGTTTTAATAACGATTTATCTACACAAGAAAACGCTAGTTATATGAGCGGGACGGAAAATATGTCAAAAATAGAGTAGTAAGACTAAGAAGAGATCATTAGTGCTCCATAGAATATGAGTGCAAATAGTCAGATATTTGAAAGAAATTCTTTTGCCGATGTGACTTTTAACCACTTAAATCATCGATTGAACGACTAATAATCATAAAAATAATCTTAAAATGTGATGCACAAATAAATGTAGAGTCCAGAGAGGTAATAAAATTAGATATAGAAAAGAGTCATTTGCAGTAGTCCTAACAAATATGAAAATAAACGTAAAATTAAAATTCTACACTGCTAGTTATTTCAAATTAATAAGGATGATTCAAATGAAAATTAAGAAATTTAAAACATCTAAAAATAGCAATAACAAAAATATCAATAACTTTTAAATTCGTAACTACCTCTTAGTGAAAAAATATAATTAAATGATTAGCAACAAAGTATTACTCCTCCGCCTAAAAACTATAATTAATAATCAAATATACATCTCCCATAAAATCAACATACAAATTCATTTACTGAATTAATATCAGAAGAAAAAACATCTCATCCTAATTAAAATATCAAATTTCAAAAGCGTTAGGAATAAGAAAAGCCTAATATTAAGAAAATATTTAATAATTCTCCCTAAGATCCATAAATTCAGTAAAATTAAGAAATCAAATAAGATGCCTATCAAATATAAAATAATTTAAACAATAATAATGTCTAAAATTCTAAATAATAAAATTGGTAAAATCAGCGTAGAAAACTAAGAAGTTAAACAGGAAATGATAATCCTAAAACTAATTTCAATATTAATTAAAATCAGAAAGTTTAGGTTCCTAAGATTTAATTGAAAAGACAAGAAACTTTTGAAATTAAAAAAACTTAAAATAATAATATTAAAGAGTCTATATTGGCGACTGATAGAGGTTAATATTAGCCATAAATTCAAGATTCTTCATAATAAGATAACAGTTAGAACTAATCTTATCAAAGTATTTAATAGCAGGAAATGAATGAAAGTGTAAACTCAGAAATATAAAATCGATCGGAATTGGAAAATACCCTGTAAATAAAAAAGAAATTATTCTTGCAAAATTAGAACTTATATAAAATGCATGAATAAAAGGAAAAAAATGATATAATTATTCCTAAACATTAGAGAAATTTAACCCTTAAATATTCTTCAGAAAGAGGTTCGTAAATGCAGTAAAATTTAAAGCATAACTATAAAATTAATATTCGAAATTCGCACGTACTTGATTAGTAGCCAAAAGATAAAGAATATAAGGAATAGTTAAGCGCTATACCTATTATTGGGAGAAATAACCTTGGGTCTTTAGGATAATTCAACAAGAGAAGATCTTCAATAATATAACATTTGGAAGAACAAGAAGAGTTAAGTCATAAAATAAAAGAAATACAAAAAATCGTAAATTAACCAATTTCAAATGAAAACTATTTATAATGGACAGATCAATTATAACATAATTTATAAACTTAAGAATCAAATAATAGCAATAGTGGAAATAAATTTCTGGATTAAATTTTAAATAATAATCACTAATATAACTTTAAATAATCTGTTGCCCCCATTAACTAGATTACAATTCCGAGATGCAAATCTTAAAATAAATAATAGTTAAATTAACCACCAAATTTAAATTAGTAAAGACAAGTAAATAATCATAATTTAAGTGGAGTTTATATATAACAAAGTTAGAGGTCATAGCCACCTTTACCTCTTCCTAAAAGATCAGTTTCTGATAAAAGAGCCTTGCTTGATTAAAATTTAAATTAGAAAATTGATTAATTTTAATAAAGTATTTAGAACTTTTCAGGTAAATTTTAATACATATAAATTTGTCCCAAAAATAAAATTATATAAACTATATTTATATTTATTTC
Organism: Miamiensis avidus; assembly: GCA_037039885.1. Classification (NCBI taxonomy): domain Eukaryota; phylum Ciliophora; class Oligohymenophorea; order Philasterida; family Glauconematidae; genus Miamiensis; species Miamiensis avidus. The sequence continues at coordinate 374,367 of JAWVGU010000021.1, forward strand.
AGCTGGAGGTATAGAAATTAGTAATTCTAATAAATAATAATACCAAAGATTACCTTAAATAAATTAGAATGCCTAAGTTATGAGAAAACCTCTTTTAACTAGTAAAATAAGATCTTATACACATTAAAAATAGAATAATAGCTTATAGAAAGACACTCAAAATCATTTTAATGTTATAAATAATATATGTTCTAATAATAATGAAAAAGGATATGAAGTATTCCAATAGCATTTAAATAATATTGAATTTCTACCTTCATAAATTTAAATAAAAAATAAATTTTGATTTCTATTAAAAACTTAAATAAAAAAATAAAATTTGCTATAGTTAATTTAATACAATATGTTAATTATAATATCTAAAAATAATATTTATAGTTATTTTTATACAAAAATTATTTTATAAAGTATTATATACATGTATAATTATATTTAAAATAAGAATTCATTAAATTTAACTTATTTATATATAAGAGAGTAAATTAAAGGTAATGAAGGTTATTTTGATCAAATTTTACTCCATCTGCTTATTCTTAATCAAGTATATTATTTTCTAAAGTATAGTTATATTTTTTATTAGTGTTCATATAATTTAACCTATTTATGTATTAGAGGGTTAATTAAATAAAGTTGATGAAGGTTAGGTTGATCTAATATGATCTTCATCTGCCTATTCTTAATCAGGTATATTAAACTAAACTTTTCCTAATTTTTTTAAATTTTTTTATCCCATCTTTTTATTGTGTACAATGGGCGGAAGAATTATTTTATTAGATTGCATAATTTATATATTTTAGTTTTATATATATTATTTCATAAAAATTTATTACGGAGAAATTATTTAATCATTTGACACTTTAAGGGTTTTATTTCTTTATTTTTTGAAGATTACAACGATAATTTTTGTAATAATAATTAAAAAAAATAATGATCCCAATATTATTAATAATATGTAAGTATCTTTGATAAACTCATTAAAAGTATAAGTATTACTATTAGACTTTCGAAACTTTGTTTTTTTTCAGTACACTTATCAAACGAATCACCTAATTAAAATATAGAAAATAAATGACTTAACTACTATAAGAATATATTATATTAATATTTTAACATTTCATTAATTAATGTAAATTTTTATATATGTTAATTCATAAATAAATATTTAACTTATTACATTTAATACATTCGTTAGAACATTTTTCACATTGGGAAGTTTCTTAATTATAATATTCCTCCTATAATTTGCATTTACAAAATGGAGGAGACAATTCAGAATTTATGCACGTTATACATTATTGTAGATTTTCAGAACAGGTGGCACATAATTCAGACTGACACTTATATAGTTTTCTATATGACAGTTTATCTAGGCTTTATTCTATTTTATTAAATTTATACTAATTATTATGATAACTAAGTTGTTGAATTTCTTTCTATATTCGTATCGCCATTTTCATCAGTCCAATTTGGATGATTTATTAAATTAGAATTAAGAGAAATATTTTTTTTTCATATTATTTTTATTTTAATTTATTTTTTTTATATTTATTTCAATGAAAGAAAATCATGTTATATTAAAAATGGTTTTTTTTAATAAAAACGCATTTCCATAAATAGATAATTTTCCGAATTTATTACTTAACTATTATAAGGTTTACTAATTATAGGTTAATATTTCATTATTTGTGTGTATATATATCATAAATAATGGAACTTATAATAAATATAAATATATTAATTATTATATTTTCAGTAGAATATATATGAATTAAAAAATAATGATGATAAAAATGTTGTTAAATTTAATGTACTTTATATTATTACACTTAATGGTAATAATTTTATTAATACTAATATAAATAAATAAATAAATAAATAAATAAATAAATAAATAAATAAATAAATAAATAAATAATAAATAAATAAATAAATAAATAAAAATAAATAAATAGAAGAATGAATGTATATTTTGTTTTTTAATAACTATTTTTATAAATGAAGTACTAAATTTATTATTTATACTCAATATTTTAAACTGAATTTAATGTAATTTTTATACTCTCCATAAATTTTCACATATAAAATAAATTACTAACATTTTATTATCATTACAAAATATAATAATACTGAGAGATTAATAATTAAGCATTTAATAGAAAAAGTATTTCTATTAATATTAATTTGAAATGATTTAGTAGTGAATTATAAATTTGCTGATAGATAAGTAAATAATTAAAGTATATTTAAAGGTACTATAAATGGAATAGTATTAGTGTATACATTTATCTATTTTTTTTAATATTCATAAAATTTATATTTGAATTTATCCCCTTATGTGAAACAAAATAGTTTATTTAATATTTTTATTGTATAGTTTAAGAGATTCCAAAGTTTAAAAGAATAAAAATATTATAATGTTTATCACTTAGAATTATTTTATAATTAATGAAATAGTTTATTAATAATAATTTTTGAAGAACATTAACTAATTTTAAACTAATTTAAATTTATAAATCAATCAGAATACGTTAATAATATAATATTAATATTAATATTTGTAATTTAATTATATATATATTAGAGATTTCAGTCTAACTTAGATTTATATTAAATAATTACCAATTAATTGAAAAAATATAATATAAGATTGAAAAGAAATAAACAATATTATATTTTTCCTTATAGACATTAAGCATACAATCAGTTTAACTCTGTTTAAACTTATTTCTAATATAATAAAACTACATGATAATAAATTTCTTCGATACTTTAGAAGTAATATTAATATTAACTTTAATCTTTCTTTTAAATAGTTTAAACAAAATAATATTATTATTTAACTATGAAATAGAAATATTCTTCAACTTATCAGTAAATCTCACTAACAATTTATAGAGCTTAAATATATTTTACAAGTAAATATAAATTTTAATAAAAGTGAAAAATAAAAAATAAATAAAAAACTCAAATAAATAATTCAATTTCTACTTTAAAAGAAGATAAATGACGAAATAAAATAAATTTATTATAAATAATAAACTATTATATGTATTTTTTGTTTGTTTTTTGCAATATTATCTCGCTGCAGGTACATAACTATATATATATAAAGAAAAAATATAATATTGCTAATTAAGCTTTATGAATATAATTTAAAATACCTAGGTTAGGAAAAAAATTGTTAACCTGGACAAGTATATAATTAATAATAAAAGTAGTGTGTTCAATGCAGTACGGTAACAAATGTTCCTAATTGTTAAAAATGTGATTTTAAGGTATTTTACATGCAATTTTTTTGAAAAATAGATTTATTCTATAATTTTATAAAAAAATTCTAAATATATTATTAGAATTATTAATGCCTTATATATATATATTAGGACAAAATTTATAGTTGTTATGAATGTGCTTATGGTTTTAGTTATTTAGTGGAATAGAAAATCTGTTTATAATGCTCTACCGCGACACTTAATTGTATAGGATGCTATTAAATGCCAAAGTATACTCATTAAAATATTATATATAACCATATGGTTTATTTTATATATATTATATTTAAAGTGGTTAAAGTTAGTGCTACTAGTGTGCAAATGGGTATTTTTATAGAAAAGATACTTAAACATGTGATTAATGCACAATTCCTAATTGTTCAGTATTTTATAAATTATTTTTAATATTTTAATTAAACCAAATATACTTATGTAGGAATGCGCATATACTAATAAAGTTATTTGTTAAGATTGCGGAAGTGGATATTATTATAAATAAAGTTCAAATACTTGTGAAACATGTGGATCCCCTAATGCTATCGAATGTGAAGAAGTAATACTAACTTATATTATTTATTCTATAAATTAATTATATTTCAAAAATTATATTAAAATATATATTTTTTTTTAGCAAATTAAAAATGGAAATACCATAATTAGAATTGAAAGATGTAGTGATGGGTATGCTGTAGCTCATTTAGCTAACTAATGTGTAAGCTGCTCAAATGGATCAGGTTCTATTAAAGGGATATAAGGATGTGACTTATGTTCGAGTTTTAGATAATCTATTAATTTGACATAATAAGTGGATGTTATTGCATGCGATTAATGTAATGTATATAATGGTTTATGGCCTTATTCTTCATAAACTGGAGTTTCCTCTAAAAGTTAATGTAAAAAATAAAAACAATATAAAAGATACTAGATAATAGATAAATATTTATTATTAGGTATGTCAGTTGAGGAATGTAGGTCTTGTGGATTAGTCACAAAAAATTGTTCTATATGTAGAAATGTAGACAAGAGTGCTTATAATTTACAAAATACTTAGTGTGTTTCTTGTTCTACATCGATTGGTAATTATGAAGATGCATAAGGAAATAAGATCCCTTCAGGATACACCGATTAATCCAAACCGTTTTTTTGTTGTGATTAAAAAGTAATATAATGTTTATTATAATACCAATTTATTTAATTTTTATTTTTTTTTAAATTAGTGTGCTTCATGTGTAGGTATTGGCTCAAAATGTACTGCTTGTGGAGGGAATAGAATAGATAGCCCAAATTGTATTTGTCCTCCAGGTAAATTGAAAATCTAATAAAAAATAAATATATAATATTAATTAAATATTCAAATGCAGGATTTTGGGAATAATCAGATTCTCCAATTTGCTCTCCTTTAAGACTTAACTGCTTAGAAAAGCCAGGAGGCAACCAGCCGGACTATTGTTGCTATAATAACAAATGTAAAACTTGCAACTAAGATGATAAAACCATTTGTTTAACATGCAAAGACGGAGAAAATGAATTTGTAGGTTCTGCCCCACAATGTCATTGGTATTTACACTATTTATATGCCAAATTATTTACAAATTTGAAATTTAAAATTTTGTAGTCTTCCAGGATCGTATTAATATTCATATGTAGAAAACAATGAAATCAAATATTCAGGGGGATGCATGAAATGTGGAGCAGGTAAAATAGTGTATTTTTAAATTTCAAATATTAAAATTAAATAAATAATGTTTTTAGGAACATATTCTCTTACAATAAATGCGAAATTATGCCTTTAATGTCCCAAAAATTTTAATGCTTAGGTGGAAAAACTTTATCAGTGGAAAAGGGTTTTTGGAGAATTGATCAGAATACAGTAAATATTTAGGAATGCATAAATGAGAAATCCAACTGCATTGGAGGAGAGGGAAATCAAACATGTAAATTAGGACACATTGGGGCTTTATGTGAAGCCTGTGATTTGGAAAATATCAGAGGAGATGGACATTTTTCTAATTCAAGTATATAATAAAGATAAATATTATTTACAATTTGTCAATTAAAAACCATGTTTTAATTTAATAATTAGATGAATATGACTGTACTAATTGCACCTCTGTAAAATACAATGCAATTAAAATAACTCTAATTATTGCGTTCCAATTCCTATTTATGTATTTTGTAATAAAATAATTATATTTTTTATATTATTTTTTTTCCTTAAAGCAAGCTAAAAATTATATTTTATTTTAGTCTGTTAGTGGTACTATATTAGCAATTCAAGATAAAATTAAACTGAATTCACTTAAAATTATGTTTGATATACATGATCCCACTCCAGATGAATAAGGAGTGTTGATGAAAATATTAAATAACTATTTCTATATTATTGGTGTCATAGGAACATTCTAGTTATAATTTCCTAAAGATTTACGATCTATTTAAGGAATTGCTGGTAAATGAAAAAATATTACAATTTTTATAGTTTTTGTTTATTTTAAATATATATAATATAATTTTTATTAGCTAATCCAGCCAGATAAATGTCATATTCTTTTGATTGTTATTTAGCATAAATTTAAAATACAATTCCTAACCTCTATTTTAGAATATTTTGGCAAATAGGAATAGCACTCCTGCAAGTTCTATTTGTATTCCTAGTAGTAGGAATATTAAAATTAATGAAAAAAACTATAATAAATTTCCGTACTTTTGCATGGACACTTATTATTTATCAATTTCTAACAGTTTAACCTGGTATCATCACTATTTTATTAGAGGCAATTGCTTGCAGGTATATTTGATAATTAAAAATTATTTTTTTAATTTTAATTTATATTTAGAGAAATTGCTGGAGTATCCTACATTTTGTCTAATGTTTCCATTAAATGTTATGATAGCACCTATAATACCTATAGCTTATACTATATTGTACCTTTACTTATCTTATTGGCGGTAGGCATTCCTCTTATACTTTTTTTAGGACTTAGAAAACAATCAATTCTCTAATAAGATTAGGCAAAAAGACCAAATAAAAATGTAAAATAAAAAAATTTATTAAAAAAAGGATCAATTTCTCCAGTTAAAATTTAACCGTTTACGGATCGGTAAACTATTTCTTCCTAAAAATCGATAGGAAATATAGGAGTAATTGATGATGAAAAAGAGACATCATTTGAACGAATGCAATCCAGAAAAGAAAGTATATCTTAAAAACCAAAATATACTACCTACTATTGTGTAGATGAATTTCCAGAAATTATTGAGGAAAATAAAATTTAAATTGAGTAACTTATGAATAAAGTCATCCCTATAACTGATTCAGAATAAGAAGCTTTAGATGAAAAAATGACTCCACCTACTCTCAATTCCGCGAATGCTTTATAAAAGTATGGATATTTATATTTGGAGGTAATTTGTTTTAAAAACAAATTTCAAATCATCAATTAATTTCTATTGAATAATAGTATAGAAAAGATGTTTATTGGTGGGAATTCATAAAAATTTATTAGAGAATTTTAATCGCTACTATACTGGCATTTTATTTTTAAGATATCAAACTTAAGGGAATTATTGTATTTTTAATTGTGTTCATTTATTCAATTCTATCTCATGTTTACTAGCCTTATCTACTTTACAGTAAATAAATTACATTATAATATAAATTAAACTATTATTTAATAATTTCATAAATTAGCTCATAATAAAATTGATTAAATCTCTACAATTGTAACAGCAGTTACATTAGTTTTGGGATTATTTTTATGGAAAAATAATTACACAGTGTGGTTTATTGCAGGAATGATAGGAATGGCTATAATTAACATATTTTTTTTATCTATAATTCTGAAAAGAATATCTGCTGCTCAGGTACGTGGTATTATTTACAAGGCAGGCCTACAAAAAGACATTCAAGAATAATCTATACTTAAAAACGAGTATCTTAAACAAATAAATTCATATAGAGAGCAAAATATTTAAATTGAGGAAAAAATGAGATTAAATAAGGATCATTAAGGCATAGAAAATACTTTATTACAGCAAGATCTATCAAGTAATTAGGAAAATATAAAAAAATATTCAGAAATGTTAGCTGATTTAGATTTAATCAATTCTGAATATTAAAATAATATGAAGATTTATAAAAAAACAAAACTAATTAAGTTGATTATGTTGTTCAAGAAGTATTATTAAGTTTATTTTATTTATTAATTTCGTTTTTCTTTTCTTTTCTTTTATTTTATTTTATATTTTTATATTTTATAAAGATAAAAGTGTCTGTTGGAGTTAAGGCTATTATTTGTGTTGGATCTACTATAGAAGTTATTGGAAGCAAGTATTTCAATCAGCCTACCAGGGAAATATTTTCATAAGTTAAAATAATTAGAAAAATTTTAAAAAATCTATTTAGAGATTTATATTAGGGGTAAAATCGGGATAAATATAGCTTACTCATTTGTAGATTCCTGGAATTCCCACTAAAAAATATAATAGCTAGTAATTTTTAGCTGGAGAATTAAATCCTCAATAAAATTTAGAATTGGACCTAGTTATAGAAGAATATAAATTTGTTCAAAAAAAAGAAATAATTAAATTCTATATATTCTCTCCATAGAGTATGCCAAGCTATTAAAATAACATAACTTCAGCCCTGAATTATGGAAAGAAAAGTATGAAGAATTTCTTAAAAGTTAAGATTAGTTAAAATCTGATGAAGAAATCCCAATAACTCCTGCTAAACTAGACGAAAACGAATAATTGGAATAAAGTCATTCAGTTCGAATAAGCTAATAATCAAAAAATAATAAAAGTTAGGATTTAATTAAGTAAATTGAAAGTGAAGTATTAGAAATGGGAGAGGCTAAAGAAAATGGGTATAATAAATCTCGTTGTGATTCTCTTAATTAAGATGATTAAGATTATGACTAATCTTAAAGAGATCTACAGCAGTAAACTAATAAAATATTTATTTTTTAAAATTAAATTATTATTATAAAAATTATAATTATTGCAGTAAAATAAATGATAAAAACCCATCTGATTAATATTTGAGAGAAAATAGTGAAAAAACTATTAAAATAATTTAAAGTTATAAATATGCAAAGAAGAAAAAGTAACGTAGGAATAATAAGAAGCCTAAAAAGCTTATAATGCATTTTCTATGAGAGAAATAAGGGAAAATATAGCTGCCTTCAAACTTTTTGATTATAGTAATTAATATTTATTTTACATTATTTACAATTTAATTTTTAATAAAAATACTCCATAGATAATTAAGGATATTTAACTTCTGATGTTTTAAGATAAACTTTGTAATAGCTGGGATAATAAATTTCGTAAAGATAATTGGATGATATATTCTAATTAATAGATTCCGATGGTATTATTTATAATTTATAGAAATTTCATACAAAAATAAAAAATATATTTAATTAGGAAGTGGAACTGTTGATTTTTGTGAATTTATTGCTCTAATATCATTTTAAAAATTATAGAAAAGACCAGAATTAGAAATGAAAGAAGTGTAAAATAAAATGGATATTTTTATAAGTAGTTAATATTTTTTTAATAAATATTTCATAACTTATTAGATTTTTGTGGTATAATAATAAAGCTGATGGTTATTTAGACGTTTAAGAGGTATAGCATATGATCAATATATTATTGAAAGAATAATATAGTCGTGATATCATAAAAGAGCTTATAAACCAAGATGATGTAGATGCAGATAGCTAATTAAGTTATGAAGAATTTGTTAGAATAGTTTTGTGAAAATACAATTATATATATTTGATTTAACCTAATCTTACACATTATAAAATAAAAATATACTTTTATATATAAATTTTAATAATAATTATAGTATAATTATATTTTATCCTTTTATAAATTATTTAGCATAATGCAATAATATAATATTTATAAAATAAATATTATCACAACTAATAATTTTCTAATTTATGTTCCTATATACTGTCTCTTCTTTTTAACTTTTTATATAGGTCTGAAAAAGAATTGGCTTCCTGAAATTATCTATAATTAGCAGGAGTCAGATACTTATGTTTAAATTTATTATATTGTGTTTAGGTTTTTCTATCCTCAGAGATATTTTATTTTTATAAAGAATTAGTCCTTCTTACTTTTGTTTTTGTATTTTGAATATTATTATTACTATTAGGTGAAAAAGAGTTTTTTGTGACTGGGTTATATTTTTAATTTCTTTTGGGACTATTATTATTATACAAAGGAGAATAGGTATCAATTTCACTCTCTGGTTTTTTTATAGATACTCTTTTTAGGAGATTTCTCCATTGATCCTTTAAGGCTTCATTTTCTCTGTCTCTTTCAATTTTTTTTGTAAAGCTAATGAAAGCCAATTAATATTTTTAACAGGTTTTATATCCCTTGTATCGTTATTTTAATTGCTTTATGTTTAATTTCCCTAACAGTTTTATATATATTAATCTTCCAAATTTTAATTTTCTAATTATGAATAATAGTTTATCTGTTCATCGTTTTAGTAATAAGATTATGTTTCTAAATCTTGATTTTACCTATTATATTTATCTATTTTTTCATCATTAAGAAAATCATTAATTTTTTTATTGTTTAAGGGAGATATTGCTCTTTTATATCTTTAATCATTTAAATTTTATTCTGATTATTTTTTTTCTTATAATAAAACCTGGAAATCAGTAATATCAATGTTTTAAAAATTCTTTAAATATTTATTCTTTTACTATTGACTAATAGAATCCTTATGACTTTATACTATTTACCTTTAGTTTTCATTGCTACTAAACTATGTCGAAAATATTTACTACTAATTTTCTTTTTCCATTGTTTCCTCCGGAAATTTGGATGATGTACATTATGTTAAATTATTATTTTATTTTTATTTTTATTACTAAGCTGACATACAGTTCTTAGTCGATAAGCTAGACTTCCTACCAGAATTATAAATTTATTAGTTTGCTTTTAATTAGTTTTAGTCTGATAAAGAATAATTTCTATTTTTTATTTTTAGATGTCTTTTTGTTATGAGATGGTTGTTATTGTTACTACTACTGCTACTTTAATTATTGCCCTTTATTTTAACATAATAGTCATCTATTTCATCCATATTTAATAATGAAGAATTCATTGATATATTTTGTTTCGATTATATTTATGATGAATGAATATTTTATGAAGGAGTTTGTTGCAAAAAGTTTTAAAATTAATTTACTTTTTACCCCTATAAAGAAAAGGATCTATATTTTTTATTTTTTTCTTTTTCAGCCCTCTAAAACTTTGCAGACATATTTATGGCCTATTTAAGCCTATTTTTTTAATAATAATTCTAATCTTTAAAATAAGTTGCGAGATAAACTAAATTTTCATTTGATTATAATAATTCAGGCAATGCATTGTTTCCCTTTAAATTAGATTCCAAATCATTATGTATCGTCCAATTATTATCAAATCTAATATAATTTTTCTATTAAAAATTAGGTTCAATTTCCTTATTTTTGGCATTAGTTTAACTTGGTTATTTTTATTGAGAAGGTTATTTGTTTTTAACAACACTTTGCTTTCCCTCTTCATTTTCCTATGACAATTGTACCTCCACATTTTAAGAACTTGGGTTATAATAACAGGCCAGTTATGAATTATTTTTCAAAATTTACTAGTTAAGCTAGTATAAATATTAAAATTTGCTTTCTACCAATTATTTCAAATTTTCTAAATAATTCTCATTGTTTTTTAGTATTTATATGAAATATTTTTTATTAATAGCAAGCAAACTACCTTATTATGATGTGCATATGACTCTATAAGGCATTCTATATTATTATTTCATTAAAAATTCCTCTCCAAAAGATTAATTTTAACTTAAAATTACAATCTTTTATTAAAATTGAACTTATCCATATTTAATTTAATATTAAATTTAATTTATTTATTTACTTATTTTTCTTCTATTATAGGGGTATTTATTAAAAAATCACTCTTTTTTTAATTAGAATTTTATTTTTCTGAATTGACTATATAACTTTTTTAAAGTGAAAATTACCCCTTTAGTATAACATAAACATTCTGACTTTATTATATTTCATTAAATATGCACTCTTTATAATTACAGTCTTTAAAAACAAATTTCTTATATATCATTTTTATTTATCCAAACTGTAAACCTTTAAAAAGGGTATTTTCAATATTTTTTCAACTTTTTAGTTTAAATCAAATTCTTATTACTCATACTAACTTTGCAGAAATATATTATAACTTATAATTGCAAAATGAGTTTTCTACATACAAGTGATTGTTTTAATATACCAATTTTAATTTTTATTATAACCATCCCAGAACGATTAGTTTTTCTTGAAAAATTAATTTAAAGTTTTATTTTTTTATTTGTCATCTATCTATGATTCCTGATCACAAATTTATTACTAAGTACTAGTATTTTTTTATCTTATTGTATTGATGTTATTTATTAAATTATTAATTTTTTATTACTATTAGTAATGTATATCAACTTCACCTTCTAAAATTATGTAAAGTGATTCAGATGATCTATCTGTTAAACATAAAAATTAAATAATAACATAAAAAAATTATTTTTTTAATAATTTTACTGTATTTTATTTATTGCCCTTATTCCCCTTTTATATAATATACATTTTCGATTAAGTAATCGATCTAAACTTATTTATTAGATTATTATAGGTTTTGAAATATATCAACTTCTTTCAACATAGTTGTTACTGTTTTAACTTCAGAATTAGTCCTTACTTTAGGATTTTTTTATAATATTCTAATCAAATCCTTTTTTATTAAATTTTAAATTAATTTTTACTTTATTTTAATAGTATTGATCATATTTACTTTAACATTGTGATATTTTGAGTTTTCCATTCTTTTTATTATTTCTATTTTATTAAAATATAAAATAAACACAATCATATTATTTATAAGAACTTACTATATAGTATTTAACTACTCTCTAATATTAATATGACTATCATTAAATTTAAATTAATTATTTAATGTTCAATATTTAATTCAGTTTAAAAAATTATATACTTTTATAAATAGGATTTATTATTCCAAACATTAATCATTTTTAATTATAAATTAATTAATTTTTTTATAAAATTATATTTTAAACATGATGAATTCTTTTTTTCTTCTAATAGTTTTAATTAAAGCCTGCATCTTAATTAAATTTTTTTTAAGAAATAGCAGTCTGCAATTTCTAAGCAGATAAAATAAATAATCAGTATGAACACCTTACCAAGGATAAGCATGTTAATGTAGAAATTATAGAGTAATTATTAAACAGTTAAATAGTCTTTTGCTCAAAATTAATATTTATGTTATTTATTTTTTAAATTATAGCATAAATATTACAATTCATAAGAAAGTTTGATGGATAATAATAAATAAATGGAAATTTACTTTTAATAAGAGTTTTATTTAATATAATTATATAACAAATTTTTTAAGCGAATGTGAGTAAATAGTGTTGAATATAAACTAAGAATTTTTTCAAGAAGTAATGTTAATATATTAGGCTATTATATTTTATAAAAATAATGATATATATTTTCTCTATAATCATTCAATTATAAGTATATTTCAATTACTTGGTTTCATTAATAATGAATTTTTTTATAAACTTTTGAAATTATCAACAATAAAAACTAATACTATATTGTTCGATTTTATACGTTAATATTTACTTTAAGGATAAGTTAGTTTGTTAGTTACTTAATTATTATAAATAGGTAAATTTATCAGCAAATATGATGTTTTAAAACATATATATATATATTAAAAATACATTAATAAATAATTATATTGGGTATTTTAAATAATGATTTTATAATCATAATAAGGAAAGGGGATTTTAAAAATATTTAAAGAGTATGAATTCTAATGTAGGTTTATTACTCAAATATATTATGATTCATAAATTAAAAGCGTTTATTATTATATTTTCTTTTGTTTAATATTGAAATTAATTTATAATAAAGAAAATTAACAAACCATTATAAATAATTATATTAAATAAAAATAAAAACTAATAAAAATATGGAAATTATAGGAAAGAGTTACAAAAAACTGAAAATGAAAGATAAAAATAGTTTTCGCAAACGTAAAAACTAATAACTAATATTGAAAAAAAATAAAATTATTGATAATAAGTTTATTATTTTTTCCTACTTTAAATAATACAATTTTTATTACTATAAAAGGATAAATCCATATCGCCAGTTATATCCATGTGAACTTTAAAGAGTTAAATCTGATGTTCATTCTAATAATATTAACAACACTTTTAAAAAGTTCTAACGGTATATTAAAAAATATTAATATATCTCTTATTTTATAATTAGAATGATAAAAATATATTACATCATTAATTTATAACTATTTAGGCTAAGTTTGCACAAATAGTTAATAAGTTTACAGTATTTCATAATAAAAATGTATTCCATGCTCGGAGGCTACTAATGTTTCTAATTGCAAAAAATGTGAATACGTAATAAACATAATATATATAAATAATGATTATAAAATTAGTTTGAATAAATAAATATAATAAAACTAAAATAAAATTAAATAAAAAGAAAAATCCAAATTATGAATGCCATGATTGCAAAACAGGATATTCACTTATTAGCCCAACTCAATGCAAGCTATGTACTGAAGTTTAGTCTAATTGCGAGTTTTGTTATTTATCAGGTACTTATAAGTGTAGTAAATGTTTTGATGGGCATTATTAAAAAGTGGTTGATGGTCCTTGCTTTGCTTGTACCATCACTGATTGCAATGTAACGAATTATATAAATATACGCAAGTAAATAAATTATTAAACATTATTAAATTGAACTATAGTCATGCTATTGGTCAGGGTCTTAGGAATTATGCAATACTTGTGTCTAAGGAAAATTTTATGAATCAACAATAAATGCTACAGCTTGTATTGATTGTGGAATTCCTAATGCAACAAAGTGTATGATGGTAATTTGGAATATACTTTATATGATTAATTTGATGAATTTTATATAAATCAGGGTACCCCATATAAAGTTCAAGAATGTGAAACTGGATATGGAGTAGCGTTTAATGCTAATGCGTGTGTAAAATGTGACGTTGGGGATAAATCTAAAAATATCTCTGGAATTGAAGGATGTCTTTAATGTAGTTTCAATACTGTAGTTATCGCTGCAGCAAATTATGATTAAATTGTGTGTGATACTTGTGATGTTTACAAGGGTTTATGGCCATATTCTTCTGTTGTGCCAACTCAAACAACAATGTATTCAAGTATAGAGGAATGCAGACCTTGTCTTGAAATCACAAGTGAATGTTCAATTTGTAAAAATGTTAAATAATACTATTGGAATGCAGAAAATACGCAATGTGTATCCTGCAGAACAGCACGAGGAAGTTGTGTGGACTCAAATGGCAACACTATTCAATCAGAATATGGAAACTAAGAGTGTCCTTTCTTCTGCTGTGACTAAAAGGTGAAGTTTAAATAAACTATTAATAATTAATTTCTTTATTTTTTGTTTAGTGTTCTTCTTGTGAAAAATCAGCAACTTAATGTACTGCTTGTGACGGAAATAGAGTAAACAGTCCTTCTTGTGATTGTCCTCCTGGATACTGGGCATAGTCCCTTAGTCCTATTTGTACCGTTTTAAGAGAAGGGTGTAAATCAACTCCTGATATTTCAGGATAATCAGATTACTGTTGCTACAATGTGAGATGTGCCACTTGTACAGGAACAGATAAAGCAGTGTGCACTACTTGCAAAGATGGAGAAAGTAACTCTTTTGTTGGAAAAGCCCCTGGCTGTGCATGTCTTCCAGGATCAATTATGTATATGTATTCCGATAATGGAAAAAGTACTCATTCAGGAGGGTGTGAAAAATGCCCAGTAGGTAAATTAAAATTAAATAAACTAAGAAAGTTTAGATAATTTTTTTCAAGGAAAATACTCACTAAAAGAAAACTCTACACAATGCCTAGAATGTCCTGAAAATTTCACCTGCAAAGGTGGTATGGAGATGGACTTAAAAAAAGGATGGTGGAGATTAAATAAGTACTCTATTGTAATAAGAGAATGTAAAAATGAGTCAGGAAATTGTATCGGTGGTAATTAAAATTAACTTAATTAAATTTATTGATATTATCATTTTTCATTTAGGAGTAAATGGTGGGGATTCTTCGTGTAAGACTGGACATGTTGGTGCTCTTTGTGAGGCTTGTGATTTGGAAAATAAGAGAGGATAGGGAAATTTTGCAAATTCTTGTAATAATAAAAATATAAAATTTAATTTTAATAAATATTTATTTATTTGATCTCACCTATATCAGCCGAATATTCCTGTTCAAACTGCAAAGGTGTTTCTAACAATGCGTTGAAGATTTTTGGAATTATGTTTTTCTAACTTACACTTATGTATTTTGTAATAAAATAAATAGTTATTTCACATTATATAAACTAAAATTATTTATTATAAAATGCATTCTTAATATTTTTGAAATAGTCGGTAGGTGGTACTATAACAGCTATTTAAGACAAGATCAAATTTAATTCTTTGCAAGTCATGTTTGATACTCATGATCCCACTCCTGATGAATAGGGAGTACTTATGAAAATATTAAATAACTACTTCTATATTATAGGAGTTATAGGAACCTTCTAACTATAATTCCCTAAAGATCTGTAATCAATACAAAGTGTTGCATGTAAATTTTTATAAAAATAATATATTTAATGATGAGGATAACTAATAAATTAAAATATAATAAACTTATTAAGCAAATCCTACTAAATCTATGTCATACTCCTTCGACTGCTTCCTATATGAGCTATAATAAAAAATGCCGAATATTTATTTCAGAATTGTATGGCAAATTTCTATGGCTCTATGCCAAATAGTATTCGTTATTTTAATAGTAGGATTTTTAGTTTTAATAAAAAAATCGAAAATATCCTTTAGAACTTTCATATGGTATAAACAAATATATAATTTTTTATTTACTAGTATTTATATATATTTATAGGACATTGCTAGTTTATCAATTTATTTCTGTTCAACCAGGGCTAATATCTATGATTTTAGAAACCATTGCATGCAGAGAAATAGGTACAAAGTCATATATATTGGCAAACATATCAATGGAATGTTATAACAAGTCCTACAATGTATATACATTCTCTTTTATGGTGCCAATATTGTGTGGAGTGGCTTTTGGTATTCCATTCTTGTTGTTTTTAGGACTCAACAGATAAGCAAACAGTTTTGACAAAGAATAAAAGAAAATAATAAAAAATATTAAAAACTAAGTGGTGCCTGAAGAATATAATGTTAAAGTTGAAAATGCTGACAAAATTGACAATGAGCAACAAGCAGAATGTATAGATAATGTATTATTAACAGTCAAAAACGCAGAGAGTGCAGATTCCAGAAAAGCTAACTCAGAAGATGCAACTATATTAGAAAATGATAATTTGAATAATGAAGAGGTTTAAAGTAAAAATATACATATATTAAAATATTTAATTCAATTTTATATGCTGAATAAATAAATTTTATTAGAAAATAATGAAAACAAGGAAGATTAAACTATTTTTTATCAAGAATCTAATAAACAAAGCAAAAACCCAAAATCATAAAATTTCTTATAGTATATTATGAGTAAAACAATAAGACATGCTAAAAAAGATATTGATGCTTAATAGGAAAAACTAACTCCCCCTACTTTAAATTCTGCAAAAACACTTTAATAATATGGCTATTTGTATTTGGAGGTATTTAAATATAAACTTTTCTAATTTAAATATTTATATCTATAATATTTTTTTGAATAAATTATAGTATAAAAAACATGCTTACTGGTGGGAATTTGTTAAAATATATCAAAGAATTTTAATAGCTACTGTTCTTTCGTTTTACTATGGAGATATTAAATTAAAAGGGATAGTAGTATTTATGATTGTGTTTTTCTACACAGTTCTTTCTAACTAGTTTTAACCATACAGATTACACAGTAATTATATAATAACTAATTGAATGACATATAAAGAATCATTTTATATATATAGCACATAATAAAATCGATGTACAATCTGCTATCACCACAGCTGTGACCCTTATAATGGGATTATTTTTGTGGGAAAATAAATATTCTTATTGGTTTATAATTGGAGCTGTTTTAATTGGTACTTTTTTATTATATTTTTATATAATTTAAACTAATTATTTCTCAATCTATAGGTATTCTAAATATCGTTTTCCTCATAAAAATTTTCTAAAGAATAGGAGCAGCTAAAGCTAGAGGAATTATTTATAAATCTGGGCTTTAAAAAGAATTTTAAGAATAAAAATTAGAAAAAGCTGATAGAATTTAAGAAATTAACCATCTCAAAGTAGAAAATGATTAACTGGACTAAGAACTGTTAGGTTATAGTTATGAAAATGAAAAGGCTAAAAAAATAAGAGATTAAATCAAGAAAAATCAAAACAGAATGAAAGAATGCGCTGAAATTATTTAAGAACTAGATTTGGTATCTGTTGATAATATTAAAGAATAAGAAGCTTTGAAAAATATGGAAGAAATTAAGATCGAATCAAATGTAGATGATGTAATAAATATCTTATTTATTTATTTATTTATTTATTTATTTATTATATTTTAATACAAATAATAACTAAAAATTTTGAAATATAGGTAAGGGTCTCTTTGGGAGTAAAAATCGTAGGTTCTCTTGCTGGATTCATAGAATTTATAGGAGCTAAATATTTCGGATAACCAACAAGATAAATATTCTAAGAAGTGAAGAAAGTAAAAAAATAATTTAAAAAGGTGATGAAAAGATTTATTTTCGGTTCTTAATCTGGATAAATTTAATTAACTCACCTGCAAATTCCAGGAATCCCTCCTAAAAAATTTACGAGCTAATAATTTTTATCTGGAGAATTAACAAATAAAGACCATGAGTATATTGATTAAGTAGTAGAAGATTATAAAAACTGTCTTTTGAAATATAATTAAATCGTATTGCAATAAATTGGGTTTAAATTTGCTTAGAGATTAAAAGAAAAACATTTCCCCAGTGTATATTGGAAAGATAAATATGAAGAATGGCTATAATAATAACAGTCTGAAGATTAGGAAGGAAAATAAAGTGGAGAGAATGATTCTCCTGTAAAACTTACATAATCTGTTAAAATTGAACAAAATGATGAGGAAATTACTAAAAAATTTGATTTAAATTCAGTTGAAAATAATAATATGCAGATGATGTAAGATATAGAGAATATTGAAAATAGTAATAAATAAGTTAATTTAAAAACTGAAAATCAATAATTTGAAGATGGCAAAAAAAAATCAATGTATAAAATTAAATATAACTAGAATAATAAGAAAATTTTTTAATATTTAATAATTTTAGAAATCTTACTAATAAATAAAGAATGTCAATAATGAATGTTCATTAAAGAATAAGCGTTTCTAATTTTGATGATATGCTTAAATAAATTGAAAATATAACTGATATTTAAGAACATAATAATAGCGAGGAAGAAAATTCAGTCTAACAAGAAGAAAAAACTAAAAAATTTGATATAAATTTGCTAGATGCTTAATATATTTTTGATTAATTTTCTCTCAAAGAGATACGGGAAAACTTAGCTTCTTTTAAACTATTTGACCCTGGTATGTTTATTTTTTATAGATCATCATATCTTATAAAACTATAATGTTAATTTTATATTTTTTAGATAACAGTGGTAAAATCACATAAGAAGAGTTTAAAATGATTATGACTAAATTAGGATAGTAATTATCATAAAAAGATTTAGAATATATGATATAGTAAGTAGATGCAGATGGTATAAAATGATTCACTATTATAACTAAAACTAAATCTTAAATAATAGTTTTTTTTAAAAAAAAGGAAATTAAGAAGTAGATTTCATTGAATTTATTTCATTAATTTCTTTATAAAAGCATTCTTCGAAACCAAATTTAGAAATGAGGGAAGTGTAATTTAAAAATAACTAAATATTACATGTGCAATAATATTCAATTTTTATATATACTTAGTTTCCATTGGTACAATATTAAGGCAGATGGATATTTAGATCATGATGAAATAAAAAATATGCTTGAACTACAGCTAGGAAAAGTATATGATGATTAAATTATAAAGGAATTCATAAAACAAGATGATATGGACAATGATGGTCATATTAGCTATGATGAGTTTGTGAGATTATCAATATGATTTTTATCTGATATTATATTAAATTATAAAATAAATATTAATATTGCATCATTATATAAAAGACAGTTTTTTCTATTTATTATTTATTTTCTTTAATTGCTCTTTCTTTATATATGTAATATATCATATTATTTTATTAATTTCATATTAATTAAGTACATCACTATATGAAAACGAAAATATTATGAATATTAGACTAATTTATAATTTAGTAATATACAATTCTACACACGCTAAATAATATATTTAAAAGAAAATAAATAAATGGGTTACGAAGTTGACGGAATAGGTTATATTTTATACACTGGAAAAGAGATAGGTAACTAATCAAGCACTTTAAATATAAAGGTTGAAGTTGATAAAGCCAGAAATAAAAAATTTGATTTTCTTGTTTTGCCTATTTTCCCGAAAAATGCTATTAGAACTAAAAATAAATTTGAATTGCACGAATAGGCTTATATAAAATCAGGTAAAAATCATATAATGATTGGATATCTTTTTTCAATAATATAGTAATTATGGCGATTTAATATTGATATTTACGACTAGATATGGTTATAAATAATTGGAAAATGATCGTGATAAAGTGTTCCGATTTAGATTTAGACTGTGAAGATGAGGAATAAAGAAAAATCAATAAATTTTTATTCAAACAAGAGATTGGATATGCTTCCTTTTTAGGTGTTTATGCTATAATATTGCCATTTCCCAAAAAATCAAATTGCCCAAACTATTTAAGATGTCTTTAAAAGGTTTTTAATATAAATTTTTTAAATATTTTTCCTATAGTTTTAATAAATTACTAAAAACTAATAGCTAAGCTAAAACCACGGCTTTGGAGGTTGTTAAGTATGGATGGAGGCACCTGTTTCTTCAAGCAATATTGAAAATACCTGGGAGTTATTTTAATCTTTAAAATAATGTCTTAAATTTAAAGACAGAGTCTTAGGAGTTTCTCTGTAAATAAAGGCCAACTTACCTAAAGGAGTAAAAATAAATTGTTATTATAAATTGAAAAACTAATGTATAATTTATTATAGAACATCTTAGACAGATGGATGGGAGAATCTATTAGGGCTGTAAATTTATCTAGCAACATATTTTAAACGAATAACAAAGGAATGCCTGTTTTATCTTAACCTCACGAATAATTCGTAGCTTCTCTATTCAAATTTTAACCTAACTTTATTATTCAATGCAAAAATTCAGAGGTCGATGAAAAAGACTACAGAAATTATTTGTGCTATGTATTCGGAAAATAAAAAAAAGTAAATAAAATTAATATAATATACACTATCTTTATTAAGTCTTTCAATCAATTTATAAAATTTTTTAAGATGAATGAGGAATAAATGTATACTATTGATTATTACGATGTCTTATAAAACCCTTTGCAGCCTTACAAGCATAACTTGGAGTCAGGTACTTACTAAGTATTCGAAGCAGATGAACCCAAATATAATTTGTATGAAGAAGCAGTTTACAAAGCCTTGATTAACAAAGATTCTAAAGAAACAACCACCATATTTTTAGTTGGAGCAGGAAGAGCCCCTATTTTAAAAAGAGCTTTAAAAGCTGCTGATAGAGCTAAGAAGAATGTATTTATCTATGCTGTAGAAAAAAATCCTTATGCTGTTTAAACTATAAAGTATTTGGAACAAAAACATGCAAGTGAATGGTAGGGAAGAGTTTAATTAGTGGCTTAAGATATGAAAACTTGGACACCTGAAGTATTATATTTTTTATATTTTTTGTTTTAAATTAAAAACAATTCTATTTGCTAATTAGAAAAAAGCTGATATTCTGTTAAGTGAGTTATTGGGAAGTTTCGGAGATAATGAATTGTCTCCCGAGTGTCTTGAATGGGCATAATAATTTTTAAAGGAGGGAGGAATTAGTATTCCCAAATCCTATACTTCATTCGTGACCCCTGTGTCATGTCAGTATGTTTACGATAAATGCAATCCTAAAGAGCACACTTATCTTGTTTACTTAAATGCCAAATACTACACTTCCAAAATAGAATCCTGCTTTAAGTTTACTCATCCTAATAATAACTAAAAGTTTAAATAATTTAAAAGACTCACCTTTACCTTTACTGAAAGCAACTTTATTCATGGATTTGCTGGGTTTTTCGAATCCGAGCTCTATGATGATGTTCTTATGAGTATTAATCCTGATACCCACACCCCTGACATGTTAAGTTGGTTCCCTGTATTTTTCCCCTTTGTGGTAAAAAATATTTTATTATTTATATATTTTTATTTTATAGTTATTTATTATTTCCAATAGAAACCTACTTTCGTTAATTCTACTGATAAAATGATTATCAATATTTGGAGAAAAGCTAATCATAAATAAATATGGTATGAATGGAGTTATGAAGTTTATGAATAAAATTAAGAGTCCTTCCCTAAAATTAGATCTTAGATTTATAATTTAGAAGGTAAAGTATGCAACGTGTTATTATGATTCTATATTTAAAATGAAGTTCCTATTTATAGTTTTTAAAATTTTATTAAATAATATTCCATATTTAGGTAATAATTATATTCCAGTAATATTTAAAATTTTGCATTAAAAAGAGTTTAATTATTTTTTTTTTTTTTTTTTATTTAAAATATATAATATAGAAATTAATATCAGATTTTTAGTAATTTATATAATAGATATATTAAAACTGTTATAATTTATCTATTTTACTTAATTAATAATAACTATTTTAATATATATATATAGTAAACTAACAAAATAAATTAGATTTTTAAAATAAAATATTTTAAATAAAATTAACTTTATATATGTCATTTTTAATCTAAACATTTCTCTTATTTAAGTTTAACAGATACTGGACTACTACTAATTCCTTTCTAAATTTCTTCGATATAATTATTGTCTAACCTTAGTTATTATCTTGGAGAATTTAATTCCTAAGCTATCAGCTGGGGAGTATTTTCAGGAGATAAATTTGTTTCCTTGCTTTCAGTGTTTTTATTATCTTCATTACTATTTTTTAATGATTTACTTTTTTAATTATTCCCTTTAATTTTTTCTCTTTCGGATTAGCATTGATTGCCTATTGTCCAAAAATACTTTTTTTTCGTTATCGTCCTCCTCCCATTGGTGATTAAGAAGAGAAAAATTATCTATGAGAATTTTCTGTTGGAGAAGCAAGAGGTGAGCACAACTAAAACTGATTTATTTTAACTTCTTTACTTTCTTAATCAGAATCAGAACTGCACATATCAGTGGTCATCTTTGTATCCTTTTGCTATAGTTTAGAGGTTTACTTCATATTTTTAACAATATTGTGATCTAAACTTGGTGTGCCATTATTTGCCCCGCTGTCACTTGTAATTTCATCATTAGTTTGTTTTACATGAAACTAGCATAATTGATAAGTATTTTAAATAAATATTAACTGATATATTTACAATTTCTAAATTCATTTTACTTTTGGTCCGAAAAATCTAGAAGAAGTTCTTCGGTTTTAATTTGCTGTGCTAACAGATAAGGAATTTATTGTTTCTTCTCGACATGTAACAGGTTCTATTCCAGTAAATGGGCTGTGAATATTCTATTTATCATCAATCTGAATTTTTAATTTACTAAAATAGGGTGAATTATCATAATAATCTAACCCATAGTCTTCTTCATTTATTTGATCCATCACAGGCTTATAAAATTAGTGGGTTTTTGAGGCTTCACTACTTGTCATAGAATCTAATATTTTTTAACAGAAATATATTAAAAATGATATATAAATAAAAATAATATATAAATATTTTTTTTACCCCCATGATCATTATGGTCAGAACTTTCAAAAAATTGTATTGGTTGGTGATCTTCTTCTTTTGGAAGCGTATCTTCATTCATAGAATTGAGTGTATCTGATTGAATGGAAAGAAATAATTTAATAAATATTATATATTACTCAATTTATTTACCTAAAGGCTACTATTGCTATTAGAGTTATTATTACTGTAAATAAAATGGAGGCTGCATATTGAAATCAGAAAACCTTCTCATATTAGATATACTATGTATTTAGTTATTACTATTGGGCTATTAACCATTTTCTTCCTACTAATACGAAATAGATTCTCTGCTATCACACCCTCCAGTATCATCAATCCGTTTTGACTCTGTCAGCTTTTTAAGTATTGATGATTAACTGAATTAAACTGAATGGCGTTTTTAGCTTATAATATTATGAAAATTGTTTTAACTTTAATATTTATCTTATTAATTAGTAGGAGAATTAGTAACTCCCATCTTGTCTTTAATAATAGTTGAAGGATCCAAAGATTCTGAACCAGAATTATCCAAATCAAGCATCAAATTCATTTTCTCTTCTATTTCCTTAGTATAGTAAATTCATTTTTAAATTTTATTTAGATTTGTATAATATAAAGTACTCTTCTGTTTCGTTCCATTTCCAATCTTTTATTTTCCTCTTCTTGCTTTTGCTTTTTCTTCATAAATGATTTCGAGCAAGCCAGACTAGAAAGTTAACCCACTTTGGGCACTTAGTAAAACGATTTGGATTTGTTTCTCTTATCGAATTATCTACTTGATTAACGGAGATTCTATTGTGATTTTTAACCTGCCAATATATTTTTGGAAATTGAAACTGCTCTGTTAACCCTTGTGGCCTGATTAGAATCTTCAGATATAGCGCAACTGGGTTCAAGTCCTACTTCGCTGTAAACATTTTTGATCCATTATTTCTATTTGTAAAAATCATAAACTATTTTACTAAAAAAAAAAAAAATGTTTATAAAAAAATCCTACTCTCTTCTATTCATCATTTATCATATCATTTTAGGGATCTACGGTTTTCATCCCAATCGCAGGTTCATTCAAAAATTATTAAATGTCAGTTTGACTCAAGGCATTATCTTGAACGAAGCTTTCCATTGATCTGTAACTAAGAACTCTCATGTCATTTTTTATATTTAAAGCTTTCCTATTTTGAAAAATTTTCATATATATTATAATCATAGTTTTGCTTCTTTTAAAATAAATACCTTAGATCATTTTCATTGGTTTAAAGCGAACTTTCTAAAATAGTTGTCCCTCTTTTTCTTTTCGGAGTTGTATCAATTTCTTTGATATATGTTTGGAAGACCATTGAAGTTTATTATTTTTATCTTACAATACTTTTAGATTTTCCATCATCAAGAAATTGCTAATTTAATAATAATAATGTTTTAGTGTTATAAAAAAAATTATATTATTACTCCATTAACCTGCAGACTTTATTGCTATTATTACTGCTATTATTAAGATCGTATAATTTATGATTTTTTCATTGAATTATGTTACTAGTTAATTTATAAAGATTAAAATTTAAAATTTTCCACTTTGTTTTCAGATTTATTTGCATATGCACTATTGGTTTTCTTTTTGTTTGGAACATTAATTGGAGACTAACTTAGTTTATCCTAATTATATCCCTTAGATTAAACACTTTAACTTATACTTTATGTATTCTCCTCATCATCTATATCTATTGTTTTAATAAAGAATTGCTTAATTTTATTTATATTTTAAAAAAATAAATTAGCCTAACCTTTTAAAAATTCATGGTTCAAAAGTTCTTTAGCTGTTGGACGATTTTAATAATCCGTAATGAATATTATTTACAAAAATCTCTTTAATTTCTTTGATATTGATTATGGAAGTTGAAACATTTCTAATTATTAATTATGAACTTTAGATTAAATATATATATTTATTTAATTTAAAATAATTCTTTAAATACTTTTAGCCTTTAGCACTAATATAACGCTTTCTATAGCTAAAAGGTCACCCTCTCCATTTATCCAAGGATTGCTACCACACATCATCTAAATAAAAATAAAATTATGATAGTTAAGTTTAATTGTGATATATATGTATGATTTACTTCAATAATTAGTATTCCTAGTGACCATATATCAGAAGCATAGGTAGTTTTTAAATGGATTAGTACCTTAATAAATTAAGTTTAATAATATCCAAATAAAAAATAACTTAATTACTTCAGGAGCACTACATAAATTTCTAATTAGTCCTAAAGCTGTAAACGTATTTAAAAATAAAGTAATATCAGTTAATTTCGCTGATCCATTTCCATCAATTAGAATATTAGAGGCTTTTAAGTTTCCATGCACCATTTCTTAGCTATGAAGAATATCTAACGCTTTAAGAATTTACTTTACGTAAGTTTTCATTAATTTTTCACTAACTCTTGCAAATTTTCTTAAAATACTTTCTAATGAACCACCCGGCACTTTTTCCATTATAATATCAATTCCTTCTTCATCATTGTTAACAATAGCCTTATATTTACAGAAATACTATGGCATTTTTCTTTATATCTAGAAAATTTATTTCAACTTATCAAAATTAATGACTAAATTATCCATTTCCCTTTTTGCAAACTAATGTTTTTTGATAAATAAAAAATTAATAATATAATTATTTTATAATAATTTTTTTACGGTTTTAATTGCTAAATTATTTCCTTTGTTTAATTCTAACCCATCAAATACTCTTCCATTTGGATTAATCAAAGCACCTTTTCTATACAAAATCTCTTCCATATATGATTGATCCCCCCACTCTTCGTCTTCTTCTGAAGATTCATAATAACTATCTTCATAATCATCTTATTATCCTCCTTAATATTGGCTATAAATTTCTGAGTCATCTTCTCCACCTCCTACTGGCTTTTTTTTATTTATATAATTAGCTGAGAACTTTGTATATATTTTTTGCAATTTAAGTTTAAATTACGTTTATCTCTATTAAAGATTACATAGCACTTTAAGGTAAATTGCTATGAGATACTTATTTTAAATAACTATCGACTTCTTGTTAATTTCTCAAAAATGCATTTTCTATAATAACTCTCGATTATTTTTGATAATAAGGATTAAATCCCTCATGTTAATCGTAGTAAAGATCATCGAAATTATCGCTCTAAAATTATTAAATTTATTATTTCTATATAATAATAATTTTCTTTATTTACTAACATTACCTGTTTTTAATTCATTTTTTAATTTAATTTATCTGTTTAAATAAACATTCTATTTGGACGTATGTCACATGGAGCATACTCATCTTCTTGTGTAATTAAACTTTACAAGTCATCTGTAATCTCTGAATATTAATCGTAATAATTATACAATTATCCTAATGAAATTATCTATTATTATTAATTATTTTCCCTTAGTTGTCTAACTAATTTTAAATGGAAACACTTTAAACCCTTCCGTCACTTAATTTATGATTAAGTACTTATTAAGCTATATTTTTGTTATGTATTGGTGTTTAAAGTAAATTGAGAGATTTATCTTACAGGGAAATTGAATCTTATTTTTATTTTGGAAGATTCATATTTATAATTTGCTATTTATTATTTTAACTTTATCCATTTTGTTTTGGAGGAGAAATATATATAGATGCTGAATTATCTTTTTTTCGGTGGTATTGAGAAGAAGAATGTTTTTATCGCTATTAATTATTATTTTATAATTCTTTAACATCTTATGTCGCCTAATTTTTATCTAATATATTCCCCATTTTTATATATTCAAGACCTGGTCTTCAAATTAATTATTAATTATTATATAATATTAAAGAAAGAAATGTGGGATTACTGAATTTTCTCTATATTCCAAATAAAATACTTTATTTATAAGTTAAGAATACTAATTATACGGATAAATATTACACTTAAAAACATAATAAAAATAATAAATACAAACTAAATAAAAAAAAATATATTATAATGTAATTTTGTTTTTTTATACTTTTTCTTATATATAATTACAATAATATAATTTTAAATATATATATGTGTAGGCAATTAGAAAACCCCCATTATTATAATTTAAATTTAATAGTAAAATTTTAAAATCTACAATTTTAAATTTATATATATAGATAGATAGATTGCAAATTAGATTAATTAAAAATCTAACACAACATTTATAAAATGAATATAAAAAGGTGAATATTCTTTTAAAAATTACTTATTCTTTATACAATCTGCTCATCCTTTATCTTTTTATACCTACTTGTTTACATAGTACATATTTGAATATATTATTAATTACATATATTAAAATTAATTATAACAAAAAATAAACATATAATAAATCTAATAATAAAAAAGAAATAAAAATAAAATAATGAAAATCTAACTCATTTTATTGGCTGTAATCTTCGGATTTACAAGATCAGCTATGTCTGATGACTAAGTTGATTAAATGCCTGGATGGCCTAAAACTAAATACGGTATTTATAGTGGTATGTTAAATGCTAATGAAAGTGGATCCAGATAATTACATTACTTTTTCATTGAAAGTTAGAGCAATCCTGTAAAAGATGATTTAGTTGTTTGGCTAAACGGTAATTATCTAATTTTACAAGAAAACTATTCATACATATATAACACTAATATTGCATAATATATTTTATAAATATAAAGTTTTTCATTATATTTTTATTAACATTTTACTACTATTTCTACCATCAAAATATAATATTAATTTATACTTTAATTTTAGGAGGACCTGGGTAAAAAATTTATAAGATCTTTTAGAAAAAATATATTAATTTATTTCTACTTATTTATTATTAAAATTTAATTTTAAAAGATGCTCTTCTCTTCTTGGAATGATTCAAGTAAATCTATTATCTATAAATTTTTAAATAATTAACCTTTTTCTATTATTTGTTAGGAAAATGGACCATTCTAATTCAGAGGAATAAATATGTTCTTTACTGACATGTAAGAATATGCCTGGAACAAAGAAGCTAATGTCTTATACATTGAAAGTCCTGCAGGTAATAATTTATATTGTAGTTTCTATACAAACAAATATATCTATAAATATTCAATGTTTCTCTTTTAATTTAAAAGGAGTTGGATTCTCCATCAATAATGATGAAAAATATGAATATACCGATGACAATACTGCCAATGATATGATGTATGCCTTCAATGAATGGAGATCAAGATTTTAGGAATCTCCTATCGGTATTAAAGATAAAAAAACTTGGATTTCTGGAGAAAGTTATGGAGGAATGTACATTCCATTCTTTGCAAACGCTGTAAAAACTAAACAATTTTTCATAGCATTATTATTTTATAATACTCTTGTTTTAGATTGTTGATTAAAACGATGCTAAAACTCACGATAACATTAACTTGGCAGGATTTTTAATTGGAAATGGAGCTTGGATTCTTAACTGGGACTTCTTAGGATTATATCAAATTAACACTTACCCTGCCCATCAATTCTTTAACCCTGAAATTACTAACTAATGGTATGAAGGATGTCTTAAAGGATAATAAGGACCTTGTGAAGAATTTTTATAATATTATTCCAATGTTTCCAACAATACTGATACCTACTAAATTTATAACTATACCTACAGTATTCAAAAATTATAGTTTTTTCATAATTACTTGTATAATTAATTTTCAAAACAATTTAATAGCTTACGGATAGGGATAATAATAAAATAGATAGGGAGATATGTTAATTTAAAAAGCTTAATAAATTATGAAAAATTACTTGTTAAATAAAGAAAATGAAAAAATGGAGGAAATGTTTAAAGATACATCCAAATATTCATCTTTCCCTACTCCTGATGGAATCATTTAAAGTTATTTCAATTTACCTGAAGTTAAAGAAGCTCTTCATGTTGACACCAATATTAATTGGGAACAATGCAGTATGAAAATCAACTAAAACTATCACAGTGCTAAAAATTCTACCCATTTATACCCTAAATTCTTTGACAAAGGATTGCAAATTCTTATATTTAGGTACTTTATATTATTTATAGCTTTTTTTATTATATAAAATATGGTTTTATATTAATATTTTTAGCGGAAATACTGATGGAGCTGTGCCATACACTTATGTAATATTAATATTTATAGATTTAATTTATTTTATTATTAAATTATTTTTTTCAATCAGTCTTGGTACTGCATGAAAGACTTAATGGAAAATTACCCTGTCAAAATGACTGTTATTGATAAATGGAGACAATGGGGACCCTAATCCGATAAACAAGTGGGAGGTATGGTTCAAACTTGGTCAGCTAGTGAAACTTCTGATTCTAAATTCACTTTTGCTATGGTAAGATCTGCAGGACATGAAGGTAATTTTAATTAATACCATTTTTATTAAATTATTTGTATTTTTAATATATTATTTTAAATTAGTTCCTATGTACTAACCTCTTTCTGCTTTTAATATGTTTTACAATTTTACTCATGGATTACCTATTTGATTGATTTGGATAATAAAATTTTAAGAACTTAATACTTTTTATAACAAAATTAAAATTCATAAATAAAGTTATAATAATGATATTCTGCATTTTTCTTAATATAATTTCATTAATTTGTAATGTTTGTTAATTTATATTTTTCATATTTTAAAACAATAATTGGGAAAAAAGAAAAGCCTAATTAAACTCATGTAATTTTAAAAATTCAGTAATAATTTGATATTCAGTATTAGTAAAATTCAATATATTAAATAATTATTTATAAAGAGAAGAATATTTATTATGATTTATATATAAATAGTTTTATAACTGAATAATGTTTAATAAATATTATTGAATTATTACATTATAGAGTAACCAATTAACAATTTAATATATTAAGAAATTTGTAGTCTTCTAAGTTTATTAATTTTGGTATTGTTTTCATATTAATATATATAAATAGAAAATATTATATTAAAAAGGTGAAATTAATTAAATTACTTATTTATTATAATCTCGAAAAAAATATTGCTTTTATTATAGCTAAATATCAAATCTAAATAATTTTAGTTTGTAAAAAAATAATTCGATAACATCAGCAGATAGGTAGTAAATATATTATATAGCTAATTTGTTTTTTATATCGGTCAAGCTTTACCAGAATAGATTGAAATTTTATTTTAATTATTATTGTTAGAATTAATCAACATAATAAAAATCATAAAATCTCGTGCATCGAAAAATCTACATATTTGGTGTAGTTATAAAATTATTAGTATAATTATAGCAATAGAATAAGTTTTTTTTATAAAATAGTAGCTACGAATAATATGAAAGGGTAAAATACAGAAAAAAGATTAAAAAAATATAGTCATATTGTAAATAAAAGAATAATATTATATTTTTACTATTACTTTTGCAAGTTGCTATCATACCGTTGTCTAAACAATGTAAGTTTATAAAATAATATTTATACTATTTAATATGTTTATTTTTAGTTAAAAAATTTTAATTAAATATTATACCTCCATTTATTTTTTCCAAACCTAAATTCTAGATAATATAATTATTTTTTAGCATATGTTTCAATGTAATTAATTATAATTTATAACAAGAGCTCATGAATTGTAGTATAGGATTCCTTTATAATCCTAAAACTTAAGCATGTTAACTTTGTTCTGAGTTAACACAAATTAATAATTGCCTATAATGTCACATACAATAAATTTTCGTCGTAAAATAAATATTAAAATACTAGGAACCTCTTTAAAGTTCTGTTTTTAAATTAACATAAATTTAATAAAAGCCACCTTCTCCCAATGATTAATAAGGATAAGTGATATATTAATAATTATGTGAAAGTTGCTAAGAAGGATATTCATTTAATTCAAAAGAGACTAATGCAAATTTTGTGAAGAAGTGGTTCCAGGTTGTTAAGTATGTGCATAAGAAAATTAAAACTGGATTTGCACAATGTGTAAGGGAGCTATGTATTATGATAACTCTAAAAATAAATGTTTAAATTGCGCAATATAAGGCTGCCTAGTAATTATAATATAATATTAAATTATTTTATATCAAATATTTATACTTTAAAAAAAAAAAAGAAATGTTCTTATAATAAATTATCATCAAGCCCATAATGCGATTACTGCGAAGGAGACCAAAATGGAGCATAATATTTTAATTAATTTATAGATTCCTCCAAATGTTTAAGTTGTAATATTCCTAATTCTGCAGAGTGTTTATATGTAATACAATAAAATGTGAATATAAGAAAAAATAATTTTTTAATAAATTATCAGGATTTAAATATTAAAAATACGGTCGTTACTAGATGTTAAGAAAAATATTACTAACTAGAGAATTAATGTATTAGTTGTGAAAATGGTAAAGAAAATGAAGGATTAGGAGTAAAAGGTTGCGTTAGTTGTAGTTTTAATAGGTAAGTCGGAATTTAAATATCACTTATAATAAACTGTTCATAGTGTGACCCCTATTAAGGTTTATGGCCATATAATTCTTAAGTTCCTACTCCATAATTAGCTATTTGTATGAATTATATATATTCTTTCAAGTAACTTTTAAGGTATACTAATAAAAACATAACTAGAACCTCCAGGACATATATAAGAATGTAGATCATGTTCGGAAGTTACTAAACATTGTTAATAGTGTAAAAATACTATCACAAATTGGTATAGAATAGAATATACAGAATGCTTATCTTGTACAACAAGCATCGGTAGCTATAAAAATGAATAAGGTAGTATAGTTTAGGCTAATAACTTAGATAAATCTAAACCATTTTTTTGTTGCGATATTTAAGTATATGATCATTGTTTTAAAATACTATGAAATGAGTAAATATTATTATATTTATTCATATAGTGTTCTTCATGTATAGATAGATCGAATTAATGTTTAAGTTGCAATGGAAATAGAATAAACAGTCCAGCGTGTCATTGTCCAATTGGTAAATGATTTTGGACTATATTTATTGAAAAAATGCAATAAATGATTTTATTAGGATTTTGGTCTATAAATAATTCCGCCATATGTTCTTAATATAGAGAAGGATGTAAAGAAAACCCCAGTGCCGATTAACCTAGTTATTGTTGCTATAATAATAAATGCAGTGAATGCAGAAAAGATAATTAAAAAATATGCACAATATGCAAAGATGGTGAATAGAATAGATATGTTGGGCAGCCCCCTAATTGTAAATGGTAAATTTATATAAATTGAATAATATAAAATAAGCTAAAATGAGTTTATTAAACAAAACAAAATTATATAAATTATAAGCCAACCTGGTTCTATGCAACATGTCTATACCTAAGGAGATGTTTCTATTCATTCAGGAGGATGCATAGAGTGTCCAGAAGGAAAATACTCCATAAAAGAAGATGCTTTAGAATGTTTACAGTGTCCTTCTAATTATAAATGTTTAGGAGGATCTAAAATACATATTAAAAAGGGATATTGGAGATTAAATGTAAATACTGTATAAAGTTAAAAATGCTTTAATAAAGAATTAAACTGTCTTGGAGGTATTACTAAATCAAGATTCTTAATTTATAAAATTTTTTGTAACTATATATATATTTTTGTATAGGAACTTAGAATTAAACTTGCAAAGAAGGTCATATAGGAGCATTATGTGAAGCCTGTGATTTATTAAATAAAAGAGGAGATGGTCACTATGCTAATTCGGGTATTTTCATATTTATATTTTACTATCTCTTTACACAGCTTTTTATAATAACTAAAAAAATAATATGCTTTTAGGAGAATTCAGTTGTAGTAGTTGCAATGAAGCTTCTAATAATTAGTTGAAAATAATATCAATTATTATTTTTTAATTTTTGATTATGTATTTCGTAAGCTTACATATATTAATAATTTTATATATAGTTATTGATTTTTTCCAAATAGTCTGTAGGAGGAACTATAACAGCAGTAAATGATAAAATTAAATTTACTTCATTAAAAATAATGTTTAATACTCACGAACCCAATCCTGATGAATAAGGGGTTTTAATGAAAATCTTGAATAATTACTTTTACATAATTGGAGTTATTACTACTTTCCAGATATAATTTCCCAATGAAATTACAAATTTTTAAGGGGTTGTATGTAATAAATTAATTTAATAATGTTAATATTTATATTATATAACATTCAATTTTCATAAGCCAACCCCACTAAAACTATGACATATTCCTTTGATTGTTTTTTGATAAATGTTTAAAATAATATTCCTAATATTTACTTCCGTATTTTCTGGTAAATGATACTATCACTTTCCTAAGTAATTTTAGTTTTAATTATTATGGGTGTATTAAAATTATTCAAAAAAACTGATATATAATTTAAAACACTATTTTGTAACTTATTTATTTTCTAATTTTTAACTGTTTAACCTGGTTTGGTTACCATGATTTTAGAAGTTATGGCATGTAGGTAAAATATATAAAACTATAAAATCAGAATTATTTATTTAATTATTAAAGAACTATCATTGGGAAATAATATATTCTATCTAATGTTGGATATGAATGCAATACAGAGGAGTATAATAAATATACAAATTTTGTAATGATGCCTTTGCTTATTTTATTGGTAGTAATAGTTCCTTTAGGCTTATTACTAAGTCTTAGACATGTAGCAAAGACTTCAGATTCATATTAAAAAGAAAAGATAAATAAATTAATTTTAAAATAAAATAGTTAATTATTGAATTAAGATAATACAAATAAGCAGTAATAAGATGATTAAGATGTAAAATCATCTGATTTTTTAAAATCGGAATATACTGGTAATATTTTAAATTATACATAAATTAAATTTTATTATTTCTTAATTTAATATAAAATAGATTCTGAAAGATAAAATAGCGGTAGATAAAATAACTAACTAAATTTAAATGACTAGATGTATAAAAGGATAACCAGAAAAACTATTATCATTCCTTAGAAAGACATAGAGATATAAAAAGCCAAACTAATTCCTTCAACACTTAGTTCTTCCAAATCATTATAATAATTTGGATATCTTTATTTAGAAGTATATTAATATTTTAATTTGTTTTTAATAATTAAATAAATCATATATTTTATTTTTTAGTATAGAAATAAGGTATACTGGTGGGAAATAACAAAAATTTACTAGAGATTAATAATTGCATCTATACTTGCATTTTATTACAATGATATTAAAGTAAAGGGTATATTAGTTTTTATGGTAGTTTTCTTTTATGCTGTTGCAACTAAATATTTCAAACCCTATATATTATTATGTAATAATTTTAATAAAAG
Source organism: Miamiensis avidus (assembly GCA_037039885.1). Lineage (NCBI taxonomy): Eukaryota > Ciliophora > Oligohymenophorea > Philasterida > Glauconematidae > Miamiensis > Miamiensis avidus. Next base: position 409,032 of record JAWVGU010000021.1, read on the forward strand.
TTATTTTTATTATTAATTAATTTTTAAAATAAAATATAGCTCAAAACAACATTGATTTATAAGTTACAGTTGTAACGGCTATTACAATAATATTGGGAATTTTTATATGGCAAAACAATTACACCTATTAGTTTGTTATAGGAGGTCTTTTTATGATTATAATGAATATCATACTCATATTATTAATATTTAAAAGAATTGTATCTGCAAAATCTAGAGATATAATATACACTGCCCATAAAGAAATGGATTTAATAGAGTAGAGGCAAATAAAAAAGAAAATATGTAAGAAATTATATAATTGAAATAACAAAATATAGACATTGAGTAATAACTAAATTAAAATGATCTACAACGTGATGAAATGGTTAATCTTTTAAAAACATAAGAAAAAAATGAATAATTAATAAAAAAAATTAGGAATTTATAAAAGATTTAGATTTGATTTAATAAGAAAAAATATAGGAAAATGACGAAAAAAATGATTTAGATGATACAAATTTGTAAATACATATAAAAATTTTAATGGCAATAGCAAAATGTGTAGAATTTATAGGCACAAAATTCTTCCATTAACCTTCTAGTAAAACACTTCAAAATGTGAAATAACTAAGAAAACAATTAAAAAAAGGGTTAGTAATTACATTTACGGAGTAAAGTCAAATTAAATATAATTACTTCATTATCAACTACCTGGAATACCAAATAAAAAATATACAAGTTAATAATACTTTGCGGGGGAATTATCTGATGAATAGATATAATAGATAGAAGATATAAATAGTGAATATAAAAATTGTATAAGCAAATATCACTAAATCATCTTAGAAGAAGTTGCATAAAAATTTGGAAGAAAATTAAAAGATCTTAATTTTCCGTAATAATATTGGAAATAAAAATAAGATCAAAGCTTATGTGTAAGTAAAAGTTAGAAAAATAATGATTGCCAAAGCAATTAATTAGAACAAAATGATGATGCGAGCAAACTATTCTAAAGCAAAATAAAATAAGTTTATAGTAATGCCTTAATTTCTACAAATAGACATCGAATTTCCATATAAAATCCTCAACTTTCAAGGTAAATTACCTTAAAAAAGCAAATTAAAATGATATAGCCGAAAGTATATAATTTATGGAAGATGATATAATTATTAATAAAAAACCTAGAGAAATTATTTTAGAACAATAATCATAATTAATAGATAGCTCTGATTTGTAATAATCAGATTTATAGTAATATGGATAATATAATATAGAAATTTAAAACTCATAAAATATTTTTGAATTATTGAGTTAAAAAGAAATATATGAGCACTTCGTATCTTTTGAATTATTTTTACCAAGTAAATGAAATTTAATGTGAAATAACTTTTTTAATTTATATTAATGATATTTTTTTTAAAGATAAAAATGGAGTAATCACCTCAGAGTAGTTCAGAAATGTAATTTAGCAGTTGGGATTGTAAATGTCTATTAGAGAATTAGAATATTTAATTTAGTAAGTTGATTCTGATGGTATATAATAATTAATAAATTTAATTATTATATATAAACAATCTATTCATTATTTTTTAGGAAATTCGTAAATAGATTTTTGTGAATTTTTAGCATTGATAGCCTTGTAAAAATTATAAAAAACACCATAATTAGAAACAAAAGAATTGTACTTATAATTACATATAAATATGTTTAATTTTCAATATTTGCAAAAATAATAATAAAATTAATGTATAAGGTTTTTATGGTTTAACAGCAAGGCTGATGGTTATTTAAATATATAAGAAATGAAACATTTAATCAATATTTTACTGTAAGAGAGCTGTGATGATAATCTTATAGCTGAATTAATAAGAGATGCAGATTTAGATGGAGATAATTAATTATCATATGAAGAGTTTTTAAGAATAGTTTTATGAATATTCTTAGCGTTAGTTTCTACTTATTTTATAAATTAAAGTATGAAAAATCATATATTACATATTCATATATTTAATTTAAGAATAAAATTTTTAATATTTAAATTCACTTTATTATTTTTATATTTAAAAATTATTTTCGAATTTCAAAAATATAACAAAAATTTCAAAAATTAAATACACATACGTTTCAATGTATTTGATTAATATAAAAAAATTTCTAAAAAGCCCAAATCATATTGGAAATAAAAATATTTTATTAATTAAAAGCAAAAATTAAAATAGCATAAAACTAAAATAAAATAGCAAAACTAAACAAACTTAATAATAAAAATATAAAATATATATTAATTTTTTAATTTATATATGTATATTTATAATTTTAAAATATTAATATTATTTATATAATATATAAATAATATAGTAAGGAAAAAATTTTCAATCTTAAAACATTTAGTGAAAATGTAATATATATAGTATGAAATATCATTTATGTATGTATATAACAATAAATATAAGTAAAAAATAATTACAAAAAAAATATCATTTTTAAAAAACACGATATTATTATTAATTATTATATAACAGCGTTATCTAAACGCCTTAAAAACTTTTGATGACTTATTGTCATTATATTTATATTATAATTATAATTATATAAGCTCATTTAGAATCATCATATTTATATTTATATATTCACATATTAAATCAATATCATCATTATTTTAAATCATCATCAATATCATAATAATATTTATTATATAATTATATTTTAGTTTTTTATTTTATAATTAATATATATATAAAGAAAAAGAGAGAAGAAATTTTTTTTTAATTTCTTTTTTGGGGTGTTCAATACATGCCAATTGAACGTGATTCTTCGATGGCGAATCATCCATGGACACTTTGATAATGAATTATCTCTTAATTTAATGGCTCATCGAATTATAAAAAAAGGATGTAGTGTATCCATTTTTTATCCATCATAAAATTATGCTCAAACAGATTTGTTTTAAATGATGGTTATTGTGGTTTAAAAAACTAATGGCCAATAATAAAGAAGATTGAGGTTATTCCCAGCTTTTTTAAATTTTTTTGGTGGCATGTTGTATTTATTAATTAATTATTAATTTCAAATTTTGAAAATATACACTAATATGTAAATTAATATAATGTAAATTATCTTAATTAAAACAATTTAAAAAATTTTAATATATATTCCACTAACATAAATAGCACTAAAAAACACAAATATATGATGAATACACATTTTTTTTTTTTTTTTTATTAGATTTAAAATCTATAGTTTTACTGAATTTTTTATAAAAATAATAATAATTTATGATAAAAGAAATTTATCATAAAATAAAATAGTATATTGGTTTTTATCAGAAAGTAAATATATGTATATTCTATAAAAGAAATATTAAATAAAAAAATATAAAAGAAAATTAGATTTACAATAACTTTAATCCTTAAAATTGATCATAAAAGATATAACATTAATTTTAATAGAAGAAAATATATAAATATGGACATTTCAAGTGGCTCAGATCAAGATAATATTTCAGAAAAAGAATAGGATATGAAATCAATTTACAAAAAATAAGATAATTTCTTTTCGGAATAATTTAGATAAAATTTAGATAGTTATAAACAAACCTATAAAGAATCAGTTTAGGTATACGAAGATTATTATCAAATTACTAGCTCTATAGAAAAATTATTTGCATAATAGAATATTGTATAGACATGCTAAATAGAAAAATTAAAAGAGATTCGTTCTAAACTCAAAAATAATCTGTAAAGAGGATAAAATCTAAGCAGTAAATTATACAAAAAAATAAGAAAAATTTATAATAAATAACTGGATAATACTACTATAAGTTAAACAAATATGAATTAGATTAAATAAAAAGAAAAAATTTAATTAGAGATTAGCTAAAAAGGAAGCATGGTTAAATAACATTAGATACATTAGATGGTGAATAAGAATAATAAGGTAATAATAAATTAGTGATTATATTTCTATATTTATAGACATTTATTTAATTGTCTGTATATAATAATAATAAAAGAATTTCTAATATAAAATTATGGTTTAATTTCTTATAATATGATAATCTACTAAACTTAAAATTCCAATAAAAATATTAATGGCATTAAATTCTAATTAATAATTTGTTTTTTTAGAAAAATGTCAAAATTAAACAAATAGTTCTGATAATGTGGAAAGCCCAAAATTATTTAAAAAATTAAAATTTGAAGATAACAAACTTGAAAATAAAGAAGAAATAGAAAATGATTATCTTAATTTAAATATTCCTAAATTATGTTATGTTTGCAAATAAAAATATAAAAAATTGCATTTTTTTATGATTAACTTTGCTATTATTGTGGACTACTAAACTATAAAAAAGATCATTGACAGCTGATCTCACTGGTAAAATAGCTTTAGTGACAGGAGGAAGGGTTAAGATAGGATATTAGCTTGTAAAAACATTATTATAAAATAACTGTTCTTTAGTTATTGTGACAACTCGTTTCCCAAACGATGCTATGCTTAGGTATAATAAATATGATATTTTATTAGCCAGAGACATAATTTTTTTACATTATTAGGTTTTCTTAAGAACCAGATTTTTCCTTATATAAAGATAAGTTAAAATTCTATGGATTGGATTTTAGAGATTTAAATTAACTTTATTAATTTTGTAAATATTTGAACAAAACCTTACCAAAATTAGATATTTTAATAAACAATGCTGCTTAGACACTTAGAAGAGATCCTTAATACTTTTAACACTTAATGGGTTTAGAAAATTAAGATATAAAATAGCTCTAGAATTTAACTTAATTAAAAGAAAATTAAATAAGAAATCTAATACCTGACGATTTTGAATATAATAAGATGGCTTAGTAAAATATAATGAAAAAATTTATATAATAATCTAAATAGCAACCTATAAAAGTTCTGAGCAACCAATAAATACAAGATTTATATAGAAATACGGAACAACATAATAATATTTTAAAAAATTAATAATCATAAGATAATTTCTAACAAAATGAACAACTTATAGAAGAAAATTTAGATATGAAGGAACTTTAATTAAATAAAAAATTATCTTCATTTTCAGATAAATATTATGAGTGCAGAAAAAATTAATAAGAATTTTAACTATAGGCTATAAGTGAAGATAATTTAAAAGAAAACACATAAAATGTAGCCTATTCAGCTTTATTATCTTAAATACCAGTATTAGAGTCAGACTTTTTACCTGTTGAAGATAAAAACAAATTTTTACCTCCTAAGATACTTGATATAAATAATCAACAGGTTGATTTGTCTTAATAAAATTCATGGATTAATAATATTTAATAAGTGGATTTTAAAGAATTTATGGAAGTTCAAATAATTAATTAATGGGCTCCATATATTCTAATTTAAAATTTAAAATCGTTAATGGAAAAAAATAATCCAGGTTTCAAAGAAAAAAGGTATAGATATTATAATATGGTTGAATTTTTTTTTTAAATTTATTTTTTAATATATTAGATTTATATAAAATGTAAGTTCTATGGAAGGTAAATTCAATAGAGTTAAATAAACTTATCATCCACATACAAATATGTCTAAAGCTGGTCTTAATATGCTTACTAAAACATGTGGTAAAGAATTTTATGCTTCTAATATATTCATGAATTCAGCTGATACAGGATGGGTCTCAGAAATGAATCCTAATTCATAAAATATTCATAGAACTGTTCCTTTGGATGAATTAGATGGAGCTATGAGAGTTTTAGATAATATATTTACTGGTTTGAATGGTGGAAAAATTGAACATTCTTTATTCTATAAGGATTATAAAATATCTGATTGGTGATAAAAAATATAATTTAGTATTTAATAAGATCAAAAATTATATATTATAAATTTAATAAGTAAATTATAAATTTCATGAATTTTAGTTATACTACAATATAATATTTTAAGTATTTTAACTCATCTAATATTAAACATATAAGGCATAATTTTTTTATTATACAATTTAAAGCAAGCTACAACAATTATTTACTTTATATTTTTCAATAAAGTAAAATATAGAAATAGCATTGTTTTAATTCTATTTTCTATAGTTAACTATTATGTTTTAGTGAAAGTTATAATAATATTTTAATATTTATATTTTATTTATTTTAACTATAATTCAATAGGAAAAAAGGAAAAATATGTATAGAATAATTAAATAAACTCTAATTTTATATTCTTTGAATTTATAATTTTAATTTTTGTATTTGTTTTTATAATTTTGTATTTATTTTTATAATTTTTGTATTTATTTTTATAATTTTTATATTTTATTTATTATGTGATTTTGTTATTTGAATGAAATATGAATAATTTTTTTTCGGTGGTTTCGATGAGATCAGTGTGAATTTTTATTCACACTACCTAACATATCATTGCAAATTAATGCATTTAATGATCTCACTATTTAATCCAGGTTTTAAAAACTGAAAATATTCATATTTCATTTTTAGTTTAGTTTTATTTTAAAAAAAAAAGTTTTCTTATTGTTGTTTTGTGTTCTTATTTTATTTTTATATTATAATTATTTCTGTTAATTTCATATTAAATTATCAAATTTATTTGAATAATACATATATATATATAAATATAGTAAATTTAATATATTAAATATAAATCCTTTTTAAAGAAATTACATGTAAAATACATGCACTGTTAAAATCAATAAATAGATATTCATAATAATATATTCGTTTTTTTATTATCATAAATGTTTAAATTGAATTATTTCGTATTTTTAATTAATTTTTAATTTATTTTAACTATTAAAATCTTTATTATGTTTAAGCTTTATTTATATATTTTTAAAACGCTCATAAGAAATAATAAGAATAGTTCTTAAAATAGTAATATATGTTACTTTATATTTCAATATATTATGCTGATATTTTTTATTTGATAAATCCTTTCTATAATAAGTATTAATAAACTCACAATAAAACAATAAAATAAATATAAAACCATTTTTAATAACTAAATATAAAAGGAATTCCATTAATTTTTATATAAATATAAAATGTCAGCAAACTAGTAAATAGAATTATAAGAGAAGAAACATAGAGAAGATTAACATATTATAACAATTAATGATGATTAAAACCAAAGTAAAAGAATAGAATATGATGAAAAATGCTAATTATAAGAAGTTAAAAGTTTGAATGCTGAAGATTTTATTGATGTTAAAGAAAACAAAAGTCTAACATGTTATGAATCCATTTTAAATTGTTGTGGAAATGTTTTTGGAACTTTGAGAGCTTGGCTCCCATGTTGCTTCTTTTGTTGTCCATATGTAAATATTATTAGTATATTACCAATAGTACTATTTAATATATTTTTATTTTATAATTAAACTATATATCTATATTAAAACCAAATAAAAAACGTACTTATAAGAATTATAATCCTATATATTTAATAATTTTATCTAAATTTATTATTGCACAAGTTTTATAAATATAATTTAAATTAGCCCTACTTTTAAAATGAATTTGGAAATATAGCCCTTGTAGAAAAGTTTGGAAAACTATTTAGTGTCTTAGGAGATGGAATGCATAAAATAAATCCTATGACAGATAAATATAAAATTGTTAACATGAAAACTTAAGTAAGTATTAGTTTTATAAATTATTAAAATAGACTGATTATTAAATTAATACTAATATCAATTAAAGATTATTGATTTAGCATAATAAGTTATATTAACTAATGATAATGTAACCATCTATACTGATGCAGTTGTTTATTATAGAATATTTGATGCTTTAAGATGTGAATATCGACTTGTGAATTATAAATAATCTGTTTCAGGTATTTTATTAAATAAATTAATATTATATTGCTCAATATAATTAAGGCATATATTTTTCATCCATATATTTTAAATAATAATAAAAATTAATTTTGATTTCTATATTTCAAAAAAGAAATTACTCTTGCAGCTCTTAGAGCAGTCTGTGGGGAATATAAGCTATAATAAATTCTTGAAGAAAGGGAAAAAATCTCATAAGAATTAGAAAAATTTGTCTTCGATTAAGTTAAAAATTGGTAAATATAATATAAATTTATTATATAAACTCTAACATTATTAAATGATATTTTTTATATAAGGGGAATCTATATCGAGTAGGCATTTATCAAAGATATAAAATTGAGTTCAGATCTTTAAGTTAATTTATCTTCTGTTGCTAAATCTAGAAGATTAGGAGAAGCAAAGGTTATATCTGCTGACGTAATTATTATAAAAATATATACAAATTCTATAATAAATATTAGGGTATTAAAATCAAAAACCATTCTAAAAATAAAATTAAAATTAATTTCATTAAATCGAATCTATAAATTCTATAAATCACATATTTAAACATTATTTTTTAAAAATTTTTAATATTAATATACATTCTTAATCTAATAATGAAATAAATTATTTATATTTTATTTATAGAATTAAATATTATAATTAAATTATTTTAATTAGTCATTTTTATTTTATTATAATAAATTATTACTATCAGATAATAAAATAATTAATTAAATATCCCACTTTTTTCGAATTAAAAATTTCAACATTATTTTAACTATTCAAAAGTAAATTAAAAATGAAATTCAATTAGTAAACACTGAATTTCAGACTTATTAAAATTAAACTTTTTTAATTTAAATATCATATAATGAAATTAAATAGATTATTTATACTGGTGGAAAAACTATTAGTTTCTATAATATTAAACTCTAACATAGAATTATACTTTTTTATTTATTATAATTAAATGATATTCTGTTAATATTTTTGAAATATGTTTTAATAATTTTGAATTTCAAACCAAAAATCTATTATGATATTAATATGTGTAATTAAATAATAATTCTAATTCGAATTTTTTTAATTTAAATTTTCACCTATATCAATAGTTAATACCAAATTTTATAATATTAAATAGGCAGATGTTAAAAGTGCCAAGCTTTTAAGAGAAGCTGCCAATTTGTTAGATAGCTCAGCAGCTATGCAAATCAGATATTTTGAATAGATATAATAAATAGCGAAAGAACCTACTTAAAAAGTTTTGTTTTTACCATTTGGAGCAAAAGAGTGTATGTGAATAATATTTATATTTATATTATTTTTCTAAAATCAATTATATATTAGATAAAATATATTAATTATTGCATTTTTTGTGATTTAATAAAAATCATGACAATAAATTGTTGACCCTTTTTTCTTAATTTCTTAATTTTGAAACGCGGGCTGACAAGTTTGTTTTCAAATATTTTCCTCTTATATACTGCATACATTTTATATGAATCTATAGATAGGAGTTAATTCATACTGTTTAAAAATAAGCTATATAAATATCTGTTGTATTAATAATAATCATTGTTATTTAAATATATATTAGTATTGTATGGACAGAAGTTATTTATAATAAATTAAAAAAAAAAAATTAATACAATATTCTTTAATCAGAAAAAAAACAATACAGATATAAAATAAAAAATAAAGTAAAATCAAACAGGCTTTTTGACTTACTTCAATTAATAAATGTAATTTCTTTAATTTGTTACTAATAACTTCTCAGTCGTAGTTGGACTCTACATAGTTTTGATAAACATTTATACATTCCTTTTGTTTGGATTGGACAAATATTTAGCTGTAAATTACTCAAAAAATCACAATAATCCTGGACTCATTAAAATGCTTAAAGTTGTTAAAAATACAGAGTTCCTGAAAGATCATTACTACAATTAATGCAATATGGAGGTTTGTGCGGAGGAAGATTAGCCATGCTGTTTTTTAATCACAAAAAAACAAATCTTTGTTTAAACACAGAGTTTAAAGTAATTTTTAGCTTGTAAACAGCTGTACCTTAGTTGTTTTATATGCATTTGGACTTCAACTTTGAACACATAATTAGAAAAAAATTAATTCAATTATAGAAAGTAAAGCAATTATAAAAATTAGCCTTAATAATGATAAAAACTAAAAAGAATTTTTGATTAATCTCCAATATTCTACAATTTTTCTTATCTAATTTATAATTTATATATAAACATCTATATATTAAATATAATTAAATAAATATTTTATTAAAGAATAAAGTTATATATATATTTATTCACTTTTAAGTTTTGATTCTAATAATATAAAGTTATAAATTGTTAAAGACTTTATTAACTTTTCATTATTTCTATATAAAATTGATTTAAACTAAAATTTCTATTTTTATACCTCAGATAAATTTCCAATTTTGTTTTTAAATATAAATATAATTTACGACATAAATAATAGCAAATTTAAAAAAATTTATTTCTAGAAATGATAAAACTAATTTATAGTAATTATGCCTAATAATTATGTATTTATTATTTTTTATTTGATAATTATAAACTTCTAATGCACTGTTATTCTATAGTAAATTTAATTTATCAGTAAATTTATCATAAATAATAAAAAATGAGAAAAATAAATTTGTAATTATATGAAATTTAATTTAATATAAAAATATTTATTTATATTACAAATTTAACTGAATTATATAAAACTAATTTAACTTATATATATATGTATTTAGTCATTTTTAATATAAACTATATTTATTTAATTATAATTTAATATTATTTCTGTTATTATCGGTCTACACACAATAAGAGTAAGGAAAAAAAACATTTTTTATTATCATTTTAATAATAATATTAAATAATCTATAATTTAAATTAAAAATATTATAAAATTAGCTATACAAAAAGTATTGTAATTTTATCCTTTTTTTAATTAATTTATTTTTATTTCCTAGATGGTAATAATACCAAATGTTTAATTATAAAATATATAAATTTTATCTAAAATTATAATACAATAAAAATAAATTATAAGTTTTTTATGGAACACTTCGCATATAAAATTTCTAAATTGCTATTATATCAAAGCCCTCTTTTTATTATCATATTTAAATAATATTTCGTTTCTAATAAATTAAATATTCAAGCATTTTATAATATAAATAAATTCACTTGCCATTTATATCAAGCTATACTGTATATTTTTAACACAAATGTAAAATTTGTTAATTTAGTATTTATTACTTGTTTTTTATAAAATATAAATTATACAATAACCATACATTAATTAAATTGTAATTTATCGTATTATTTCTAAAAAACAATATATAGAATTACAACTTCCAAAATATTAATTGAAAGTTAACAATTTCTAATTTTATTTTATTTTATAAAAATAAATTTTTCAAAAAATTAGAAGAAATTAATAATAATATCTAAATTTTACTTATTTAGCATGGAAGTTAATAATTCTAAATTAACATAGGTGAATTTGTTTAAATTATGATATTAATAAGAAGAACTATAAAATTAATATATAATAGAAAATAATTAATAATTCCATTAGAAAATCAAGTTATTTAAGTTTTCAATCTGTATATATTTATATTATAGGAAATACACCTCTAATTTATATATAAATAATAATAATAAACCCATACAATATTAATTATAGAAATACATTTATTGTTAGATAAAAATACAATTTATACAAAATATATAAAATATAATTAATTACTATATTTATTTCCATTTTAAAAAAATTCTTAAATATAATAAATATTATAACTTTATAATATACAATTTTGTTATTTATTTTTAATCTAATAAAGCTGTAAATAAAAAAATCGATTGAAATAAAATGCAAGCACTTGAAAAGATAACTGTTTAGTTAAAATAATTATTTAAATAGAGGCCATTGAAAACATATGTAACTGCTAAGGGTATTTAAATTCTATAAAATTAAAAATAATATATTTTAAAAAAAATATAATATATGCTAATTTAGATTATAAAATACAATATGATAAACAGGAAGGAAAAATAACACTAAATCCTACAAGCAATCATCTTAATACTATAATATGGTTACATGGATTAGGTGATTCTGCATAAGGTTTTTATCCTATATTTTCTAGTCAAATTAGTCCAGTCACAGTAAATACCAAGGTAATTCTACCTACTGCACCAATTAGACCAGTAACCATTAATGGAGGGTATGCAAGCACATCTTGGTATGATATTTATTCTCTCGATAGAAATTCCGCAATAGAAGAAACTGACCTATATGATTAAAAATAGGTTGAAGAATCTTATAACATTATTTCTGATATAGTTTCTCAAGAAATATAATTATTAAAAGGAGATTCAAAGTGAGAATATAATTTATAAAGTTATAATAGATGAAATAATTTTTATTTTTTTAAATTAGAAAAGTTTATTTAGGAGGATTCAGCTAAGGTGGAGCAATGGCTTTATATACAGCTAGTAAATATAAATAAGCAATCGGAGGAGTTTTTTGTTTGAGTGGCTATCTCTTTGAATCTGTTTAAATTTAGAATGCTTTAAATATAGGTTTAATGCATGGAAGATAAGATATGGTTGTTCCTTTCAGTTATGCATGGAATAGTTTTTAAAGATTGGAAAATAATAATAAAAACCATCATATTAAAAAGTTAATAGAAGAAGATGCTGGTCATGAAGTTACAGAAAAGGAATTGCAAACTCTATCAGATTGGTTTTAAGAGTTTTTAGAATTAAATGAATAAACTTAAAACCAATGATTTCTAATAAAAGGCAAAAAAATTGTATAAAAATTATAATTTTATAGTATATTATTTATACAGGCCAGTATAATATTTAAAAAGTACTTTTTAAAAAACAAAATGTTGAATAATTTAATAGAATTAAAATATTTATAACTAATATAATAAATTAAAATTAACTCTTAGATATTACTTCGGGATATTGCAGATTAAAATTTATAATTTACAGATATACAATGCATGCTGTTTACAACAAAATAATTATATAAATATATATTGCAATTTCTCTGTATTTTACTTAAAAGTTTTAAATAAATTTTATTTTAGGCTAATATGATTATAAAGACAATACTTTATTATTATATATATAATTATTCAACAATATATCAAATATAATAAATAGTAAAAATTTTATATATAAAATGAAAATAATCTTATAAATATATTTTTATTAGCAAATGGCGATAATAATAAACTATAAAAATTTAATATGTAAATCTCATGATTTTAAATACATTTATCATATATAGGAAATAATTTTTGATCTTTTTTTATATTATAATATTATTTATTTATATATATATAAATCCATCACATTATATATCATTCTTAAAGTTACCGATTTTCAGATTTATTTTTATCTATCATATGGTAGAATGATATAAGCTTTAGAAATATGAATAAATATAAAATAGGATTTTAAATTTTTTTTAAATAAAAGTATAATTTATTAATTTACCTCCTTAATATATATATAATTAATTTAGAGAAATTGATAATATTCATTTGAAATACTAAAATATTAATTTGTAAAGTTCTTGATAAAAATAACTATGCTGTATAAATTTATAATTTAAATTTATGAAACCTAAAGGTAAATATTTATTAAATAGGGAAATAGTGGTAACGATCCTAAAATTAAAATTACCAAGAATATTATTAATATAGTATAATAGCATAAGAAAAGTCTATATTATGTTTATATACTAAATATAAAATTAAATTACTAACTATCAAATCATCACTAAATAAAATATTTATGGTAATATATATGGTAAAAACATAAAGGAAGTACTTTTATTTTATAACTATATGTTATATATAACAGAATGAATAAAATTTCAAGAAATAGTTTTAATATACCTAAAATAAATATCTATATGTTAAAAATTATTTTATTTATATTTTATAATAATTAAATTAATTTATTTATATTTCTTAATTAATAAATACATAAATTAGCCATTAAATATATATAAATGTAAATTTAGCCTATTTTATATAAAAGGATTAAAAACTTTAGATTTATTATTTTTCTATTGGAAAATTATATTTTAATAAGTATATTTTTAATACTACTACAAGTATAGGAAAGAAAACCTAATGCCTGTTAATAATTAGTAGGTTTTGAGTTAAAAAGAAATTATTAATTAGTAGACAATGGGTATTTGAGTTTTCACGCACACCTATTATGAATGTACGCAGATAAAATCCAATAAATATTAAATAAACGAATATTATCACACAAGAATCTTACAAATTATGAAATAAAGTCTCTAATAATATTATAATATAAGCAGCTAAATTTAAGAAAATACATTTTAAAATAAAATAAAGTAAAAACAAAATATAAAAAAAAAAAAATTTAACAATCCTCAATAAAACATAATTAGAAACCCATCAATATTTTCTATAACATTTGAATAATAATGAGACACTATTAATCAACACTTCCCTTAGCTGAAACTTCTGGAGTCCCTTAAAGAAATGTAGATTTGGAAACACTTTTCTTTGACTATAACAAATTCCATCATCCCAGAGGAAAGGACATGTTTGGAAGAGTTTAAGGATGGTCCAACTGGCTTGATAAGTTAAAAGAAACCAGACTATTCCTTTACTCCAGAAGAACTTTAACTCCTCCTGGAACTGAATGCCATGGAATGGATGAATACGGAGAAGTTTTTTATGGATTAAATTTTGCTTCTGCTGATTATTTAGGTCTTTCTTAAGCTGAAGAAAGTAAAGAAGCCGCTATCAAAGCCGCCCAAGAATATGGAGTTAACAGTTGTGGATCTCCTTTAGCTTTTGGAGGACACAAATATTACTATCAATTAATAGAAGAATTACAAGATTTCTGGGGAGTTTAACACTGCATGCTATTCAGTGCAGGTTGGATGGCTGGTTTCGGTCTCATTAAATGTATGGTTAAAGCTAACGATCACATAGTTATGGATGCTTTGGCCCACAATTGCTTAATTGAAGGTTCCAGAGCTGCTACCAAAAATATTTACAAAGTAAAACATCTTTGCAATCAAAGTATGGAAGCAAAAATCAAAGAACTTAGAGAAAAATACCCCGATGAAGGTATTTTTGTTATAACTGAAGGTCTTTTCAGGTAATATTTTTTAAAAAATCCTATAATTTCCTTAAAAATCTCAACTAAATTTAATGATTTTATTTAGTATGGATGCTGATACTTGTGACCTTGTTGAATTATAATAAATATGTAAAAAATATGATGCCTTTATGATGATTGATAGTGCTCATGGTAAATATTTAACATTTTGTATTACTATTGCATTTATATATGAGATTATAAATATACTATAAAATTGACTATATTAGACTTTGGATGCATGGGGAAGAAGGAAGAGGAAGTTGGGAAGAATTAGGATTAAAAGATCTTAGTAATGTTTTATTGATGGGAGGAGGATCTAAATGTTTAAGTACTAACTTAGGATTTGTAGGATGTAATAATAGAGGAGTCATAGAATACTTAAAAATTCATTGCACTGCCTATATGTTCACTAATGCAGTCAATCCTATATAGGTAAACAAAATTATATAAAATATATAATTGTTTTTTAATTTATAATTAATAATATAATAGCTTTTTTTATAATATTAGAATTTTTATTTATTTGAGTTTTTTATTAGTTTTCATATTAGTTTATTATTTAATACATAATAATTAGCAATATATAGACTAATTAAGCTTTATTTAAAAAAAAGCCGTATTCTAATTCTTTTTTTAACTTCATTAATTAATACTATATCTATATTTTATTTACTATAATTAAATATTAATATTTTCTCTAATTATAGTGTGCAACTTCTTTAAGTTAACTTAGAATATTAAAAGGACAAATAGGAAAATAAATTAGAAGAAAAGTTATTGATAACTATACCTTCACCAAAGCTAAATTATAAGAATTAGGGTACACATGTGTTGGAAGACCATGCCCCATTTTAATTGTATTCATTGGAAATGAAGTAGTTTCTAGATTGGTTGGAAGACTTATGATGGATGAAGGAGTCCATGTTAATGGAATTGAGTAATACTATTTTATTTATTTTTTTATATGGTATGAAAAATACTAAATTTTATCTTATTTTTCTATAGATATCCAGTTGTCGGTATGAATGAAGCTAGATTAAGACTTAATTTAATGCCATAACACACATAAGAAAATATGAGTATTTTCGTTGAAATTTTCGATAGAGTTTTCAAAAAAGCTACAATTATGTTTGACGAAGCTATGGAAGTATACCAAGAACAAATAGCTAAAAGATAAGAATAAGAAGAATAATAATAATAACAAAATGGATAAACTGATGTTGTCACTCCTAAACTATGAAAATAATAGCTCAAATGGAAAAGTTTTATATTAATAAATTAATTTATAAAATCATTAATAAAATTTAATAAAAAAGTACAGAATATATAAGAAAATTTTTAATAATAATTGTACATATATAGATAAATGAAATTATATTCAAATTTTTTGTATAGTCTATCATGAAATAAAATAGAATAGTATTTCATTATTTTAAATTAGTAAACTCTTTTTTCGTACCAATTTAAGCCAACTTATATGCTCTGATTAAAGATTTTATTCATCCCATATTTCCACAAATTTATACATATCTGATATATCTTAGAAGTTAGTATCCCCCCACATAGCTCCTGCTATCTGTCCTGTAATCGCTCCTACTGTATCAGCATCTCCTCCCATATTAACCGCTTTTAAAATAGATTCTTTGAATGAGAACGAAAAATAAACTATGTGTAATGCCATTGCTAATGCATCCATGCAGAAACTTCCTATTCCTGTACCTTAATTTTTACTTTTTTAAAAATATAATCAATGCCAAGTAAATAATAGGAATATTTATAAACTAAGAATTCATATAATTTTACTTTGCTCTCGTCGGAGAATATTTAAATTCAAGATTTTTCCAATTCCAATTTACATCTTCTTTCACTTGATTATAATGATCTTTATTGAATGAATTTTACTATTCTGATTTTATTAGACATTAGATAGAAAGGTTTTATATGTCTAAATCTTTAAGCATTGAGTTCATTATTACATTTAAAATTTCCTAGGGTTTCATATTTTAATCTGTATTCTAAATTAATTTTATGAGTATATAAGATAAAACTTTGCAACATTCTCCCGCTTACTATTAAAAAGGAGATATTATTATATAAATATATATATATATTAATATAGCACTACTTCTCCATTATGAGTAGCTCTACTCTATTCAAAAGCTATATTACATGCTTTAGTAATATCGTATTGAAAGGCAATAGGAATAGGAGCAAGTCTCATTAAGGACCCATTCGCATTTTCATTTCCCAATTCTTATGAAGAGTAAGGGGAGTTGGGGTTTTTAACAAAATTCAAAATACTCAGCCAAACAGTATTTCCAATTCCAAAAGATAGCTCATTCCAATCTTATTTTACATTGGGCTTAAGCTCTAGTAACTCTTTATTCGGAAAATTTTTATTTTCTTAGAAATACGGAGATTTCCCATTATTATAGCTTTCAAACCACCACAATAATATTCTATGTCTAAAATCAATTGGATTATAGTTTCCATTATTTGTAAGTAAGCTATCTGCCAATGAAAGAGCTAAACTTGTATCGTCTGAAATCATTCCAATAGGCAATTTAAGGTTCTTTTAGTAATGTTCTGATTAAAATCCAGAAATATTATTTCTTGAATATGATAGTTCCATCATATCACTAAAATTACCCAAAGAATCTCCTAAAAAATGGAATTGTTAGTCCAATATATCCCAATAAAAACTTCAAATTATTTTTATGATCAACCTATGCTTAGTCCTAAATAACATGCTATAGATTTTGTTACATTTTTAGGCATAATTAACTTTTATTCTATTATTTATTATGCAAATATCCTATCCTAATCATTTTTATCTACAAAATCATAATGAAGTAATGAACTCCATTATTTTTCAAATGTGTTATCATCTTTTAATTTTCTTACTGATTAAATAATAGATGGAAAATTATATAAATGGTTGGAATTATTAACTTGACTTGTGACTTATTTTTCTAATATTTAAATCATTTATAATTATTATATATAGATTTTAAAATAAAACTCTTATTATATAAATAGATTTAAATAATAGAAATATTGTAAGGTGTAATATGAAAAAAGATAGAAATATTTATATTTATTAAAAAAAGTTAAAAATATTAATATTTAAATTTTATTTAAGTAAATAAGTTAATTTAGATATAGTTATTAATATTAATATTAAATAATACAATTCTGAACATATATATATATTTAAATAATATAATAACATCATTTTTATTGGTTTTATAAACTAAACATTTAAAAGTATATCTATCTTAAAAATGAGATTATAAAATAATATTATACATCATAAGTATTTAAAATCTTGTATATTTTAATTACTTGTTTCTAGATACCATAATAGAATAATTATATAAGAAATACGAAAGATTCCTCATAATAAGTTAAAAACTTTCTATACAAAAAATATGACTAAAATTTATAATGTATATAAAAAATTAATATAATTATTTCGATATCTCTTTTATTGATTATTTAAATTTTATATTACTATATTTTAATATTTTAAATTATTTCTTATAATAATACAAATTTTAACTTAACTTAGAAACAAATTATTAAGTTAGATTATTCACTAAATATATTTAAAACCTTAACTCACAGCTTTTATTTTTATATTATTAACCTCCACTATGAATATATATTTATATGTACTTATGATAGGTTTTATATTAATATAATAAATATTATTAAGTTAATAAGTATTGTTAAAATAAAAAAGTTAATTAGTTAAATAAAATAAAAAATAAACAAGTATGAAACTACAATTATTTTTGATAATAATTATTTTACTTTTAGTAAAAAATGAAGTTAGAGTTCCTCCTAATGAAGATTGGAAAAGTCTAGATGTAGGCTAGGTTTGGTGCTATTCTTTAGAAAAAGTAAAAGGAGAAACTTTAACGGAGGAGTAAATTACTGTTAAAATATAAGAAAAGTATAAAACAGGTCATGGTAATAATTTTATAATAAGTTAAATATTTACGATCCTACTTGTATATAAAATCATATTGTATTTTTTATACAGAACTAGTATTTGAGAAAAAAAGTTAGAATTTTCAAGCTGTTTCTCCTTTTGATGATGAACCAGGATTTAATTTATATACTAATGAAATAAGATGCTTCATAAAAGTAGATTCTAATTTAGTTACCGGGGATATAAAAGCTTCAATAGATTTAATAAGAATAAATGATAACAAGTATAATTATAAATTTTAAATTATAGTTTTGAATTTTTTTGTAATTATATATTGGTATTAATAGAGAAAGCGATTTTTTAAATAAGTTAGAAGACGTACTTTCATATGAATTGAAAGTTGTAAATGAATTTTTGTGCATTTGGATTCCCAAATTGAATATAACTGCAGCGAAAGAGGCTATATAATCAATTATAAGTGATAAAAAAAAGGGAGTTGAAAACTTAAAAGTGGAAAAGTAATTTGTTAGCTTATCTATTATTTTTTTTAATTTTATATATAGATTTTCATTAATATATTAGCCAATTTACAATATATCATGCATGGCAACTAGATTATAAGCATAAAGATGGAACTAATGGATATTTGTATGACAATAAAAAATACTATTTTTCTTCAACCATAGATTGGAATTTTAGTGCAACTATGCAATTTTCCTTATTTTTACTAATATCTTTTTTAACAATAGTTTTATGATATTATATTGACTATAAAATTATAAAAAAATATGTTATATATTTACAGTTTATGTTTATTGATAATTTTCCTTAATTCTTTACTTGTTTTTTTTTTTATTTCAAATAAGAAATTATTAGGTAATTTATATAGTTTAGGCAATTTAGTAAAAATCAAATATTAGATTATATAACAAATTAAAATAAAAATTTTCAAAAAATTATGAAAACTTAATAATTCTAAGAAAAATCCTCTCTAAATTCAGATTGCAGTGCAATATAAAAAGTAATGGCAGTAAAATAAGAGAATTTCAGAGTTTAAATAAGAAAATCTTAAACTTAGATGAAATTAAATTAAAAAAGACTTAAATTTAATGATTTTAAGTATGCTAGCCCATAATAGGAATAAAAAGACTTAGATTTAGGCAATACAAGTTAAAACAAACAATAATTAATAAATATTTGTAATCAATAATGGTAATAAAAGGGAGTAAAGCAGTTTTCTTAGAATTATTATGGGACATTTTGTTATAAACTTGATTAACTATAGGAGTAGCTAGAAAATGCAATAAAAAGTCCTGCTCTCTATAGTGAATTAATATTAGAGTCTTTGAAATAATTAACAGAAGAATTAAATATGGAGGAAATTCCATATGAACATATATATTAAAAAAATGAGCGATTATTACATATAATGTCTATTATTTTGGGAAATAGCCATTTTGATAATTTTTTTCTTACCCAGCTTGAGACATTAGGATTATTAATAAATTTGACTTATGCACCTACCTCATTTACATAAATATTAATTGAAAAATATAATATTCTAAATCTTTTATAAAGGTATTTATATTTATAATTAATTCATTATATTACTAATTTAAGCCATATTTTAAAAATAAATAGAATGTTAAAAAAGATTTAGTTTGAAAATAATGATTTTTACAAATTACAACATTTTGAATAAATATTCATGATTATAAGTAATTTGATAAATAATAACTATAAAGTGACTTAGTTAACTTTGTAGAAACTTGGAAATGTAATTGAAATTTTAAATAACTAAATTCTAAATACATAAAATATAGAAAATTACCAATACATTTTATATTCCATACTATATTCTTCAAGCTAAATATTTTAAAAAAAATAATATTCATATCAAGAAGAATTTCCCGCACTTATATATCAATTAAAGAGATTCCTTTTGTTGGATATATCTAACTATATTAATAGAGAAATAATATCTGTAGTTTTATAGATAATTGTGCTAAATTGTGATTAAAATGATATAAATATAAGTCTTTGTCTATAATAAAATATACATTATACGATACTCCAAATATTAAAAGAAGGGTATTTAGAATTATCAAGAAATGTTGTACATGTATTAGGTGTATTTTCTTCAGGAAATGATGAGCTATGTTTTAAGTTTATACAGTGCAATAATGAAAAAAACTTGATTAAAGATTTAAAACAAATTTTATCACTCTGTGTAAATATTTATTTTTTAAATGACTTTTATTTTATATTTAATTTATATTCATAGGAAGATACAATTGTATAACGAGCGATATGTTGGGTTTTTAGTAATTTAGGAGCGTGTCACTTGGAGGTTTTATAAAAATTAAAATAAGAAAATTTATTTGAATATATAGTGAATATATTAAGGGCTTAAAATAATATAAATACGAGTGTAAGGAGAGAATGTTTAAGATTTCTTTGTAATTCAGTGGAAAATGAAGAATAAATTATAGTTGACCACATGGAAGAAATTGGATTTCTTAACATATTTCCAGAATTTGTTAACATGGAAGAGAAATCAGATTTTTTAATAAACATATTATAAGCTCTTTATCATTTTTTTATTACAATATAAAAGCAAAATAAATAAGGAAAAATGGAAGACATATATAGATAGATTAGTTTATCAGGATTAAAAAACAAATTAGAGGAAATATAAAATCATAAATCTGAAATAGTATATAGCACAACTGTAAAGTTAATTGAAGATATTTTTGGGAATGAATATTGAAATCTAAAAATTTTTCCTATTTATATCTTTATTATAATAGATATCTACTCTTTGTATACAATAGTTAATATAATATTTTTTTTTAAAACAAATGCCTAAATGATATGGTTTACTAATAATTTAAATAATGTATTTTAAACCTGTATATTAAAATTTTAATTATAATATTGTTATTTATTTTTTTTTTTTTTATAGAGAATATTATCGTATCATTAAATATGATTTTTAAAATATAAATAAGAAAGTGTTATTAAAACTAAAAAAATAAAATAAAATAAAAATATATGGCTTACAATGCATAAGGAGCCAATGTTATAAAGGCATAAATGAGATTAAATAACAGGGAAGAAAGGTATGGTCATAAAAATTCAAACCAGGCTTATGAATAGTTAATGAATTAAAATACAAAGGAATTATAAAATTTAAATAAAAATTTAATGCAAGAATAAACTAATAATATTCTATCATAATAACTATACTAGAAATAATAATAAGAAAAAGACAAAATCTTGTAAAACAAATATTTTGATAATTAATATAAAGAATAAATAAAAAAGGGATTGGACGAAGAATAGCAAGAGAAATTAAGAGAAAAGCAAAAAATTTAATAATAAAAATAGATGCTTGATTAATAATTGAAATAAAAACAATCGTTATAAATAGAAGATTCTTCGCAAAAACATTTATAAAAAGAAAAATAGCAAGTTGATATAGTATATTAGCAATTTATTAATGATTAGATGTAAAGCAATGAAAAAAAAGAATTTAACAATAATAAGAATATGAATAAATGATGGTCTAATAAGCATAACTTGAATAAAAAAGAAGGAGTAAAAATTACGAGAATAACAAGAATTAGAAAAATACAAATAAGAATTACAATATTAAAATAGAATATAAATAGCTCATGAAGAAAAAAAATTATAAGAAGATATACAAAAAAGACAAATTTATGAGGATTTATATAGGAAACAAAAATAATAGTAAATTGAAAGGGAATAAAAAGATGAAGAAAGGTAAGTTAAAACCTATATTATTAATGAAAATTTTTAAAAAAAAATTATAATTTTGTAGACTCATGATTTAGTAAGAAGAACTAGAGGAGTAAAATAGAATTTAAGACATAATGGAAAAATAAAAAAAATAGAAGAAAGAGAGTTATTACAATAATTTGAAGCTGAATGCTATGCTTATAAGTAAGTTTAAAAATAATAAGAACAATAAATAGAATAAGAATTTCGAAGATAAATGACTAAAAGATTGGCAGAATATGATTAAATTGAGAAAATGACATAGTAAATGAGATAATTAAAGATGGAAGAACATAAATGGTAATAACTATTAATTTTTTCTAAAAAATTAAAATATGAACAATATAATACTATTTTTACTTTAGGTAAGTAGAAAAACTATGGAAAGAGAAAGTATAAAAATATAGGGAAGAAAAAAGTAAAGAGTTATAATAATTTTAAATAAACAAGTTATAATAATTGAAAGAATAAAAATTAGTATAAGAAGAAAAAAATAGATTATTATAATAGTATGCTTAAGATCTCAATGGATTTGAGCCAAAGGGGTTATTAAAAAACAATAATGAAAATTAAATTTTCAAAGCAAACTATCAAAGAAAAGATCCTATATATAGATAATAACTAAATAATTTTTTTAATTGATATAAATTTATATAGACTAATGAAAATACTATATTCTATATAAAGATTATTTATTTTTAAAAGTTATATTCTGGTAATTGCGGACTATATATATGAATGTATTATTTTAATTATATCAATTATACTGACTACCTTACTTTATAACTAAAAACTATAAAAAATAATAACAAAAAATAAACAAATTTCAAAACTAGATATAATGTTTAATATTTTTAAAAAAAATGTAAATAAAGTGGTGCAAACAGTTGTAAAGGAAACTAAAAGAATTAAATAAGATGTTGAGTAAAAGTTTTAAGAGTCAACAAAGGAAATACTAGGAGAACTCTAGTTTCCTATAATAGAAACGACAAATGAAGGTATGTATAAAACTGAATTAACAGAAAAATTAATAATTTTGAGTAAAATGGCTTATAGATTGAATAAAGTTGATAATATATAAAAGGCTGTATAATAAGATTTGCATTTTTTACCCTATCTCGAAAATTGCGAATTAATTGCAATAGGAGAAGGAATGAACTGTATTGTGGATAGAAAACTGAGACATATATATTTTTCCTTTAAAGGTAAGCTTATAATTCCTTATATTATTTATATACATAAATAATTTGTTTATAATTAACATATATTTAGGCACTTCACGAGGAAATAAGACAGATTATATTAATAATTTTTATATTTTTTTAAAAATAATCCTGATCCTTAAAAATGGAAAGCTTATGAATTTGTTATATAATAATTAGAAAATTTTGTTTAAAACAACAAAGATCACTAAGAATATCTAATTATTATGACTGGGCATAGTTTAGGAGGTAATACCTTTTATAATTATGATTAAATTAAATATCCAAGAAATAATTATTAGGAGCAATAGCTGAAGGTTTAACAATTGAGTTGAATGATATGGTTGCTCATACTGAAAGTTTTAATTCGGGAACGACGCCACTTAGAAAGGGAAGGTCTAAAATAACAGCATATTATTTTGGAAAAAAAAAGGTTTCCAAAAAAATAATTAGTCATCATATGGCATATGATCCCTTAAGTTGGTACACTTCATTATTTATTTATGTCAATTTCTTTTATCTTCTTATCTATATTTATTGAATCAAAATAAGGGGTCCTGTTAAAGGGTTTTATAGAGATTCTATTAAAAATGATAAGTTAATGCCTCATTCTATAGATAATTTTTTAGAAATTATTTTTAAATAAGCGGAAAATAATAAGTATTAAAATGATTATTTAGTATAGTTTTTTACATTTTAAATTTAATAAATTGTTTAGAAATATATAAAATGGCTGTGCTATATGTGGTAAGGAGGCTACCGATTAAGATATTTAAGAATGTAAAAAAACAATTACCCAGTCCATTGTAATTATCATAATCCTATAACATGTTAAGTATGCTAAATATCTACAAATGGTAGCAAATTTACAAGTAAAAACAAAAAATCACTAATTTTTATAAATATTGGTCCATTTTTATTTTTAGGCATTGAGTATTATAATTAAAAATATTAAAAGAAATAATAATTAAGGGTACATGATGACTGTTGGATGTGTTAGTACTGTGGTTCTGCTTTAGATAGCAACTATATTGTTTTAGATGGGTTTATTGTACATAATTACTGCTAAAGTAAAATGTAGTAGTCATTACTAGAAGATGAAAAGAAATAAATGAATTATATAAAAATAAATGATTTTGATTTAGATTTTTAATTTTCTTTTATTTATTTTTATTTTCAATGAAATCATATGATAAGATTTATAATAATTATATTCCAATCTAATTATAATATTTTGTTAAAGAAAAATACTAAAAGTAATAATGCTAATAAAAAATGCATAAAAAGTGCTTTACATACATAATTTAAAATTTATTATATAATCACTTATAATAGTTTTATAAAGCTTCAAATAATTTTACTATAAAAATAATCTTATTTATTTTTGTAAATAATAATAAAAATATTAATTAAATTGATCATTATAATCCGTTTTTTTTAATCTTTTGCATATGACTTCAATAATTAGGAGCCATCCATTATTGGGGAGGTAATCCAGTGTTGGGATCAGTTCCCTTAGGTCTTCTGAAAAGTAAAATGTGAGGTTCAGGTCTATGGACTT
Organism: Miamiensis avidus; assembly: GCA_037039885.1. Lineage (NCBI taxonomy): Eukaryota > Ciliophora > Oligohymenophorea > Philasterida > Glauconematidae > Miamiensis > Miamiensis avidus. The sequence goes on from JAWVGU010000021.1 coordinate 434,536, forward strand.
CATAGTGAACCCATCCTCTAGATTATTATATACCTAAAGATCTCCATTCAACATCGGAAAGTAATCTTCCTCTTGGCATTTTTTTGTATATTTCTCTAGGAACCATTACGTGACGATATTCATAATAATCATCTATATATTTGTCTGAGTATTCAATTTCGTTAGGATAGTGAGGCATATTCTAACTTTTATTTTCTTAATCTTTATAGTTTAGTATTTGTTTATTCTTTTGTTAAGCTGTTTAGTTTTCAAAAAAAACTTTATGATTTTTTTTTTGCTTTGCTTTGCTTAATATTTTTTTATTTTTTGAATTGTTTTAATTTTTATTATTTATTAACTTAAAAGAGTGTGCCTCCTCTTTTAAATTCAAACAGAAAATAATACTTTTTTTTCTTTAAAAATTCATTTTTTTAAGAATTTTATAATTCATTAATTTCTAACTACTTTAACTTTACCCTTTTATCAATTAATACATAATTTCAGAATTATGCAATTTTAAGAAATTCTTTAACCTAATATTTAACCGCCATTTTGCTACATTATATATTGGAAACTTACAGAAAAAATATTTCATAAAAACTATAAAATTCTAAGTAATTATTGATAAAGATTTCTAAGAATAATCTTTTTTGAATCATTTATTGGAGCATTTTAAGTAATAGTAAGTAATGATATATATTAAACATGAATTATATATACTAATGTTTATTTAAAAGAAAAATTGAAAAGTATTATCTATTCATAATTAATGCATACTAAAGAAAATAAACATAAGTAATCATAAAATGATATATTTATTAGTTAATCTATATATATTAATTAAATTCATTATAATCTCATAATTATATGAATTCCACTATCAGTGCTAACGGGTTGAGAGATTTCTCCTACTTGTAGAGAGAATGCAACATCTTCAAAGGCTTATTACATTTACCCTTTTGAGAAAAATCCTAAATCCCCTTATCTTGCAGCAGAGTTGCATTCACTTACTTCACCAGCAATTTTAGCGAATTCTTCAGCGCTATTTTAATATAAAATATTTTAAATTAATATAAGAAACATTTTATACTTAAAGTTAAATAACACATATTTTTATTAATTTTTGCCATATAACTTAAATTAAATCATTTAAGTTTCGTAGAATGTAAAATCTCATATACACTAAATATAAAATAGGGAATATTACGGGGTTTAAGATTTTTCTATTTTAGATCTAATATCATCAATATTTTTTTATGCTTCTTCAATAGATCTAGTGATAACTTTGTTTCTATAAGAATCTTTTGGGTTTCTAGATTGAGAGTGTTTTTATAATATATGAGCGCATCTAACTTGGTTGGATTACATTTTATATGATGACTATTTTAAAAATATCTTTAAAAGTAATTGTAATTGTTTTATTGATTTATTTTAAGATTTTTTTTACTATTTTTTATTTTGAATAATAATAAGTATTAGTGAATGATTTAAAAATTAAATATAGAAATTATTATTATGAATATTTAATAATCATATTATATACAATACTTGAAATGAGTATAGAAAGAGTAATATTTATGTTTATATATAATATATACATTATATATATATGCATTATATATTATAATTTTATAGTATAATGTTTTATATGAATGAGGTCGATTCGGAGGTTTGTTTATAAGAATCAGTTTTATTAATCTTTATTTTAGGCTTAACTTTTCAACTAGATCAATAAATTAGTTTAGCAAATTATAATATATTATTTATTAGTATAATAATAATAAAAATTATAAATATACCTCGCTCTATCTCAAATTTGTCATAACATGCTTTACAAACTTCGGGAATGCTTTTTAATATATTAATAAATATTCTAAAGCAATAGGAACAATTTCAACATTCCCTTAAGGTGTAATAGACATAAATTCGTTCTATGTTAATTTTATATTTTAAATAAAATGATATTTATTAATATTGAACAATATTATTACTAAATCAGGGTGTTTGGTTTTAAAATGTTTCTAAAATTATTTTATTTATTAGAATGATCGAGTGCATCTAAAATGGGGACATTTAATTGAAGATTTATTTTATGTAGGTTTTAATTAAAATTTATCAATTATTTCTTTTTTTAAATCCTTTTCATTATATTATTCTAAATAGAAAAAATTTATAATTAATTAGAAAACTAAGTAACAATTAATATTACTTAAATTATGCATATATTTTAGAACTTCATCTTCATTTTCGTCTGATAATGTTGAAAAATATTTTTCAAAATCTTTCTTATTAATATCTTTATGTTATTGAACTGGAGGAGCCTGTTTACCTCCAATAGCATTGGGGTGTATATTGGATTATTATTATTATTGGCTAGGCCACTCTGCTTGTTAAGCACTGGCTTTTTTATTTTCTGTTTTTAAGAAATATTTTCAGATGATTTTATAAAATGGGTATATTTAAAAAAATAAAGATATTTAATTGATAATGGTTACATTGCTGCTATAATGATTTCTTTTTTTATTTCTTTATTTCTTATGGAATAGGTACTTAGTTTGGTTGTTGTTATTGATTTGGATCTCCCTAATAAGGAAATTGGCTAACATCACCATGCTAGTTTGGAATTTATTAATTTGCTATATTTTAATTGTCATATCCAGGTTAATTCAATACAGGTACATTTTATTAATCCGGAATAAACTTTTGCTGACTTTAATTATTTGTTTAATAGTTTTAATTTGGAATGTTAGGTCTATTATTTCCTGGTTATTAGTTTTCCATCATGTTATTTTAGTTATAATTATTCTGTTAGTATTATTACTGTTATCCTCCCATTATTTGACTTCCCTAATGATATGGAGGCATATTATGCTATTATTAATTATTTCCAGGTTACTATTGTCTATAGTTCTACATATTTTATTATTAATCATAGGGAGATTGCTATGATTATTTTTATTAATTTTAGTTTTGAGCTTAGGGCTATTAGTAGTACTAACTTTATTGAGAATTAGGCTAATTTTAATAAGGAGGCTATTAATATTTGTTATTTCCGCTTGCATTATTTTAATACTAACCTTATTATTATTAAGCATTATAATTATTATTATAATTCATGTTAGGATTATTATATCTTTAATTTTATTGATTCATATTATTATTTATATTACCTCCTTGATTTCCTTAATTGGGAGGCATTCTTTACATTCCGCTATTTATTGGTTTCTATTACGTGTTATTTTCATCCGCTATCGGTCTTTGCCCATATTATTATTGCTAATAACCTTATTATTACTACTATATATTATAATTTGAATTTTATTAACTATTCTAAGGATTTTTTGGCAATTAATTATCATATACATTTGGATCTTAGGGATATTATTGAATTTACGAAGAGTTGCTTTATCTGGCTTGCTACATAGGTTAGTAATTATTTTTACCTTACTATTGAGGATAGTTACCCTAGTTATTTTGGTTATAGTAATTCTATTTTTAATTGTCTTATATATTGTTTTATTGTTAATACGGCGGCACCTATCCCTTGATTTGATTTTATTAAGGGTTCATCATCGGTAAATTTGCGCTAGTTTAATCATTAGAAAAACTCATATCCATGTTCATTTACTATTGATTCTTATTATTTTTAATATTTTTTACTGTTTAGTCAAAACTTTACTTATGCTATCTATATGGTCTACTTTAATCTTCCCCATAATACATGCTTGACTACATATTGGGATCTTGTTATTATTTGTAATTTCAATATTTTAATAAAAAAAAAATAACTTACAAATATATTTAATTATTACCCACGAAATCCTATCTCAAAGGATCTCTCTGAGGAATAATCTGGTTTCCATCAACATTCAAAGGCTATTAAAATAGTTTTTTAAGGTAAAAAATCAGTTTTTAATTAGATTGTAATTTACTAGTTCGCACGTTTTTATTTTTTCTAAATGTGAAGTTCTTCCTACACCAGTCTTAGTTAATTAGTTTCTAGAATACACACTTTCAAAAGTTAGTTTTTGCCCTTTGTTAAAATTTACATTAACTTTGCCACCATTGGGATTTTTCTTATTTACTCCATATAATTCATCTATAAATATAAAACATTTATTAGAAATAGAATTTCTGTTATAAAATAAATTTATATATTAATTATTACTCGAAAAATTTTATAAAACCCATGGCGCTGTTCTATTTTATTGATGATTCATTTATTTTTTTCTTTGGGAATAATACTAGTTTCTAGAACAGAAAAAAAAAATTATAATTTATTAAAATTTTATGCAATAACATAATTTCTGGTATTAAATTATTACCTACAGATATATTATTATCTACAGTGTTAATAATGATATTATCAATATCTTTAAATGGAATTTCTATTCTTTTTTTCAATAGTTCAGTTTAGTTATTTTCTGTAAGTTCATACAAAAATTATTTATTTCTATAATGAACTTTAGTTAAAAATTTGTGATCTTCAACTTAAATATCATTAATATAGAGAGCTGTGGTATTTATGTCACTAGGTTTAGATTATTTGTGAGGTTTTTCCTTTTAAACTATAATATTTTTCAAATATAGAGATTATATTTATTAATTTATTTTAAAGTCCCTAAATAATAGAGGCTATTATTTAAATTTAAAAATTAAAATTTAATTTTACATTCTGATACCGAGGCATTACTCGGGCTAGAAACTCTGGAAGAAGAGATAACAGATTTTCTATCAGTATGAGGGATTTCTATGTGTAAGTCACTGTTTTCATAATTATAATTTCCTTAATTATGATTATAACTATGGGGAATGTGATCATTTGAAGGGGGAGGCATTTATGAATTCATTTAGTATGATTAAGGATGCTGAAAATTTTCAACCTGATTTACCGAAGAATTTCTTGACTGTTACTAGGGAGGCATTGGTGAATACTCTTAGTTTCTATTCATGTAACTGTTGCTATTTTTCATATTGTTGTTCACATTGTTTCCATTATTATTGTAATTGGAATAGTAATTTTATTGCTGGGAATATGGCTTTTTAAAAACAAAAAATTTAATAGAAAAAATTATAATTGGCAAAATTGAGACTTTTGCAAAAAATAGGTACATCTCTAGGATCCTCTTGGCTGTCAAATTAGGAGTAATTGTTATTCATATTAGAAAAAAGTTTAAAACTATAAAGCTTACAGTATTGTGGATATATACAATTTATAAATTATTAATTAAAATAATAATTATAGGTAATATTAAGAATACTTATCAAATATAATATGAAATATTGAATAGAATAAATGAAAATTAAAAATTAAATATTATAAAAATCCTAACTTTAAAATTATTATAAAAATATTTAAAAAAAAGCTAAAGCTTTTATTGATATTTTATTATTTTTATACTAATTTTTTAATTTTTTATACTAGTTTCTATAATTATTAAATATAATTAAACCAAATTAAATATAAAATTACATTTAAAAAGAATTAGTTATAATTATATTAAAATATTAATAAACATAGATATGTTTTTAAAATATATATAATAAATAACTATATAAAAAATAATTTTTAAAATTCTGAAGTTCTATTGAGAAAATGCTATGTTTATGTTTAATTTAATATATTTTATTTAGGCTCTATTATTAAAGTTTCAACTACTATATTAATTAAATTATTAGTTGATATTTATTTAATATTAAATTTTATATAATTAAACAGTATTCCAAAAAATAAAAATAAATATTGATTTAAAAACAAGTCTATGCAAATGAGTGATTAATCAAAATTAACATTGTATGATGTCTACAAAAATTATTTTTGCTCTGAATCATTAAGACAATAAGCGTAGGAGTAAAAACTATTATAAGAACATGCTCGTGAAGAAGATTTAAAGATCAGATAAGAAACATATGAAAAAATGTTTTAATAAAAATCTATTTCTGAGAAACTTGATATTTTACTAAGGTTTAATTATATAAAATATTTACAAAATAATAACAAGAATTTTATGATTATTTATAATTAATTACATAAAATGAATGATATATATAGATTTTACTTAAATAATTTAGGAAAATCAATTGTAGATGTAATTCTAAAGGAGACTTTAAAAAACTTTTTGAATTATTTTTAGATTAAGTAGAATTCCATAAATCTCATAAAATGAAATATAAAAATAAATACAAAGAATATAAAGAGCAGACCTAATTATTGAAATAAGAAAATAATTAGCTACAAGAGAAAGTAATTTATGTAATGGAAAGATTGTAGCAATTTGAAAGTAATATCTAAATTTTTATAAATATGATATTATAATTTTTAAAATATAACCAATAAGCAGCACAATAATAAATAATATAAAAATTAAGATACAACCACTATTGCATATGATAAATATTAGGAGTTAAAACTAGAGATTTATCATAAAGATTAAGAATTATTTAACATTTAAGAAAAATATGAAACTTTGTAAAAATAATATTAAATGAAAATTCTAGAACTCAATATGCTAAATGATGATATGTAGGGGTTAAGAGATCAGGTAAAGCTATTATAGCAATAGGAAGTGATTAGAATATAACAATAGTATGAAAAAATAAAAATAAGCCTTATGATATCAATAGAAATCCTACATCAATTTATTAATAAAATTAGTATGATAGCAAAAGTAGCTAATTTTCCTCAAATAATCCTCGATAATCTATACATTATTAAAATTATGATAGTTATGATTCTTAAGGAAATAATTATCCCTTTCATTTAAGAAGTAAGTCTTAAAACTATTTGAGTGAGTCAGCTTCTTCAATAAAATTATAAAATTAAAAACGTTAGGAATTAAATAACTAATACAAAGAATATAGGGATTAAATTAATATAAAGCAAAACTACTCCCAATCCCCTAAACACAATTTCTAATAATAAGAATAAAAATCTAATTATAAAAGCCGGGATTTAAGTTCTACTTTTAATAACAGCAGTGTTAAAAAGCCTTAATTCTCAAATAAATTTTAAAATAATTAATAGTATGATTCTTATAATTCTTCAGGAGAGAAGCATAAATATAATTAATATGAACTACCTTAATAAAAAAGAATAAATTAAAGAAGGATTGTAGAATTCCTCGCCTATGCTATTTGATAAATCCAATAAAACGAGTAGATAAAATAGTGTGAAACATTCTGAAATAAAAATTAGAGTTAAAATAGAGCATAGGGAGAAAAAGATAATATGTCAACACTGATGAATAATAATGATGAGTTAATTAAAGAGGAAAAGGCCTTGTTAGAATAAATGAAGCGCAAATTTTAATAAGACAAATTGAATTTTACCTAGTAAAGACAAAAATTCTTTAAAGATGCTGATAGAGTTAAATAATCTTTGTCTAGTTAACAAAATCAAATTTAAAAGCTAGAAGATAGTGTAGAAGGATAACACCATACAGCTCAGTTTTTAGATGATTCTCGCTACTAAAAATAAGGATAAGAGAGTCAATTTGAGTATAATAATAAAGATAATGGAAGAAGCTCAAGTTAAAATGTTAATAAAATACAATTGAAACCTCATGCTTCAAATATTAATCAGCTTTAATAATCTCTAAATGGACTGCATTAAATATATGATAAAAACAAAAAAATATAAAAGTATCCTGACAACAATGATTCAATAACTTCAAGTATGGTATCTCCATAAGATGAAGATGAAAATAGATATCATACTTTTTAACCTGAAAATATTTAGGATTAATATATAAATTATTAATAAAATAGATGATAATTTTTCTAAAAAAAATAAAAATGTTGTATATATATATTTATGACTTGTCAAATATTAAAGAATTTACTCTATATTTCATATATTTGTATAGTATATATGTTTTTTAATGAAATAAATTAATGTAAACTATTACTTTTATAATTTTTTATGATAAAGATATTTATTTTAAATATAAATTAATAAACTTCTAATAATTAGAATAAATTATTAATAAGATTACTTATTAAAGATCATTAATTAAGGAAAATATTATTTAATTGAAATTCTTAATTTTCTTGTTGGTAAATATGGCTTTATTTAATATCTATACTGTTTAGTTTTAAATTTTGTTTATTTAAAATTTAGGTACTAAAGCTTAAATTGTCTTTATTTGAAGGGCTTTAAATCAAATTTTTATCTTTGATTCTTTAATTTAAATTATCAGATCCTGATAAATATGGTATGAAATTTGTATCAAAATTCTTTTTAAATATATTTGATTTAGATGAAAAGCTTTTCGAAAGTATACTATTATTATTTTCTATAAGTTTATCATTTGTATGTCCACAGATTTCACATAAGGTGTAGCTAGTTGAATTAAGATCTTATGGTTGAACGGTTTATATCTATAAGCTACTTTATTTTACTTATTAAGACGCATCTTATTTATTCTATATCTTTTTATTATTCACTTATGTATATTATAAATCGGAATTGATATGCATTATTTTTATCAATTTAAGAGTTTCATTTCTATAATAACTATCAATTTAGTATTTATATTTACACTTTAATTCTTTGCTGCCACTTTCTGTTTTACCAATATTTCTTTAGATTATCTACATTTCATCTAATTATGCTGTTTTATTTAGAATAATTTATTTTTAAATAAAACATTAAAGGCTTTTTAGTTATGCTAATCCTTTTTTTTCCCTATCTCTATATAATTTAAATTTTTTCCATTATTTGTTAATATTAGAAATATTTTTGAAACTTATATTTTTATAAGCTAAAATAAGAAACAAACCATTACAGCTCCTTTGAATTAAAATTATTTACTAAATTTAAAAAAAAAAAAAATATAATAGATGAACTATTTTTAATTTACATTATATAACTTGCCAAACCGTTAGCACAAAAATGGCTCTAGCTCGATTACACATACATATTATAGGCGAGAGGAAAACAAATAAATATATAATATATAACAATTGATTGCTATTATCTAACCCTCTTTTTTTATTATAATTTGGTTACTTTAAAAAAAAAAATTAATTCATAATGATTAAGGAAGTAATAAGTAAGCTTAATTCACAAATACAACTTATAACATTGAAATATCTTTATATAGTTTCCATCTCAATACTATTAATATATTTAATTATTCTATTTAACAAATTTTAAAAATATTATTTATTTACAAACCAGAGTATAAGAAAGCAAATATAGAGGTACATAAAACATAATATTTTTTTAATTTTTAATGTATGTTATTTTTATTGGAAGTATATCTTTATTATTTTGAGAAAATTTTTAAGTTCCAGATATTATAGAAAGAAATATAGATAAAAGAATAAAAGAGATCAAAGAGTGGTTAATAAAAAACTAAGAAACACCAGTCTGTGTTTTTTAAGGGTAAACATATCCATCATTAGCGATTATTATTACTAAATTAAAGTATATTATGCAGCCTGCATGTAAAGTATACAATAAATCCAGCTTTTCCTTATTAGAAATGTGAATAATAGAAAAATCAAATTATTATTTTTTATTTTGATAATTTGTCTGTAAAGATAGACCCTATGAATAACGTACATTCTGGTTTATGATCTATCTATATAAACCCAAATTGCTTTATATCAAAGATATGCATATAATTATTGAGCATAGAGCTAGCACCTAATAGAGTCCTATATTGCTATATTTGATCTTAGTAAAATCTAATATATTCAAATCCTTAAGTTAAATTGTCCATTTTTCATAATTAAAAGTGCATTTAATCATTTAAAAATGATTTCTTATTTATTATTATATTCCAATAGATTTTTTAGTAAAATGAAATAATTTTGAATGTGACAATATATTTTTTTATGTTTATGTTCTTGCTTTTTATTGAATTTCTTAATATAATAACAATTAATAATAATTTCTCTTTAATATTTTTTTTTTTATCTAATGCAAAATAAAAAAAAAAAAAAAAACCATTAAGAATTATGAATAAAAAAATTCATTATATATTAAACGCCTATTTAGTTATTAATTAATTTATTAATTTAATTTAATTGATTTTAATATAGATGAATTTATTCTAATAATTTCTAGTATAATAGCAATTAAAATATTATTTTTTGTCTATTAATAAAACTATAAGAATAATTTAAATATTATTAATTATTTATAATAAATATTAAATATGGTAATATTTGAGATGAATTGATCAAGAAATTAAATTGAAGCAAAGGGAAAATTCTTTTCATTAATTTACTAAATTTAAAAATTTTTATTTTATATCTTCTCGTTACTAGTTTCGTTGTTCTATAAGAAGATTCCACTATTATTTAATTTTTTGAATTTCTTCGATATCTTCAATTTATCTATTTTAAAAAATATAAAAAATATTAATAGTTTATATAAATTAAAAATAAATATATTACGTAGATTCACTATCACTAGATATATGATCACCTAGATTAACAGTAGAATCTTCTATATTTTATAATAAATCAGAAGTTTAACAAATATTATTTTCTTCATAAGCATCTGATGTACTGTTAGATTTTAATTCTTAATCTCCTGTATTTTTATTATTTTTATTATTTTTGCTATTTTATTGATTTTATTAATTTTATTATTGTTATTATTGTTATTAATTTTTTTCCAAATGTTCCTGATTTTGTATCACCTCATTTTTAAGCCTTTTCTTTTTCTCCTTCTTTTTATTTCTTTTTTTTCTCAACTTTTCCTTTTTGCTCTCAAGCGTAGACTCTTAATCATCTAAGTACTCTTCAATAATGGTTTAGTATCCAGAGCTCATTAACTTCATTTCATAATTTGCTTAAATATTATCTAGTAAACTACTTGAACACTTATAAAAAAAAAAAAAATGAAATAAATTAAATTAAATTAAATTAAATTAAGACTTATATTTTTTTATTAAAAAATTTTGTAATTTACAATTTTTAAAAATAAATATCTAACGACTTCTTCTGCTTTCTTTTTCTTCCAGAAATTAGAAATACAGTCTTTTAACGTTTTCCCCAAACATATTAATAATTCCTGTTGTGATGCTTGCTTACTACTCGCATGTTTGGCCTAATTGGCTCCGCTGATTTCAGATCTTGACAAAATTTCATTGAAAATTTCTTTTTTTAAAGGTATGTAGATCTTTCTCTTCTACTTTGAAAACTTAATAACATCTATTAAGTTAAATCCATCCCTCCAATGCAGATCTTTTTAATAATCATAATCATCATCAGATTCGTCATCTTCCTCATCATCTTCGTCATCATCTTCGTCATCATCATCTTCTTCATCTTCTTCATCATCTTCTTCTTCATCATCATCTTCTTCTTCCTCCTCCTCCTCATCATCATCTTCATATTCATCGCAATCGTACTCATTATCATCCTAGTAATAATCATTAGAATGGATATCTGGATTTTCACATTCTTCGCATTCTGAAAAATAATTATTTTCTATATAGTACTTACTAATAATATATTTCTATTGAATTTAGAGTTACAAAAATTGTTTTGAACGAAATGGTTTTAATCAGGCAAAAGTTACTATTTGACTTGATTGTATAACATTTCTTGTTTATTCCTATATTGCTCTAATTATTATTGAATCATGATTTTTTATTCGTGGCCTTAAACATCTAGCTTTTTCGAGTTTAAACTCTGCATTATTTCTATCAATAGTTGAATTTCGCTATCAAGCTTTCTTTTCATATCGTGATATTAACAAAGGTGCAGTTCTCTATTTTATTGTCTTCTTGATCTATTTTATTATTATTATCGAACCTATACGAGATGGGAGTCCATAAACAAGGCTTTTATATTATTTTTATATCTGTGTTGTTATTAGCTATTTCCCTTTTCATTTTAACACCTATGATGGCGCTTTACTGTCTATTGATTATATACATGATCATCTTGACTATAATTCCTAGGTTCATTTACCTTTTTATGCGTGCAGCCACAGTTTTGGCACACATGATTGAAATTTATATTTTACGAATGGCACATGCACTAACATTTATTGACTTATGAAGAAGTATTTTCAGAATAGTTGTTTTCATTTATATTATGGTGATCATAAAATTATTGTTTTGAATGATGATTATCTTCTTCAGCTTAATCATAATACTATTCTTAACAATCCTCAATAAAAAATTTAACTTATTATAATAACAGTTGATGAAAATTACATTTATTTTACTTCGATTTCATCTCTCAAATCTTCTTCTAAAAGTTCGTCTGCATCATAAGCAGCTTCTTTTAATTCATTATAAGTTGACATTATATTTTCTCTACACTATTGACAAAATTTCCTCTTCTTTAAATGTTACTAAAAAATTGGATTTAGCTCATTTATTAATTTATTTTATATTCTAATTTTTACCGACAAATTCTGTAAAAAATTTTATTCATCTATTTCTGTAAGTTCATTCCAATCATTTAAATCGTGATCAATCATATTTATGATATTTTATTGCCAGATACCTAATTTAATGTTTTATAAAAATAGTTTAAATTTAACAATTAAATAAATATTTTTTAAAATATTAGATTTTATGCGATTTTACTATTAGGAACTTATTTATGGGAATGTAGTAGACATCTATACTATTTATTTTTTTCCCTGTTAATACTTCACCCTTTTTTGTTATTCCTAAAATTTCATTTTAAGTCTCATTTTATTCTGAAGTTTATTGGTAACCTTTTATTATATTAACTATTTTTTCATTATTATCCAACACTTCTTCATTAATTCCTGAAAAAAAACAATGTAAATAAATAATTATAATCCATTTTTAATCAAAAATTGGAAAATAGCCTATTTTTCTGTACCAATTTTTCTGTCCTCATATATAATTATATCTTCAAATTTCAAAATTCGTTTTTTTTGTTCGGCTAAGTTTAACACCTTTATAATAAAATTCTTTAACTAGGTATTGCATCCTATACAAGAAACTTCATTTTATATATATTGAGAAATTAATTATTCTGAGAGAATTGTTGATCGCTTCTTTTCCTCCTTATCAAACATTTCCAGTTACTAGAATTATAAATTGACAAAAAAATAAATGAATAAAAGCATGAGGAGATTAACAAAATTTTATTTTCTGTATAATATATAGCTGAATATTTGTTCCCTATTCCACTGTTCTTGTGTACAGTATTCATTATTTCCAATTATGTTAGATTGCCATAGTATAATTTTTTATAAAAAAACAAATAATATATGAATTTTGCATTACCATAAGTAAGTTTTTCTTTACTGACTTTTACCCTCTTTTGTATTTAAATCTAAATTTTATTTATTGAATACTAAACTGTATTTGGGTTAGTTAGATTCTTCATCAGACTTTTTTTTCCCTTTTTTCCCTGAGCTTTTTTCTTTAGATAGAAAAAAAGAGAAATGTAATTTGAATGATATGAATTTTATTTCATTTTTAAAATATAAATAATTTTCGAAATGGAAAGATATATAGATTTAAAAAACTTTTGTTTACCTATTTTTACATTTTTACTGATTTTATACTTAGTGTTATTATAAAATTATTCTATATTATTATTAATATAAATGTTTTACTTGATATATTGAAATATTTTAATTTTATTTATTTAATTTCTTTATTTGTACAGCATTATTTTATCAAATACCTATGAATTTTAAGATTATTTCAATAAATACATAGCCATACAATTTATTAAATTAAAATAAATAAGATTATTTTTTTGATTATACTGTTTTTTAAATTTTTTTTTCAGTAAAATTTTATCAAAGATATTTTTTGGAATAATTTAAATTTCCTTTAATGAATGAATCGTTATTTAACCTATATTTATATATAAATATTTAAATAATTTTTTCATAATTCTATAATTTCCATATTTTAATTAAAATAGCTTCCAGGCAAACTCATATTCTATAATAATAAATAAAAGATTTATTATTTATAGTAAACATAATTAATTTAAATATTGTTCAAAAAAATCAATTAATAAATAAAGGTTATGTAAAGATAAAAAAAAAAAAAAATACTATTCTAGAATTTTGTTTTTACCATAATATCTTGCATAACCTTTACCAATCCATTATAAATTATAGTTCTATGTTGTTGCGGCAAATCTATAATTTTCTGTTTATTATTATAAGTATTATTAAAATAATTTTAAATTTTAATAAATAAAATAAATTTGCCTTATGCTCTATATTTATATTCTCAAAATTTATAGATTTAAAACTCTAAATTAATCCAGATTCTTCAACTCTTATTATTTCAAAAATCTATAATAAATAGTTATTAAAAATGAATATTTAAATGAAAATATACATTTTTCTATATTAAATATCAATATACTTTATTTTATTCTAATAAGTCGTAAAATTTATCTAGGCTCCAATATTCATTTACTATTTCTATTTCTTCATTCAAAATTAACTATTGCATTATATCCTATTAAATAATTGAAAAAGCTAGTTTTTAGTAGTAGATTTATAATTTCCTTAAATATTACTTAAACTGCAGAAGAATATATAGAGTTGTAATATTTTTTACTTTATAGTTTACTTATATAGCAAATACCAGAAAAATCTTAATATATAATAAAATAGCTACAATTCATAGTTCCTTCTATAATTCTCTAATCAGAAATTTCTATTTAATAAACACTTTTTTAGCTTATGTTTCCTAATTTAACAAAATTAATAATACTATAATAAACTTTTATTTAAAATATTTTACTCTATTTAATAAAAACAAGAGTGTTATCTGTAGAATATGGTATTTCATAAAGAGCTTTTACCATTTAAATTGACAATTAATTAATATGGTGTTTTTTACATTCATTGTTTTCATCTTATTTATTTACTTAATTTTTCAAAAAATTGATTTACAAGACATAAATATTGGGAGCATTAAACCTTAATTATTGCTATTTAATATCAGTTGATAAAAGAGTTGGAATACAATCAATTAAATCATTTATTTGATTGTCTTTAAAATTTATTCTTTCATTTTTTTAGAAATATTTTATAATTGAAGTTTTGAGAAGAATATTATTCATCATTATAATTTTATTTTCATTTGCATTATGAATGAGTAAACATTAAAAATAAGCTTAAATACTTTATTTATTTTCAAAATTTTCTTCTTTTTTACTATAATTTATGACAGGGCTAATAAACTGATTGTGATGATTTATATTTAATATTAGTTCTAAATCGGAGTATTTGCTTTTTAATTTTGGGGATTTAAATAATTTGCTAGGAAGTAGATGCCCATTTATTTTATTATGAGTTAAATCTACTATTTAATCCTAAAATTTAAATTAAATTACTAAGAATTAATATTAATAATAAAATAAATAATCATTCGTAATCGAATCATTATTTTGTTACTTTTAATCTTGTCGGGATTTTTGGCATATTGAAAAAATATTTATATAATCCATAATTTACTGTATACCCGAATGTTCCCAATCCCAGAAGAACTGATAAAGTAAATGAAGGCATTTAGTTTGCTTTGTATAAATAGGACTTATATTTTGTAGAATTCGAATAAATAATATTATTTTTTATATGGCTTTAGATAGAAATAAATTAAATTGTAGCATTTAATTTGTGGTAATTAGATTAATGTTAATTTGATTTGCAATTAATTATATAATAAACTGACTCATTTTGTAGTAGAAATTAAATAGTCCTAATTATTAATATTAATTGGAATAGACTCAAGAATTTTTCAAATATATATTATTATAAATTTATCAAATGGAAAATATTTATATTTGCTTTTTTCATAGACATTTTTTTATAATTTTTACTTATTAATAAATAATTTTTAATTTTTTTATAAATTAAATAAATTATGAAACATTTTAAGAACATTAAAATCAGCAGCATCCTTTTTCTTTTTTTTATCTTTGTTATTAGATAATTTATGAGTTCCATTTTTTTATTTGAAGATTTGGAATCTCCTTGGTCATACATTTCCACAAAATCTCTATTTTATTCTAAAATTTCCTTCGCCATATTTTCAAATGCTTCCTTAATATTTAATCCAGTTTTCGCGCTAGTGAAGTAATATTTTAGTTATTTTTATTTCGCGTATTCTTTAATTTTAATTTCTGCATCTTGAATTTAATTTTCATCTATCATATCATATTTGTTTCCCAATAGAATTCTGGGAATGTTAGGTCTGTCAACACCTCTATCTAATTCTTTTTCCCAATATTTTAAATCATCAAAAGATTTTTCATCAACGAGAGAATATACTAAAAAGGCAGCTCTCGCCCCCTTGAAATAAGATTTTATAATGGGCCTGAACTTTTCTTGTCCTGCTGTGTCAAATATATTCATTTTAACTACAATATCGTCTATTACTACCTGATGATTTCTGAAATCGTGACCTTTTGAATAAAAGCAGTTTAGTTACTATTTCTTATAATTTAAAATCAAAATTTTAATGTTACCTTAGGTAGATTGTGTTTTTTCATTGAATCTATCATAAATTAATTTGCTCATAATACAACTTTTCCCTACCCCACTATCTCCTACAATAATCACCTTTTAGGCAAGGGTAAGTTCTCCTTTCGCTTTTTTCCCTATGTCTAATCCATTTTATTTGGCTTTTAATTTTTTGTGTTGTTTTTTTGAAAAGCTATTCTTTTTTTATTTGCTTTTAAGAAGAATATATTCAATTTATAATTTTATTCACTGAATGAAATAAAAAAATTTCTCATTCTATGCTGCTAATCATATATATTGAAGAGGAATTATTTTAATAATATGCAGTTCCTTTACTTATTATGTTAAAAATTAAATATTATTAATGTCACATAATTTAAATAAAATAATAATAAATTTTTTATATATGCCCTATTTTAATCACAAGTTAGAATAAGTTTTTTTAAAAAAAGAATAGGTTTTTGTGATTTGAATTTTTTAAGTTAAAGTTTATAAATATAATAATAGAAATCATATTCAATTATTAAATATTAATAATTAACTAAACATATAAATTAATTTATTTATCATTTTAACTTTATTGATTTTAGAATTAATAAATATGAAGAAATACTTAAATTTAAAAATTCTAAGTTACTAAATCATTTATCATAAGATAAATTAAAAAATCATATTACAATATAATTTTCATTCCTAGTTATTGCAAATTTTTTTATAATATTCTAAAGCCAAAGCTATTTATTCTTGTTTATGAATTATTTTAGAATAATGTCTAATTAATTTCGATTTAGAATAACCTAAATATTACAATGCTAAATAATTAAATATTATAATAGTAAACTATCTTTAATAAAAGTTATGATAATCAAAAACTTTATTCTTTTATACAATTTTAGTTTTCTTCATTTGTGCTATTTAGTAAAAAGAATTAAAATATTATAAAGAAATAATATTCAAAATATCTCTTAATATTGATAGATAAAGCTTTCTTCAAATAGAATTTTAGATTTATATATTTTAATTAGACTTTTTGCATATTTCTAATAAAATATTAAATTTATCAACTTGCTTAAATAATTTACTTTACCATAAAAAATTACAATAATTACAAAGAGAACCTCTTTCCCAGACTTTTACTTTACAGAATATTTATATTTAAATATAAAATAAATTTCTTTGCTTTTCTATAAAACAATCTTAAATTAAAAAAAAAAAAATAATATACATAAATAAAAATTTGCGAATTTCTCAAATTAAAATAAAAATAGCAAAATAAAAATGGCATCAAGAAATCTTGAAGAAGCAAGAAAAGCATTTAAAAACAGAGATGTTGAAATGGCTAGAGCTGCCCATACCTAAGTTGGTAAAAATAATATTTTTGGAATTGCAATAAGATAAACTGTTAGGATTTGTATTTGTTTGAGAAATCTGTCTCAAACTCCCCATAGTTTATAAGCAATTAATTATATGATAGCACTAATAAGCAATGAGTCATTTGCATTTATACATATTATCCGTGTACAATTTATAATTATATTAATTGCAAAAAATATAATTTTGTAGGTGAAAATGGAGAGGAAGAAGACTGGACTGTGGCAAATTAAGATCACCAAGAAAAACATTCTTCAGGAGGAAACTATATTAAATCAGCAGTTTATGGAGGATTAGATGGAATGATTACAGTAAGAATGATGATAATTTTTCATAACCTTCATTTTTTAAATTATATTTAGACCTTTTCTGTTGTTATGGCGGTAGAAGGGGCCAGTTTAGCTGCAGGAGTTGTTTTAGCCTTAGGAATAGCTAACATGATTGGAGATGGATTAAGTATGGGACTTGGAGACTATTTGTCTACCAAATCTGAATAAGAATTTTAATAATTAGAAAGATAGAGAGAAGAGTGGGAAGTGGAAAACAATCCCAACGGAGAAAAGAGAGAAATGTATGAGTTATATAGAGAAAAAGTAATAATATAATAAATTACTAATTCTACAACAAACCTAAAATTATAAAATACATAAAAATTAGTTGCATATATAAATTTTTTACATTAACAATTTATAAATTAAATTTTTTCAAATTTTATCAGGGAATGGCTGAAGACGACGCAAAATAAATGGTTAATATATTATCTAAAAATGCTAAGGTTTGGGTTGACGTTATGATGGTTGAAGAATTAGGAATCATAACTGATGAAGAAAACCCTTTGAAAAATGCTATCGTTACCTTTTTAGCGTTCTGCGTTTTTGGATCCATACCTTTATTACCTTACATTCTAAGTGCTATTTTCGACTTTGATGATGGTCTCTTTATTGCTTCTATTGTACTTACTGGAGCTGCCCTATGGACTTTAGGATTTATTAAATCTGGGTTTACTGCTAGACACTGGTTCAAATCTGGATTAGAAACATTTACAGTTGGAGTTTTGGCAGCTGGGGCTTCTTTTTGATCGGGTTTGCCTTTGAAAGCCATGCTAATAAATGATTATTATAACTTATATCATTATAATTAATGTTTTTATTACTAAATTATATTAATATTTACTTATTTATAAAATATTAAGTAAATGGATTTTACTTTTAAAGACTCACATTTTTTTATTTAAATTAAATTATACTTTTTATTATAATTATAATAATAGAGATCATGCAAGATAAAGTAAAATTGATTGATAGATAGATAGATATTTCAATAGCATCTCATAATTATTATTAATAGTCTGAGTAAATTACAGTGAATAAGTAGATATATATCAACTACGCAATTCAACTGTTACTATTTTATTTATATTATTTTTTGTATTTAGTTGTATTTTACAAGGACTCTTTAACTCTTATTTATTTTAATTATAGTTGTTTTTGTTGTTATTTATTTATATATTTTGTTTGTTTATTATTATTATTAAAAAAAAAATTAAAATTGCATAAATAAGCAAGAAAAAAAAAATAATTGAAAACTACAAAAACTAAACTAAGAAATATAATAAAATCTAAGAAATACAAATAATAAAGAAATGCATCCTTAGTACATTTAGTAGCCTGCGATTTACTAATCCAGGCCTGTTTAGCCTGGTTCGATTTAGGTTTTGCAACGTCCAGTGGCTCAAAATTTGAATTAAAACTAAGTACAATACTTGCAAATGCAAAATTCTTTACTGCAACAAGAGGTAAGGGGGTTCAATCTTAAAAAATTATAATTAGAATTAGTAAAAAAGGTTCTTTTTTATTAAAACGCAAGGTTCAGTAGCTTAAGCAGTCTGGCATACAAAAGCAATCGAAATCATAAATAGTAGGTGGAGGAGTGAATGGTATGGCTGGAGGAGGGAATGAAGAGTTGGAATAAAAGACATTATTTTTGATAGGGGAAAACCAAAAGTTGATGGACTACGTAGAAGTGTTAGAAAAAAAATTGACTCATTCTGAACACCACAATAATAGCAGTGGAGACTCTATTCACGAAAATAACACAGGGGGAGCTGGAGAAATGGGTAATGGGCACCATGAAGAAAACGACCATTCAATGGACAAGATAAACAGCGGACTGAGGAAGGATATGATTCAATTTCAGGAATTGATTTAGGAACAGTAGGCCCAAATAAAAATTTATAACAAGAACGAGACCAGTTCAATAAAGAAAGAATCAGCAATGCAAATGATAAGGAAAGACTGTTGGCCGAACTGATGAGAGAAAAATAAAATTTGGAAAATTTGAAACAGGATCTCGATCAGTTTAAGGAGCAAAGTCTCGATCAATTCGGCAAAAAGGAGTCGAAACTTCTCGACACTCACAAAAAGGATTCGGAACGCATTTTGTTTTTGGAGGAAAAAATATCGGAGTTTTTGAGCGAAAACGAAAAGCTAAACCAAATGCTGAAAACGAGATTAAAAGAAATCAATGCACAGAAACAAAGCTACGAAAATTTGGAAATAGAATACGAAAAAGTCAAGTAAAATATGGCTGAAAAGGATCTGAAAAATGCAGAGGGAATTCAACTGGTTCAACAACTTTAGCAATAAATTAGCAGTTTCGAAGAAGAAAGGGAACAAATGAATGAAAAAAACGAAATTTTGTTGCAACTTGAAAGCGAAATTAACAAGCTGACCACTTGCTTGCAAGAATAAAAGTAACATTTTAAGCAAAGTCAAGAATATCACCTTCAGGAAATTCAGGATTGGGAGTAGCGAATCGAAGAGTTGAGAAGTGAGATGATTGCCCAATAGAGAAATCACGAATAGAGAATGGAAGACTAGGAAAACTAGGAAAAATAGAAATTGAAAGAAATCAAAAGTCAGTGTGAAAACTATATGCAGGAAATTAAAGTCCAATACGAAGATTTCAGTCAGAAATAGGAAGAAGAGCACTAAAAAAGGTTCCATTCATTTTACTACCTTTGTTTGTTTGTTTGTTTGTTTGTTTGTAATAATAATAATTGATTTTTTTCGTTTTTAGATTTGAAAATTAAGAGAAAGAAATTAAAATGCAGTTAGATCTTAAAGATCAGGAAATTGGAGAGCTATAGAAATTGCTGCAAGAAGCAGAAGAGGAAAAATAAAATGGAAATAACAAAATAGAAGAATTAAAAGAACAATATGAAAATGAGCTTGGTAAAAACTGAAAATTAAATTAAAAAAAATTTGCATTGAATAAAATTTGTTTATATTTAAAAATAGAATAAAGTGAATAGAAGTTCTGCTAATTAGATACTAAATATTTAGAAATTTCCAAAATAGCCAATGAGAAAATTGCGCCGGTTTTAGAGGAAAAGACTGAATATCAGGACAAAATAAGAGAACTGGAAATAAAAAGCAAAGAAAAGGATCAGCAAATAAGAGAACACCAGAACCACGCGCTGCAAATCGAGGCCATAAAGACGAAATAGGAAAAGTATATTGATTCTTTAGAAAAGCGAGAAAAGGAATTTAAGAGCAGAGTATGTTGGTAGACAAATTATAGTGGTATTTTTTGATTTTAGCAAATTTGTTTGAATTTGTAATTATTTTTGTCAATTTTTTGAAAAGCCAAGTTAAAAAAGACGAGGCCTACATCCACCGACTCAGTTAGGAGTACCACCAGCAAAAGGATTTGATAAATAAAATGCTCAATGAAAACTTGCAAAACAAATAGGATTTCAGAAACTATCAGGCCTAGTCTATGACCGATATGAGACATTTGCAAATGGAGTACGAAAGAGACCTTTTTCATACCAGACGATAGAGTCTCAAAGACTTTAATTAAGCTGTCGGAAACTTCGCCGTTGACCCTTCGTCTTACTCCAAAATGCACCGAAGCCCTTCCTTTTCGACTGTGAAACGAAGCTATCCCTAGCAAAGTCCTCACCCTCCCGCAATTTACACTCCCTCAGAAGTTCTCTACGATTTCAGATATGGTGGGCCCAGTAATTTATCCGTACCACCTTATGGCAATTGAGTAAGTGAATTGAATGAATGAAAAATAATTATATTGTAAACATAATAATAAATAATATGTGTAATAATTTAAGACTTAAAGAGATAAATAATGTTTATAATCTATATATATTTATTTATGTCATTTATTTTTAAGTTTTTATATATATAATATCCCCTCCATCCCATGGGATCATCAATTTTTTTATAAAATTTAAAAAAAAAAAATTTAATATGTGCTAGCACCAACCTATTATTAAGTATATTTGTATAATATATAGGGAGTTTTGAAATATAAGATTAAATAATTGCGCATATTTTATTTTCTATAATAAAATTTATTTATATATATATTATCATTTTTTGGGAAAGAAATAAATAATGCATAATAATCAATCATTCACTATTTCAGAACTATTTTCCTCCAGTTTTTCTGAACATTCCAAAAGATTTATTTTCCTCTTCTTTTTTGAAGCCAGCATTTTTGTTAAAGGTTTTTCCCTTTTAGAAATCTCCTCCTTTGTTGAATTCTCCTCCTCTTCCAGAAGAAACTTTACTCCATCCTTGGTCGTTATTTTCTGATGCTTATTTGGCGGCTTTTTCTTTTTCAACGACTTTGGGGTCTCTTGCAATAGTTCCTAACAAATGAATTTGATAAGTAAATTATAATATTTATAATAGTTATTTCAAATACCTTTGCTCCATCCTCCGGAGGTAGAAGCGGCGTTTTATCCTCTTCTGAAAGAATCGGTGGTGCTGTTGTTGGCGGTGGTGGATGAGGTAGGGGCATTTCCTCCCTTTCTGAAACCCATGTCAGATTTTTATTCTTCTTTTTTGTTGGTTTCTTCGTAGGCTGGTCTTTGGGCAGAAGCTCCTCCCTTTCTGAACATTCCTTCATCTTTGGATTTGCTATTGTCATTATCTTCCTCTACAGGAACTATTTAATCAGGAACTTTGTTTTTGTTTCTCCAGACATTTTCTTCTTCTTTTTGAGTTTCGATTTTATCTTCTAATTCTTGTTTCTTTCTTTCTTCTTCTTCTTTTTACTCGATTTCCTAGATTAAAAGTGGGTGTAATGGTAAGGTAAAGTAAAGTAAAATAAAATAAAATAAAAATTGTATTTTTAATTTAAAATCAAAAATTACTTTTTATTTTTTGTCTTCTTCGAATAAGGCCAAGGCTTTGTTTTAAACAGGTTCTCTAAACTCTTCGCAAACTTCTTTGAATTTTTTCATTCTTTCAACGTGTTTTTTCTCTCTCATGCTCAAAACTTGAGCAAAGAAGTGTTCCTAAAGAAAAAAAAATATTTAATTTTCATTAAAATATAGGTAATTTTAAAAGCAATAAAAATTACTTTAAATTGTTGAGTTTTTTCAATAGAATTCTTGAATTCTAAGTTATCTTCGAAGATTTTTTTAGATTAATCTACGCAGGCTTGGTTTTCTTCTTTGGTTCCGGAGTTTACTTGTTCAATATTTTCATTTTCGACCTTTCTGCATTCTCTGACAATATAGTCGAATTTTTGGAACATTTTTTTGGCTCTGTCAGCGACGTCATTTTTCTGGGCTTCCAAAATTTAATTTTTAAGTTCAACGACAGTTTCGGCACTGATGGTGAGCATATCTTCTTCATCTAAGTCTTCAATTTTGACTCCTCCGATTTTAGCGATCTGAAAAGGAATTACTATTTAATGGAAGACGGATTTAAATTAAATTTTACTTGTTTCTCTTTGATTTTCTTGACTTCTTCTAATTTTTCCTTGATAATTCTCAAGTGTTCGTCTCTTTTCAATTTTCTAGCCTTTTCCATGGTTTCGAGTCTGACCTATTGTTGTCTCTTTTACTCGACTTCCATTTGTCTAAGTTTTTCTTCTTAATATTCCTCTTCTCTCTGTTCTTGGTCGATTCTTCTCATTTATCTTTTGGAAAATTAAAAAATAATCAATTGTTGTAACAGAAAGTAACAAATTAAATTAATCTATCTATCTACCTAATTTTCATATTTCTGATCTTTTGCATTCTTTCAGAAACTGATCTTTGGGCGTCGGCCATGAATAATTGGATTTGCTTTTTGTCATTAGCATTGGTTTTTTTTTCTTCTTCTACTTGCAACATGACTCTTTTACATTTTTCGGTGAAGAGGAAGACGGCTCCGGAGGCGGATTCAACTCTTTGGTTTTTTCCGAATTGAATGACGTTGGTTTTGGCGTTGAAGGTGCACTTCAATTAGGAAATCTAATTGGCTTCCAACAAAATACTGATGAGAGAATTTTGATCGATGAAGTCGATTATTTGAACGAGTCTTTCGACCTTCAAAGTTCTGTAAATTAAGGACAATTGTTGGAGAATTTTGAAAGAAATTTTTTCCTATAATTATTATTAATATTGTCATCATTAAAAAGGGATTCATATTATAAGTATAGTTAGAATATTAATGTTTACCTTGATCAATTTTTGGAATTGTTCGTGGTTAGATCCCAAGGATTTGAAGATGGCGTTGAGATTTTTGGAAATGGAGAAAATGCTCATTTTGTTGGTGGCGATCAAGCTGTAGATTTATTGGATTTCGGGAGAACAGTGGTCCAAAATATTGTTATTTTATATAACTTTGATCATTTCTTCGTAATTGGGAATATATCTGGAAGAGTCCAAAATGAAATCCTTCATTTAAAAGGTGCATTTCTTCTTTTCGATGGGGAATTTGGTGTCAACGGAGTTGAAGGGAATGGAAAGAATAGACAAAATGGTGGAGTCAGCCTTTCTTCTGACTTCTTCTTAGACGAAATCGGTTTTGTATCTGAAGAAGTAATTGAAGTGTTGGAGGTGGAAGAAGGCGTACATGTTGTAGAACTTGGACTTCAAAAAAATTTCGGCCATGTTTTCGTAGTACATGGAAATGTATCTCTTCTTGGTGTCGTCTCTTTTGTGCATTCTAAATTTAATCAAAACTTTCACGTCTTCCATCATTTTCAAGCAGCATTGGTACAGGTTGTATTTTTTGCAAACCTTTAAATATACAAAAAAAATTGTTTTGTTTTTTAAAATAATATTTTAACTATGTTGCTCACATTGAAAACATCAAATCTTATGTCTAGTTGGTTTTGCTGAGTTTCTTTCGAGGCCAAATCTATATAGTTCGGGTATCTCTAAAGGTTTTCGGAGGAATTGGCTCTAATTTCATAGAGTTGTTTATTGAGGTAGAAAACGAATTTGCTCAATTCAGATTTTCTTTCGTATTTTTAGAAAAATTCAAGAATCTTTTCAATGATTTTTTTCATTACACTTTCCAACTTTCTATTAACTTTTACATTTTCAATGATGGTTTTGTAGCAATCTAATTTCATTTTCAAGTTGCTTTTGATGCTATCTCTTTTTTATTTCCCTTCAGTGTCGAAGCAAAGAAGCATCAAGTCTTCAGGAGTATCTTGAATTTCAATATCATGTATATCCTTTATTTTTCATTATTAAAACAATTATTTTTATTTATATTTATTTATTTATATAAATAGGTATATGGATTTAATTTATGAATTTACGGCAGGGAACTCAACTCCTTGCATGTTTTCTTCAAATTTCTTTTCAATGGCATCTTAATAATACTTTAATATGCCTTCTAGAGACTCAGTGTTTTCTCCTTGAGTGAAATTTCTGTAAGTATTCATAATTACTCTAATTTCGGAATATTTTCCGAGTTCAACTGAAGCTTTGATGAATTCTTTCTATTAATTTTTAAAAATAATTATTATTCTTTAAATAAATTTTTTTGCGCTATATTTATTCTATACCATCAAATGTTCTAAAACAATAGTCCATCTTTTAGGGATTTGTAATTTTTTGTAAAGCTTTTGCCACGCTTCAGGTTTGTTGGTTTAGTATTCCTCTAATTAATATCAATTAGTTAATTATTTAATTATCATCAAAAATATTTAATCCGAAATGCAAAATTTTTCATAAAATTCTACTATAAAATCTGTGTCAAAATTTGCTTAAATTGTTTACCAAGGAATTGCTTTTATATTTATTCGTGTTATCCTTCAAATGAAAAAGAAGCCATATTTTATTATCAAAAATTTTTGCTTTTTTATTTCTTGTATTTTTACTTATTTTCTATATCGTTGTTTTTATTATTCTTTATATATAATTAATAATTGCAAAAATAATTTGACTAAAAACAAACTAATTAATTTTTGCTATCAAATTTATAATTTAATTGTATAATGTATTGATTTATTTATTTTTTTTTTACTTTAAATAGGGCTCTTTATATCTTTTGCTCTCTCGCTAAATAATCAATAGCATATATAAAATTAGTTTTTAACCTTACAAAACCTACTGCAGAAGTTTATTAAACATAAATTGTAAACAATCATTTGCTTTTACATTACTTATTAATAAGTATAAAAAAATAAACATACAATAAATGATAGACTTTAAATTCAAAAATTAAAAATATTTATTAGACTGGTAGACATCCATTATAATAATACCAACCAACCATTTTTACATTTACAAAATAATGTATATGTATATATGGGTGTATGTATAGTTTACACAAAAAAATATAATAAATTAATTACAATTTTGTGTTTATTATTATTATATTATTTGCATTTATAATTTTTTTTTAATGAAATAGTTTTGTGGAAAAATAAATAAGTAAAGAATCTTATAGTATTTACTATTTATTTGTCTATCTTCCTTTCGTAGTATATTCGATAATGTAATTATAATTTGTTGATATTTACAAATTAATTAGTTAGCTTGAAAAAAATGGTTTCATTTAATAGATTAAACGCAAATTAACATGCATAGTTTAATATAATGTGATTTTTATAAAACAATTTTAAATTCATTTCTTCATTCTAGCTCAAATAATTAAAAATGAACTATAACAATTATTATTTTCCCTTTTTTTTCTTTACTTCCTTCTTTCTTTCCTACCTACCTACCCACCAACATACCATACCGTTCTTGTAAATTATGATAATAATAATAATTATGATAATCAAACTGTATTTTAGTAAAAAAAAAAAAATAAAATAAAAAATTTCAAATATAACCAAACTGTAGAAAACTATAATCGAAATGAATAGGGAAATAAATCTTCATACAGAATCAATCCAAATATAATCTCCCTAACCCACTCCCAGTTATAGAGTAAAAATTAAATTAATTTTTCAAATATACTACCTTAAATTAGCTTACTTAGAATCTCCTCAATAAATCAATCAATTTAAAATTATTTTTAGGAGTATGCACATTTAAATTCGCAAAACTAATAAGAAAAATATTCTATTTACAAATATATAAGCTATCAAGAGACAAAATCCCCATCTGACCAAGAAAATGGAGAAAAAAAATTACAAAAACAACAGAGCGAGTTGTAAATCATAGATCAGCAATAATTATTAGATACTCAAAGCCCAGAAAAACAAAATTTAATCGATCTCGTTAACAATGCATTAGAATAGTCATTTTCTCTCAATACCTAATATTCTTCCAATTAAACCACTGAAAAATAAATAAAAACACCCAATAATGAGTAAATATAGGCTGCAAATTAGATTCATTCGAATAAAGATATTTAACCGAAGTGTAAGCTCGATGTTATTAATAATAATAACCCCACTTAATATCAATTTAACAATTCAGATGATAAAATTGCCCAAATCTACTCTTAAAAACCCTCAATTCAAGTAAAGGAATAAGCTCTATAGGTATATCAGACAGATAGTTAAAAAAACTCATAAATATTCAGTGAAAACAGTCTAAACTAACAAGAAAATTTAAGTTCTCAAGCTTCAGAACCTGTAACTTACAACTACAACTACAAGGAATAATTCATGAAGGATCAGATGAATGATTAGTAGCTTTTATAATCGCAAGAGTAGTATTAAATTGCAGAATAGGATTAAATTAACTGTAATATAAGTTAAGAGTACGAATATTGCAAAGAAGACTGGGCCCATTAAAAGCATAACAATGCACAGCAGTACAAATTTTAAATAAATTCACTCAGTGAAAAAAACAAGACTCAAATCAACACGTTTGCATTCAAAATTCAAACCGATCTCAGTGTAGAGCCGGCCCAAGGAGACATACTTTAAATCCCTTCTTCTCTGTCCTTGGAAGAAAGTGGGGATAAAAATGGGAAAAAAGAAGAAAGGCAAAAGTGGGATTCTGATCAAATAAGTCCTATTAAAAAATAAAAGTTGCGAGAAAACTAACAAATGGCCCAGAATTTGTGTGAAAAATAAGGGAAATAATACGATAATTATTTCACGATGAAAAATGATAAATAAGTAGTTTATAACATTTACTCCGTTAACAATAATTAAAATCATTGTTCAGAAGTTATAAATAACTCGCCTAATTTAGGCCACATTACGACGGTTGGAGATGAGATAGGACATGATATTAGCTTGAGCGAATAGAGAGGAAGACCTGATGTAAAAACGAGCCTAATTAAAGAGAATTTTGATTTCAAAATTCCGAGTATGTTGGAACCCGAAACCAGGGATATTTCCCTTAAATCTAGGTAAGAAGGGCTAAATGCAGTAGGAGAAAAGAGTAATATTAGTTAGAAAAATAGATTTATGTCTTACTCTCCTGAAAACAATCGAAATGCACCCAAAGAAATAGTAAAATATATAAAAAAAAGTTAAGTTGCATATATAACTAATTTTGTGTTAAAGGAAAAGCCATTAGGATAATAAATAAAAGGTTTAAATTCAGAGGAAAAGAAGAAAGATAATTATTAAATAAATTTGATTTAACCTACATATTCAGCGCGTAGGTACTTTTACAATTAATTTTAAAATAAAAATAAATTCCTAAATTATTTTCTTTATTTAGAAAAACCAGTTCTGGTAATATTTCCTCCATGCATTATCAATAATTATAGTAGAACAGTTAAGTAAAAAAATTTATTTTTTTTTAAATTTTTTTTTTAATATAAAAATTTTGAACAAGGAATCATAGAGCAGCACATTTTAATAATAATCATCTACATTTTCAAAATTATAATAATAATAAGGTTAAGGAACATCAGTAAAAAAATATCTTTCAAAAAATTTAAAAACAAGTTTTTTCAACAGCTAAGCAACTTCCTCAAAGGTTGGCAATGAAAAATAATCTACATAAGGCCATAAATATAATCTTACAATTGATATTTTTCGAAATGGAAATAAAAATAAATAAGAAAACTCAACTTCTGTAAAATCCTCTCAAAAAAACAAGCAATATACTCCTAATACTCAATGTACTTTCATTATATTATTTTAAGTTTTAAATATACTAATAATATTTCATCAATTAATTAATTAATTATTGATAAAAAACAGGTAACAAAAAAGTGCAATAAGAAGTTTCAGCTAAAGTGGCTAAAACTACTACAATTAATATTTAAAAATATTTACAACAAAACAATTAGTTTAAAAAATCTTCTTAAAGTTTAGACAGAGGAGCATTTGCTAAATAAAAAAACGTGTAATCAACTAGCCAAATTTCAGATAATAATTATGCTCGTAGTCTGGAAAAAGTAGGTGGTATTTCTAAACAGATAATAAATTCTTCTACTATTAAAATTGACTTGACTGGCAATCGATAAGAAAAAACTTAAAATAAAAATAAAAATAATCAAATAGTAACAAAATTAACATAATCAATACCTACAAATGTTAATTTAAGTTTTATTGATAATTAAAAATAAAAATCATAAGAGTTTATTCAATCAGCTAAAGCCATTAAATCAAAGCAAAATGAGAATAATTAAACTAAAAACTCTTTTATAGAATAGACTTCTTAATCAGCCCAGAATTATAGGAAATAAGGTGACAAAAACAATTCAAACTATAAAATGTTTTTTCCCTAATGCACTTCTTCATTTGTTGAAAAATAAAAGAAATATTATAAATGAATGAATACTCATAATTCTTGAATATATCTAATTTACTATACTATACATCTTTAAATATTTTACTTAACAAATAAATAAAATGTTGTTTTGCAATAAACATATAAATATTAATAGAGTATATATATAAATAAATAAAATTAAATTATTAAATATAAATAAAATTTAAATAAAAATTTTCCCTAGTTAGTATAAATTCTGTATTGATTTCTTCATAACTTATCATATATATTATTCTAATTTTTTCGTTTTTAGCCATACAATTTAAAAAAATGATTCCAATATGGAAATTCATAATTTACAAATATTTCTTCTCCAGGAGCTATATCTTAGCTACATTTTATAAACACTTTGTTTCTATTAAAATACATAATAGTATTTCTTGTATAGCCATCATGGACAGGAAAACACCCTTTCAAGCACCATTTTTCATATTCTTCTGTTTCTAATAATATTATAAATTAATTTTATATATTTAATTAACATTAGCTTAAAAAACATATATACCATATTTTTCAGGCTGAAAAACAATTATGTCGTTAGCATATGAAGCTATACTGGATCCAATCATTTAAAAATCGATATTTAAATATGATAGCCTGTCTTCATAGTCAAAAGCTTAATTGCTTGAATCTTTATATTTGATAATTGGGCCTCTATATTCAGCTATTATTTAATCTTTTTTAAAGCCATTTTTTGAAAATAACCCTAATCCTGCATCCTTTATATCAGATTTTTTACGAAAAGTTCATAGTAATCAGAATTAATACTCTTCTATATTAAATAGTTTGGGATTTTATCTTATTTTAAGGTTTTACATCTTGGATTTATTTGAAAATAAATAAAAGTTTTATTTATATTATAGGAATCATCAATCATATCCCTAGGGTTAAATTTTTATTTTGTATAATTTTCTGTAGCAAGCTGCTAATTTTTCTAATCTTATTCTTATTACTAATCTACCTGTGTCTATTCAATTTCTTTTATTTTTAGCACTTTTTCTCTTTCTTTTAACTTATTTAATATATTATAACTTATGTTTTAGTTTATGTATAACTCAAAACTATCTGTGTTGTTATTTAATTAAGAAAAATATTTTTCATTATTATATATTATTCTAGAACTAACTACTATTTCATCAGATATTTAAATATTTTTATTTGAACATACGATGAAATATTTAGAGCCATCATTATAAAAACAGGCATTAATTTAGGATTTATTTTTTTTTCGTCAACTACCACCCTCATTTTCGCAGCTAAATTCTACACAATTAAAAACCCCTAATTTTTATTTATAATATAGTTATTTACTATTAGTGCTCGCTAGATTTTATTAAATTTTTAAAATGTTTCAAAATATCTAGGCCTTTATTCCAGTTAACTATAATTCCTCTTAACTCAATTATTATATCTCCGATTTAAAAATATGATTTTGACACAACTTTATAGTTTTGACTATTGAAAACATTATCATATTAAATAATTTTTAAGTTAAAATAATCTGAATTCTTTTGTATAATAAATTTGTTATATTTTGGGTTGATTTATTTGTCTAATTTATTTTTGTTTTGTTCATTATATATGTTTTATAAGTATTAATACTCTTTAGGTTCAATTCTTAATAATTTAAAATTAGATTACACTTTTTACATTAATTGTAAATCTATACACACAGCAAATTATAGTATATTTCTAATATTTTATAAAACTATTTCAACTTAAATATAAGAAAAATATAATATAAAAAATTTAGAAAATTTATAATATATTTATTCAACTAGTAATAATACTTAGTGTGTTCAAAAAAAAATCTTAAAAAAAAAATATGTAAATTAAAATATTAAATAATTTCTCTTTTTCTTACAAATTATTCTATTAATTTGTATAATGCCCACTGTGTATATACCTTTGTAATACAATGAGAAAGTATAGGTATTAAAATATATTATAGATTTAGTAATATTAAATTAGAAAAAATAAAGGGTGGAAGACTTAAATAAACAAAACCTTTGGTTAATTAATTAAATAAAACAAGCCCTTATATTACAAATTTATAAAAGTCAAATATACAATATTATTATACTATAATGTCATTTTCTCTAACTGGCAAAACTAATTAACCTCAAGGTCAGTAGGGGAATCAATATAATTATCTAAATAACAATATGCTCCATTTGAATTCAATAAGCTTAAATGAAAAGGAAGGATTATTGCCCAACAATAATAATAATACAGATTTTAATTAGTTTAATAATTCATGTAATTTTTAAAAGTTAAATGGAGGACCTGGCGGACTATTTTAGTTTAATTAAGGATTTTATAATAATTTTAACAACAGCATGAATGGAAGTGAAATCATAAACAATAATGAAATAAACAGGCCCCAGAAAAGTAATGGAAGTGGAGATAATTTAGAAAATAATGGCTAATAGGCCAATAACAACGGTAATAATTTAATTGGAGGTAATGAAAATGATAGCATTTACAAAGGAAATTTAAATAATATGTTTAATTTTAATAACTAAGCAAGCATAAATAATTTGAATTTTTAAATGTTGCCAGGTCAAAATCAATGTATGCCTTCTCTAGATGCTAAATAATAGGTTTAGTTTATGAACAATTAGTAAAATACTAATAATAATAATGGAACCCTAAGCTATGGGTTTTTAAACTTTGAAGATTTTCAAAAGAAAAATTAACATCAATTACCGCAATAACAACAATAGCAATAGCAATAGCAATAATAATCTTTAGCTATTAATAATATAAAAAGTTTGCTTGACGGTACAGTAGTCCTAACTGAAAAGTAAAGAAAAAGACTGGAAAGGAAGCTAAATAGATAGCCAAAAAAAAAGTTGAAATAAAATAAGAAGTAGACGAAGAAGAGGAGCAAGACTCCTTTAATGACATACCAAAGGAACCTGAAAAATAAGATATTGATATAGATGTAGAGGAATCTCTCGAAGAAAAAGAAATAACTCTAAAATAAGTCTCTAACAATAACAATAACAACAATGACAATAATAAATATAATCCTAAATAGGCATCTACTGAAAATACAAATAACAATACACAAGAAGTAAACAACAACAATAATAAAGATAATCAATTGCAAACTAGCAGTATTTAGGTTATCAGCAACAATGGAGTGGGAGGAAATTAAAGTAGTTACGATTAAAAATAAAATGGGAGCATAATTGATTTAAATTAGTAGCAGTAGTCTTTTAAATTTCCTGAACTATCATAAAGTTGTAATAATAATATGAGCATTTTTAGCTAAGCTTAATAAAATCCCAATTTCTCAATGACAAGTAACCCAATGAACAGTATCTATGCAGGACCAAACATGCAGTAAATATCGAATTTTTTATAATAAAATGGAAGTCTTTAAATGCCAAACAGCTTTACCATGCCTAATTACTTCGCTTTAGGGAATACTTATACTGCCAAGAATAATTAGTAAGGAATAAGTAATAATAATGGAAATGACAGTGGAGGTGTTCCCAACCCTTAGTTGCAATAGGAATAGTAGTAATTGTAATAGTAGTAGTAGAAAGAGAGTAATGAAGGATATAAGAACTAAAATGAATTTTATAAACCTATTAATGACCTAATGCTTACAAATATTTAAAATAATATTAAAGGAAGGGATAGTTTCACTTTCCCTGATAATATATTGTAAAATCAACAAAATTTTTCTGATCATTTATAGCAATAGTAACAGTCAAAATAATAATAGTAATAATAACAAGAATATCAATACCAATAATAAGATTAAATTAAGTAAAACCAATAATCTCAGTAATAATAACTACCTCAGCATACATTTTAAAGAAACCTATATCCTTAATAGTAATAGTTATAGAATAAATTTCTACAAGATTCATCATATGATGATGCCAGAATTAAAGACATATTAAATCAACAGCCAAAATTGGAATAGTAAAATAGCTAGGATTAAAAAAGACAAACTTTTTAAAATTAAATAAATCTTTTGAAAGTTTTTAAAAATGTAAAATTAAAAATAATAATAACAATTTGGAAATTTTTAATAACAGTACTAATTTATACACTAATAAAATTCACCATAACTATACTAACTACAACAACAGCAGCAGAAACAACAATAGTAACACTAGAAAAGTTAGTTTAGATAAAATTAACCATACGACCAAAATTAATAATATTTACCAAATTAATAAAAGTCAGAATATATTGAAGAGAACGATTTATAGTAATAGTTTAACCCGCCTTTATTAGAAAATCTAAATTAAAATGCTTACTAAAATGTAAATTATTTTAACAACAACACAGTTCAAAAACCTCACAACAAGAAAAGTAAGAAAAAAAGAGAGGAGGTAAAAAGGGCAAAAGCAATAATACTAAAGCCACAAGCAAACCAGCCAATCATCACTCTTAATAATAGCTGAATACTTCTCATGTTCCCATCAATATGCTGAATAATTTAACTAGATACCTTGTATCTGTGTACAGTTAGCAAATTCCCTGCACCTGCACAAATGCCAATAAAAAAATTAATCTAAATTTGTCCTAGTAACACCTAGTAGAGCAAAGCGAGCAAATAAAGGAAGATATTAATGAGAAAAACTAAGATGAAGATTCAAATAACTAGGAATCGCATACAAACTTTAGTATGGCGATAAGGCACGATAAAAACCAATGCAGAAGATGTTAGGAGCTGAATCTACTTTTAAAAATCAAAAAAGATAAAAAAATGAAAAATCTCGCCTCTTTCCGACTTTTCTGGAAATCTTAACGAATCAGAATTTTATCTGAAGATTATTTCATACATATGTGTGGTCCGCAAATTCTTTCTAAATAATATAGAAGTGATAACAATCGTTGGGCGTTATTTCAATCCTTACCCGCCTTTTTCTAAGGGTGTAGGAATTATAGAGAATTTTGGAAATTATCTAATTGAAATATTAATGTAAATTTTTAGTTCAATCTTTAAAAACAATTAATTATAAAAAAAATTTTAAAAATCTAATATGTTTTTTCATATATTAAAAACTATAAACTATTTATTGTATTAATTTGTATACTTATATTATGTAAAGTTAGCTATTATCATTTTTTAAATCATAATTTAGCATTTTATTAAGTCTATTAGAGTCTTTTCCTAACCATTTTATTAAAATTACATGGGATTTTTAAATAGCCTCTAATTACTCCATTTTTGCCATCCACTCTTTAATATTAGGATATGAGTCATAGTTAAAAGCTAATAATCTTAGTTGTACTACTTCACAATAAGCACTAATTATAATTTGATTTATTTTAAAAATAATATAGTAATACAAAATGTATAACAAATAAATACCTTATGTCTGCAATGGTAAAATAATCCAATCCAGTAATATACTTTTTATCTCCCAAATAATATGTATCTAGCAGTTTTAGAGCTTTTTCTAAATTCCAAAAATACATTTTTATAATTAGAATTTATAAGTAATACAATTACCCATTTATCTCTTTAGTTCATCAGTATCATTTGTAAGAGTAGGCACATTAAATTACTTAGCAAATATGGAGGTAAATACAAACCTAGCACAACCCCTAAGTCCAGTATGATGCCAATCTAAATATTCATCTAATTTAGCTTTTATTTTGTAATCATCCACTGGGTATAATTTTTAATCAACCATTTGAGGTCTAGAAGAAACTAAATACTTCATTATAGAATGACTTTCAAATAAAGTGAAATTATTTTCATGATCTACTATCACTGGAACCTAATAATAAAATAATATTAACTTGTATTATTAATATCAGATCATTTCATAGAGGAAACCTTTTAATCAGGGTTTATTTTCGTGAATTCAGGTGATTTCAAATCAGGAAAATTCAAACTTTTTGCATTGTATGGCAACTTTGCCAACTCACACAAGGCTACAACTGCCCTAGCAGGTTAGGAGCCCCACATTAAATATATATCTATAGGTTTCATTGAAGTTTATTTTTATTGATATATATGTATATTTAACAAATTTATTTATTTTTTTATTTCCAATAATTTAATGATAAGATATTCAAAGTCACATAAAAGTTTAATTTAATTAAATGTTGCAAAATGACGTAATAATATATGAATATAATAGAAAAATTATATATTTATTGATATGAATATAATGATATATTTTTAATTTTATAGTTATTATATGTTATACAATAAATAATGTTTATATTTCGTAATTTATTATTAAATTACCGTATATTTATATACTATATCAACAGAACTTAATAATTGTAATTTATTCTGTATTTTTGGGTTTTAGAGAAAAACTATTAATATTATTGAAATATGAAAAAACGGTAATAATTATTAAATTACATATTATAGCCTATAAAGAAAACTAATAAGTAGTAAGAAATAATTTGTAAGCAATTATTTATAATAAGGATAAAATGAAATCTATTATTGAAACAGAAGAAGAGTCTGAAAGACTGATAGAAAATGATAATGAGGATGATGTGGAAAATGATGTGTTACCTAAATAAAAATAGGAAATATTCAACAATAACAATAAGATAAAAAACTCAAAAAAATTAAGTTATAGAGTAAAGAGAGATAATCAGATTATAAATAGAAAAGAAAGGGCCATATAAGGAGTTATTATTGTATTAATAACGCTGTTTATTTGCTTTTCATTATTGATTTTAATGCACATACAAGATATGAATCATACACGATTCAAACATCTTTCATTTCTGTAACATCATAAAAAGGAATACAAGGGTAACAATATGCATAATTTAGCTATTAAAAACACATTAATTGTATAATTATAGAAATCATGAAGCCGGATATTGATAACAATAGTTATAAATATTTAGAACTTGATAACAAACTAAAAGTTTTATTGATTAGTGATCCTAATTCCAAAATGGCTTACGCTTCTTTGGATGTAAAAACGGGTTTTTGGAGAGAACCAGATGAATGGCCCGGTTTAGCTCATTTTTTGGAGCATATGGAATTCCAGTCTACAGATGTCAAATTGGATGACGTTTTATCTACGAACGGAGGATCTAGCAATGCTTACACTTCTGAAGAAAATACGAATTATTTTCTTAATGTATAGGGAAGTGCATTGGATGTAATTTAGTTTATTAAT
The DNA here is from genome assembly GCA_037039885.1 of Miamiensis avidus. NCBI lineage: Eukaryota > Ciliophora > Oligohymenophorea > Philasterida > Glauconematidae > Miamiensis > Miamiensis avidus. The sequence continues at coordinate 471,422 of JAWVGU010000021.1, forward strand.
TTGAAATTTGTAAATAAAATAATGAATATTTTGTTATAAAGGAAACTTTAGATGTCCTTTCTTAAATGTTCGTAAATCCAGTTTTCCAATAGGAAAGTGTGGAAAGAGAGTCTTCGGCTGGTAAAAATTTGATTTAATGATACAAGTAATTTTTAATGGAATTAATATTTGCGTATACCAATATTAGTTAATGGAGAATATGAAATCGATATTAGTCAAGATGCGTGGAAAATATAAATTTAATTTCTCTTCTGGCTAAAGATAGTCACCCCATATCTAGATTTTCTATTGGAAACAAAGAGTCTTTAAGAAAAGAAGGAGTGGTTTAAGCATTGGATTAATTCCACGAAGAAAACTATTCCTCTGATATAATGAGTTTAGTTGTTGTTTCTGATTATTCTTTAGAAGAACTAGAATAAATGGTAAAAAAAAAAAAAATAAATGTTGAATTGTTATTATTTACTTGTTATTATTTACAAAATAATTTTTTTAATTAGGTTACTAAAAAAGGGAGATTTGCTTCAATTAAAATAAAAATTTGGAAAAAGAAATTTCAAGGAACTAGAAAAACCAATTAAAAAGGAGCATTTAGGAGACTTAGTTAAGTTACATATAAATGGAGAAGATAAATTGCTAACTGTATTAACTTAAACAAAAGAAATGTCTAAAGAATAGTTAACTTATATTGAATATTTATTTTACAATCTTTAGTACACTTAAAAAAATGGTTTCTATGAAGTTTTGACGTAATCAAATATAATTTTTAAATTTTTATTAATGCATTTTTCACAATAACAGTCACTCAGACTTAGTTGAAGATTTAGATTTCAGTCTGTATACTAATAGCGATAGTTTTGCAATTTTTGCAGTAGACTTTCAACTCACTGATAAAGGGTATGACAAAATAGACGAAGTACTGAATCTCTATTATACTGCACTATAAAAATTTAAAGAAGAAGGGATAGATCAAGAAATTTATGAAGTAACAAAATTTATTACTCAAAATTTAATAGATAAATAAGCAAATAAAAATTAAATTCTTCTAATAATAGTAAAGACAAGATATTAGTATGCTTCATTTTAAATACACAGAAAATAGCGGATCTTTAGGCGAGGAAGTATCCTCGATTTCAAAAGAACTGAATAAAATAGAGGATTATTCAAGAATTTTGATGGAGAATTATCAATATGGGCCATATGATGAAGATGTATTTATTATTTCCTTAACTTTATTTATTTATTTATTAATTTCGTTATATTAAGGCTATAATAAATGTTGTTGAATAATTATCAGATCCAATGAATTCAGTATTTATAGTTTCAAAAAATTTTGACACAAAAAATCAGAATGATTAATAAATCAAACCGCAAGACTAAAGTTTCGTATAAAAGAAAGAGTATGTGAAAAAAAAATAGAAAAAAGTAGCAATAAAAAGTCTAGATCCCAAGTAATGTGTCACTAAAAATTATTAAAAAAGCGTTGCGAAAGTAAAAAATAATAAAATAAGATTAAAAATTCAGAATAAAAACGAACTCATCATGAACTTTTTTAAAATCATAAGAGTTTTATGAAATTACATCACAAATTCTTGCAAAAGTAAGAACTATCTAAATATAATAAACTTTACAACTTGCATTGGGATTCACAGCACTTAAAATAAGAAGAACTGAGCAAAATAACCCATGTAAACGAAGATATTTTCGATTTGCTTTAGCTACCCAAAGAGAACCATTATATTCCAAGAGAACTGAATTTAATAAGTTTATGCAAAGATCCCAACATAGTCCTTGATTTGAGTTATCAGCTAAGTTCTTTATTGGGAGGGGATGGTTCAGACTATAATAATGATGTATAAGAGCAGGAAACTCATTCTTAACAAGAAAACACAGTTTAAGATGAGAATGTAGATGTCTATGAATAGAAATACAGATACCGTAAATTTTAAAACTCTCCCTTCTAAAGCACTTCTTCTGCTGAATGTCAATTAGAGGAAAAATTGTACGAGTAATAGCACCCATATCCCACCCTACTTCAGGAAGACAGAAGGTAATTCCTGCTCGAAATTTACAGTATTTAATTCGAAAATGGTTAATTATATTTTGAATTTGTTTTTCAATAGAGGGAAGTTGTTCTACAAATTGGATAGGTCTTTTGAAGTACCTTAATCGATTTTTTACTCTTTTCTTCTTTCCACTTAGTACGTCAGAAGTGCTACCAATTTCATGTCTCTACATCTTTTAAACCTTGTTTTGGAAAATAAAATATAAAAGAATTTTATGAGCCGTTGGAGGCAGGATACTATATTGAATTAATGGCTATGGAATAAGGATTGCTCATCAAAGTACAGGGTAAAATACTACTTATATATTTTGGACCATAATTTATTCTATTTTTTTAAAAAAAGGATGGAGCGAAAAATTGTCTGAAATTATTTCAAAGGTATTTATAGCACTCTCAGAACTTGAAGTGCATGATCATGAACTATTGTAAGCTAAATAATATTTGCAAAGTCAATTATCAGAATACAAAACCTTTAATCCGCTAAAGCAAGCCCTAAGCATCAAATTAAAATAACTCTTGGAAAAGCCATATTTTTCCTATCAATAATTGATTGAATCCTTAGAAGATATTGATTTAGAATAAGTTTAAAATACGAAGTCTGATCTGTTAAAACAATTTAAAATGGATACATTAGTATATGGAAATATAGAAGAAAAGGTACAAAAAATATAATTTATTAATTATTTTTTATTTAGTTTTTTTTCGTTTTGCTAAAGGAATCTCGAGTTCTCTATGAAAACATAACCGGACTATTTCCGGGATCTTTTCACAGTTTAGAAGACGACGTATAAATACACAGAGTAGGCAACTTGAACAAAAAAACGTATATCCACAGATAGTTTACTGAAGGTCCTGAAGATGAACTTAACAATGCTATCATAAACTACATGCAGTTTGGAAAGGCCACAATGAGAGACTAGGCAGTGCTATCTGTATACAATGACATAGCGAATTCATTCTTTTTCAAATATCTTAGAACTGATCGAGAACTTGGCTATCAAGCCTTTGCCAGAGTGGTATAAAATGATTGTGTTTCTGGATTAATTATCGGGTTATGTAAATATTAAATTTAAGAGTTTTTTATTTTATTTACTTTTTTTATAAAATTTACTGTAATAATAACAACGTAGAAGGATCAAAAAAACCCCCTCACGAAGCAGATAAAATAATAGAAGAAGGAATTGTTGATTTTAAAAAGTTTATTCAGGAAGAATTGACGGAAGAGGATTTCCAACAGATGGAGCTTTCCGACGATATAGAATTGTCTTCATAATTTACCACTATGGAAGACAAAGCTCACTTTTTCTTTTCCTAAATAGCAAGCGGAACCTATATCTTTGACAAAGAAGAACTCACCAAATAAAATCTGGGAACTTTGTCTAAAAGTGAATTTATACATTATTTCGATAGAATTTTCGGCGAAAATTAAGGCAAATTAAGTATTTAAATATACTCCAAAGTTAACAATAAAAATATTCCGAAAGAAATACTAGATGGAGAAAAATCACTTTCTTAAATATAACCTGTCTTAATTTCTTAGGTAGAATAGCTACATAATAATGAAGACTTTACATGTGAAACTCAAATTTTCTATTAGTGAAATTTCTATTTTATACAAAACATATTAAAAATTCTAAATTCATATATTTTAAAGTGTCTGAATATTAGATATTAATCCTACATTAATCTAAGACATGTTTTGTTTTTTTTTTAGTTTTTTTTTATATGTAGAATGGAATTCGGTAAAGTAAAATTGTTTAATAATTTATCTCATTATAAAATATATTCCTTCTTAATAAACGACTATTGTTTGTGACTAAATTATTATTATTAATTAATAAATTATTTAAATCTGAAAATAAACGATAAAATTATAGATAATACAATAAATTTAACAAAAAAAAAATAATAATAGAAAAATGTAGCAAAGATCTAAAAATCACAAGGTTAAGGAGGAGAATCAGGCTCCTGATTTTTTATTGGATGAAGAATTTGAATAGATTCAGCATTTTATCAATAAATTGAATAGCGAAATAATAGTAATAGAGCCAAAGAAACTAAGATCGGAGAGATAATTATTGGAAAAATTGGCTGTGTAAAATAAGCAGTACAGCATGAAAATAATTGAATTGTATGAAACCTTGGATACGTATTGCTTATCAGATAGAGAAGAAAAATAAGAATAAAATAGCTATATATAGCTACAGCAGTAGTTACAGCAATAGTCCATAGAAATTATCAATTTATAAAATCAATTATAAAAGTAAGTTAATCACTTTTAAACTTCGTAATAGTAATAGTACTGCCCCCTTCAGTATGAAAGTAAAATCAATTTATTTAATAATGAGTGAAAAAAATATGCAACGATTTATTTACCTGAATTTAAGTTAATTTAATATTATTTGAACTTTAGATATTTCCGAATCGTAATAAGAGTATTGGAATTCTGTAAATTAAATGGTTCAAGAATCGTTTTAAAAAGAATCAGAATAGCATAAAGGAGTAGAAATATTAAGAAATCATTAGTACAATATGATGGGAGCCAACTCATAAAGTGTAATACAATGGTTGCAAATTTCCAATAAAATAAAAGATAAATATTTGGAAGACTTATGGTCTTAGCTGCCAATGATTTAAAATGGGAACGATACCAACTGTAGTCAAAATATGAAAATAACACTACCTGACGGGCAAACGTGTCTTTAATTATACAATGATTTAAATTCCTATATATAAAATACATCAGAGTTAAAGTTGGAAAGTAAGCTGGAAAATCACAGGAATAAGTAAAAAATATATATATTATAATTGTATAAGTATTGATAAGAAAATAATAAATTATTATTTTTTTTTTTCAGACATTTACAGCAAAAAATAGAATATTTAGAAAACTAAATTAGTGAACTGGAAGATTAAGTAAAGGAAAAATCGCGAATCATTTAAAAATTATAAGGAGGAGATCATTTTTCAGATGACTACGAAGAATTAATTAGATAAAAATAAAATTTGGATTCTGAATACGAAAATGTATCCTTGCTGTATAAAGAAGCATAGTCTCAGTTAGAGTTAAAAAATAATCAAATAGCAGAATAAACTGAACAATTTTAAGTTTTAAAAGAAGAATTGGAAAACTTAGTAAAACATATATATAATATATTATAATTTAAGATGAAAAATAAAAAAGTTCTTTTTTTTTATCCTTCAAGAACTAGCTTTACTAAAAATTAGAAAAAGAATCTAATAAGGAATAATTTTAGGCTGAAATATAAAACAAAAATTCTTTAATCCAAGAACTAGAAACTAAAATACTAAAACATTAAGAAATTTTTGGTATTAAAAAATCTATAATAATAGTTTATTCGACTAAAAACTAAATTTCATATTTTAGAAAATCAAGAATAATAAGTCACATAAACCATAGTTCAATTGGAAGAAAAATATACTAAATTAATTCAAGAATACAATAGAGAAAAGTAGCAGTTTTAAAGCCAATAATAAGTTATTGAGGATATATAGATAAAAGAAAAAGCTTTGGAAAATAGTATTAAAACACTTTAAGAAGAAAAGAAAGAATAATATAAAAAGTATATAGCGGCACAATAAGACATTGAAAATTTGAATTCTTAATTATAATTAGAAAAAGAAGTGTAATAGAACCTTGAATAGATGAAGCAATAGCTAACATAGCAATAATAAAAAAATAGACAACTAGAAGAAAAATAAATTTAAATTGAGGAATAGAATTAAGAATACTAGCTGAAAAATACTTATTTATAATAGGAAAATGATAAATTAAAAACTTAACTTTAGAATAATATGTCTGAATAAGAAAAAAAATATAAACTAGAAATTGAGTCATTGAAAGAAAAATTAGAATTGGAAAATAACGAGTTGAATCAATCAATTTAAGTTTAGAGTAATAATATTTATCAATTTATTTAATTTTTTTTTTATAAATTTTAATTTTATTGATAGAAAATAAGGAAAAAGAAAAAATTCGATAAATTAGTTAAGAATTAGAAAAATTAGAAAGTGAAAATACGATACTAAATTCCAAATTAAGAAAAATATCACTATTATAAGAATCTAAAGACTAGGAAATTAGTGAATATCAGCTAGGTTTACAGGAAATAAAGAAATAATTTTAAGATCTCTAAAAAAAATTAAACTAATAGTAAGAAGAATTCGAAAATAAATCTTAAGAAACTATTAAAATTCTTTAAAATAAGGAATAAAAAGAAATAACCCTTCAATAAGTATTTATTTATTTATTTATTTATATCTTAATAAAATTATTTTATTTTAAATTTCATTGTGTTTATATTTGCGCAGGAAATTAAACAATTAAAAAGCAAGCTAAATAGTAAAGAAGCACTTTAAGGCGAAGCTAACTCTGAAACTTAAAATTAAATAGACCTGGTCAATGAAAAGTTAGAAAAGATAAAGCTTATGTATTAGTAAAGATTCGAGTCACAGTAAAATACCTTTGAAAATTAAAAACAAAATTACCAACTTTAACTATCGATGAAAAATGCAGAAATAGAACAGTTAAAAGTCACGATAAATTAAATGGAATAGCTTTAAAAGCAGTAAGAAGAAACAATTTAAATTGTATCATTACAAAATTCAGACACCAAAAGACAGTATAAGTAGGCTTTTAAAATAAAATATTTACATTTGCAATTATTGATTATTTTCATTTTCAATAGCAAAGAAAACAAAGGGCCAAGTCTTAGTACTACAAGTACTAGTAAATAGTTTGAAAGTTCTGCTACAGGGTCAGGCAAAAAGAGCCAACACCAACATATAATTTAGGGATTGCAAAGTGAACTATAATCCCTTTAATCTGAACTAATGACCCTTATCTAGAGAGAGAAAAAATCTGAAGAAGCGAATCAAGAACTTTCACAAATTATTCGACAATAGAGGCTAACCTATGATGAGTTACAAAAAGATTACACTGATTTATAATCGGAATACCAAAAGCTGGTAGAGATTAATGAGCATATGTAAAATACACTTTTGGAAACTGCACAATTTAAAGATAATAAAGAAAAGCTAGGCAAGTTAATTCAATAAAATACTTAACTATTCGATTAAGTAAACACATTATTGCTATTTTTATTCCAAAAATATTTCAATTTTTCTTATATTTATAAAAATTAAAGATGGAACACTAGAAAAAATTACTTTTAGAAAAAGAAATGGAAAAAAAAGATATAGAAAACTTGTCAAAGGGAGAAATAAGGGCGGCAAATAATAAAATCAATGAATTACAAAAATAATTGCAACAACTTGAGCAAAAACATAAAAATTAAATTTCATCTAATTATACAGATTAGTCTTTTAACCACAATAATTCGGCAGCCCATTATAGATAAAATTCAGACCAATAATAGCTTTGGGATAGTGAAAGATAGTCTAAACAGCAAAGTTAGACAAAATAGTTTCATTAATAAAATATAACATTTCAATAATCTTCTATAAGTAAGCATAGTTAAGCAGGTGCTAATCTAAATAACACATCAGCAAGTTTTTGTTCTTAAGAAGATTTAATTAAGTAATTAAACTATAGGGATGAGGAGATTAAACGATTATCCAATATTGTATATTTAACTAAATAATTTTTAATTATTAAAAATTCTATTTTTTAACTAAATATATTTAATAAAGCTTAAAGAAGTAGCCATATAAAATAAGGTTTAGCCTAAGAGTGGACAGAAAAAGCCAGTAAGAAAAATTTTTATTGATTTTTAATAAAACTATATGTATATAACTTCTAAATATTACTAAATTATACTATTCTATTAATATATATTATGTTTTATATATATATAAAAATAAAAATATTTTTGTAGTTAAAATACCATTTAATTTTCTTAGTCTTTATAAATTTCAATAATTTATAGAAAATCTAGATTTGCGTTTTTATAATTCTCCGTTTTATAAACTCCTTCTTTTCCTGCTAATATATTTTTTGTTTTCCACCATATTTTACTGTACTAATTAAGAATCATTTTTTGGTGTAATGACCGAATTTTCTTCCATACTACTACTGTTTTTAAGCATATATTTACTACTATTATTATTATTTTGTTCCCCAGTACTAATAAATAGATTGTCTTAATTTTTGGGAGTTGATTCATCATCAATTTTCGTGTATGAAGAGGAATTTTTTGTATTATTTTACTCTAAATCAATTTTATTGCTATTCATTATGCTGAACACTTTCTTTTGTTTTGTACTGCTTTTTTGATTATAGATTTTGTTAATTTACTAATTTCCACTAAATTCATTTAGACTTTTGTTATTTTACTTAATTGCGAGTAAATCTCCATTTTTCGGGGTCAAAGGATTATCATTTGGCAGTTATTTACTAAAAGTGTTTTTTTTTTAATTTGTCTATTATATTAATCCTAGACAAAGTTGTTGATTTTATTTCTATTTTAAATGGAGCCTCTTATTCTTTTCTTTATTTACTGCAAGGTGTTTAGGGAAATATTATTGGTATTTAATTTAACTGCCTAATTAAACTGATTTGAGTCACTGATATCGTTAGATGTTTGCGAATTATTTTCAGGATACTCTTCATTTTCATTTGCTATTGTTTGTGTTTATGCTCTTTATAAAGTTTTTTAAAATTGTCTCTCTGGAGAACTCTAACTCATTTGATTATTGTTAATTTTGGCATTATTTGTTACTTTATTTAAGTCACTTTATTTATCAATTTAAAAATTTTTTAACTAATACTGGAATCCGTACTTCCTGTGTTTTTTTAAAGATTTTCATTTTAAGTATTCATTCTATTCAACTCATCCTATTCACTCATATTACTCAGGGCGCTAAATCTTCTTACAGGCAAAACTTATTCTTCAGATTGCCCACTACCTTATGTATTTAAAGTGAAAAGTGTATTTGTTGGGTGGTCAATTTAGTATTTATTTTCTTGTTTATTTTTATTTTCTTGCTTGCTCTTATGTCTTATAAATATTTTTTTTAAAATCTAAAATATCTGAACGAAAAGCACAGTGAGGTGTATTATAATAATCGCCATGGTGTTTCCTATTATAAACCACCCTTCATATGTCCAATTTCGTTTGCCTCTTCCCCAGGAAACCTGTATGCATATTTGCACAGACATCAGTAAAATCTCTGTTATGGTATTTATTTTCAGCTGAGAACGCGAGCTAAAGGGCTTGATTCTTGTCATTAAGAAAATAAGTATCAAATTCAAACATGAAATTAGTGTTAACTACGTATGGGTGTAGTTATGAAAAAATACGATAAATAAAGCGAAAAGTACTTTCCTCAAATATAAATAAAAATTAAATATTATATCTTTTTTATTTTCGTCTTTCAATCCATCCCCTTAATTTAAATAAATTTATTTATTTATTAATTAATTCTTTCATTTGTTGATTTTTAATAGTTTACATAAATTTTCCCATTTTGTTTTGAATTGATCCGTTTTATGAATGAAATATTTTCTCACACGATATAGTTGAATCAAAGGATAAGATATTAAAAGAATAGAAGAAACAATCCAAACTACCAAATTGAATATATCTAAACTTCTCTTTACACTTAGATTGTATGTTTATAAAAAGGAGGAAACAATCATATTTATATATATGACCCAAATCATTTCAACAAAGGCATTCCATTCAAAAGATTTCTTTATTACTTTTTAAAACCATAAAGTTATTTTGCTATCTTATTTTATTTTTCTGCTTACAAAATGTAATAATCTAAAATTATTAAAATAATTAAATAAATAAAAGCACGCACACACACTTATATATATATAAAGTAATTAATAAGGAAATTACTTGATTGTCCAATACAATAAAATTAAAATTCCCATCAAAGTGAAAGATTATCCAGTGTTTGTTATATAATATGAAGTTGTATTATTTGTTTTAAATTTCTAAGGAACATTATCAATTTAATATTCTAAATCAGTATTGATTGGAGCAAATAGGGAAGGAATAAAAGTGAACTGAAAGTTTTAAAAAACTCCAAAAAACTGAATAACATTTTTAGGGTGGTTAACATTTATATACAGAAGATAGTAAAGCAACTGTGTCTGATCTATAATATTGACGAATATGTAAATATTTCCTGATACAGCGAGAAGAGTAAAGGAAGATATAATCATAGACGTAGCAACAACAGCTGTAGTTTCCATTGCAGAGGAGGCCGCCTGTTCTTCCTAGCCTATCAAACATAAAATAAATAATCTTAAAAAAAGATAGAACAGTATAAAATTTTACTCAAACTGCAATCTGGAAGGATCTTTTTAGAATTACTGCATTTAGTGCAATTATCTCTATTATTTTCACATGCCGAGCACAAAAAACTACATTTTTCACATTTAAGTTAGTTTTTTCCTTAAAACCACCCTTCCTTGCACTTGCAATATGGTAATATCATATTTGAATCTATGCATTAATTACAGGTTTATTCATTATCACACTCTTTACACCTGATGCTAAAGCAGGTGACTAAAAAATGAAAAAAGAGAAATATAAATTATTGAATATTTTTTTTTAAATATAGTATTACTTTATTTAGTTTAATTTTCTGTTTATTGAGGAGGATTACTATCTTCATTTGGATTATTAGAAGTATTTCCATTTCCGTTGCTATTACTACCACCATTTTATGACTCTTCTACTTTTTTACATATGGAACTATCAGGAATCATATCCTAATATCCAGAAGCACATTTACATAAAGGCAAACTTCTCCCACTTTCACTTCCTCCAAGACAATTTGTACATTAATTATCATTTATACAGGATTCACATTCCGGAAGACAAGCTTAAAAGAAAAAGAAAATTAAAATAAATTAAATTTTATAAGCCAATGCAAAAAACCATGTATACCCTAACATTTTCCAGATAATTCATTGAAAAAAGTTCCAGCTGGACATGCACATAAATTATCCTTGTCTTGGCTAATGTCTTTACATGTTGAGCAAGAGTTTTGGTTTTGACAACTAAAACAATTTTAATGACATACTAAACATTCAGGATTATTTTGATTATTAGGATCTTCATAATATCCTATTTTACAAATGCAACCCTAAGATATATCTTGTCTTGTATCTGTACATGAAGAACATTACGTTGCATTGGAGCAGGAATTGCATTTGAAATTGCATTTAGTGCATGCTATACTTTGTCCTTCTTGAAAGTATCCTTCTTTGCATTCACAACCTTCTTATACTGATTTCCTAGTACTTTGTTCTACACATTCAGTGCAGTTCATTTCAGAAAGAGCGCATTTACTACACTAAATAAATAAATGAGTTTGGCATAATATTTTTTTATTATATCAAAACTTTACTTTAAAACCACATTGGTAGCAAGGGGGATTAACCCCGTCATCATAATAGCCATCTTTGCAAGCACACATATTTTGAGTTGACAATCTATTGACTTCAGAACAAGATGTGCAAATTGTGGCACTTGAGCAAGTAGAGCATTTATAATCACATTTTACACAATTTACCTAGCCTGCCTCGTAGTATCCAATTTTACAACTGCAGTTCAGAGAAGGGGTAGTTCTTGTACTTCCACCTGCACAAGTCAAGCAATTTTATATTTCATTCACACAAGTAGCACATTTATTTGGGCAATTTTTACACTGGGCTTAAGATCCATCATCATATGTACCTGGAGCACAAATACATCCCATAAAAAGGATCCTTGTAAAGTGAGAACAAGTCTAGCACTAGTTGGGTTGAGATGTGCATGATTCGCATTTATAACTGCAAGCTTAACACTATTAATTTCCATCCAAATAATAACTTTTTATACACTCACACTAGCCTGTTTGTAGGGTAAATTCCTTTTCTAAAGATAAAAAAATAGTAAGTAAAACGATATTAGGGGGAAAAAGTTTGTAAATCCAATTTTTTATAAATATTACTTATAGATTGGGCTGGCTAGCACATGTCCTGGTGTACGAGGCAGTTATCTGCATAACTGTCCAATTTGCAAGTACTTTGACCACAACAAAATGAAGATTCGCATATATTATTATTTATAAATGTTTCCTTATGAAAACAATCCTGACTCAAAATATCTATGTATTAACAGCTATAGTCACAAACACACTGATTTCCAAAAAATTTTCTAGGTTTTGTCAATGGATTGATGCTGTCTGAACTCATAATATTTTCTAGAGAACTAGTGGTTTTACAAGTATCGCACATACCTTCTTATGCATGATCTTGGCATGTTTCGCAAGAATAATAACACTACTTCACAACTTTTTTATACAAAAATAAAATAAATACTAAAGTAATAAATTAAGAGAATTATTTAAAAGTTTCAGTACCATAGGCAAATGCTGAACGACCTCCAAATATCAGATAGTTTGTATTCTATATAATAAAATTTGTATAAAAAAAAGCTTTTGGCAGTTTATATAGTATTTTATTTATATACTTTAACTTTTTAGCAGAATTAAATGGAATTATTATTTTACTTATGTGTAAATATTAATCTGATATTTACAACAGCTGAGAGAGTTTATAAATCAAAAACTTAATTTAAAATAAATTATAAATAAGATTATTATTATTTTAATAAAATTATAAAAATACTTAACAAATCTCCATTTTGATCGCCAGCGGCAAACTATCTTCCCTAAAATTTAAATTTTTTTTTTAAAATTTAATATATATAATTGTTAATACACTTAAAAAGCAAAGAGATTTGAAAGATATAGGAGTAAAAGATGTTGTCTCCTAAATTTTTAATTCTCTAATAATTTTGGGTGATAAACTCGGGGGAGAAAATTCTAATACTGAAATTTTATTTTTTAGTAAAAAAAAAAATAGCATCTCAATGATTTAAATTATACCTGCGAAATATTGAGAATCCCCCCAAACAACTATCAATCTTGTCCCCTTTTTTTAAAAAAATGTAAATATATTTTTATAAATAACAAAACATTAAAATTTACTTATATATGTGCCAATAAATTCATATTCACTGATATGGATATTTAATGAGTGAATAAAGGGGTAGATAAATTATTATAATCAGCTATAATTAAATTTTTTAGAAAATCCATTATTATCACAAGTGTAGATCCCTTGTAAATTAAATCATTTTATTATCAAATCATCAATATTTAATAAAATTTTTTACGGAAATTTATTCTAAACCTACAATATTATTACTCAATGGTTTAATCTCTGACATTGCGGTGGGGTATTCCTATGTGGCATCCAAATCATACTCTATATTATTTAAATAGTATATTTTTTTATTAATATTTTAAATCTTATTATTAGTCTTACGTGTTATATAACCATCTGAATGAGCAACTATTGCAATTTTAGATTATATATTAGTTTAAAAATCCTAATATAAAATTATTAAATTTAGTATATACTTTTATGTATTTTAAATTTTTTATAAAAATGAGAATTATATAAAAGGTATTTAGTTACGAATATTATTATCATTTTCAGCATATCTTATAGGGAATTTATTGTTGGGCTAGCTGGCTAAAATTAACTTTCATAAGCTATTCCTGACGAAGCTGAATTTGAGTTAATATTGAATTCTTAAAATTATTATAAAGATAAGAATTGAACCTTTTAAAATTATTTTTTAATTTACTATATATGAACTTTTTATCAATGGCTACCAAGTACTGCTACTATAAAAATTTAAAAATATAGAGTTACATAATCTTTTGATTTATATAGATACTTACTTTATAGAGTGATATTTAAGAAAATTTGGTGGTGGACTGAGAAAGCCAATACCTGACTATATTTCCAGTTAACAATTCAGAAACTAGTCGTAATTTAAAATTTCAATTATTTATAAATTTCCTTAACTAAAATTTTAATTTCATCAAAATTTATATAGATTTACCATATATATCTTTTTATAAAGCAAAAGCCACATATTTTTTAGTAGTCCCCTATAATTTTTATATCAAATATAATGAAAAAAGGATTTAATTTATTAATATCTAATTTAAAAATTACTGTGTAAAGGTTGCTCTCAAAATAATCAGCATCATCAATTGAATCTGGGACCGAGTAAGTTTTGTGATTCGAAAATTGATTATGATTTACAGGGAGATTTACAGTGTATTGTATTATAAAAGATATAATTATTAACAAAATTCTAACTATATCTGTCATATATTTTATTTTTATTTTATTTGTTATTGGTTTTCTTTTGATGGATTTTAATATGTAAACAATGAGTAATTAATTGATTAATAAGGTTTTAAAGAAATAATAGTTAAGAAGAAATAATACATTTAACACTTTCCTTTAGTTAATATTATTATAGAATATTTTCTTTTCTATTGTTATTGTGGTCTATATAAAAATTGGTTTGATAAAAATACTATTAAAAGAGAAATGAATATAATTTTTTTTATTATAATAAATACTATAAAATTTATAAAAATAAACTTATAATAAAATCATATTTCATTTGTCATATCTACTGTTTCATTCAATTTTTGTTTCATTTCAGTTTCCGGATTATTTTCTTTCTAAGGAGGGAAGAGCTTAGACTTAAATAGCTTCTAGAAAATGTAAACTGGTAACACCCCAAAAAGGAAGAAATACAATAAGAAAAAGTGAATAGTATTCAAGAAAAATTCACTTAAACCAGCAAATCTGATTTACTCTTAATTAACAATATCGCTTTAATATATTACTAGGACCCACGAAGGTATCATAAATAAGTTGGCAATTAAGGCCTTCAATATTCTCTACCCAATGCTTCCTTAATACCAATTGTAGTTATTGATGTGTCTGGCTGTGTGAGGAATTCCAAATACAGCTCCCACTAAAGCCCATAAACAAGTACTAACTAAAAAAGTAAACCAAGGTCCTATCAATTCATTATAAGGCACTCCACTAGGCAAGCTTCTTTTTGTGCTTTCACATTATACATAATTTTATATCCATTGGCTTGGTAAAAAGTCCTTTTAAAAAATAAGATATTTAATAGATAATATTTTCCATTTTTAATTATTTTTTACATTTGATCCACTGTAGAACATGCAAGATATTAATTAAGCCAATATAATGGAAAAGAACCAATAAAACACATTTGTTTTAGCATCTGTTCTTTGATTTTAAATGGTAGATTTTTTGATAACACTGTCAATTTCATTATTCAAGAATTTTAAAATCTGGAAAACAAGAATTCCATACAAAATGGTTATTCCAAAAGATGCCAAGAACAATATTCCCATAAACCATTATAAAAATGTCAGACCAATTCCTAACAAAGTCATAACTACCAAAAATACTATTTATTTCTTGCTAATTTGCTATTCTCCATTATGGCAGAATATAGAGTAGAAAATAATCAAGAAAAATAGGAATATCTACAATAGAATAAAATAATTAAATTCCTATCACAAGTAAAATACTTTATTTTTTATTTTACATCATTTGAAGGAAGATCATAAGTTGTTATACACACAGGAGATCCAATTTGTTGATTCATCCAATAAGGTCTGGCACCTCCGTAAATAAGTTGCAAAGTTCCTATACCATATTTGGCCAATAAAGTAATATATACTAATTTTATAGCCAGGTAGTTATCAAATGCGACATAAATGGTAGTAAATAAATGTGTATATAGCATAACGTTTATTTAAAAAACACTTGTGTATCCTAGCATGTCGAAAAAGAAATTACTTTCGAAAATTCCATAATTTTCATTATTTATTTTGACTAAATTCCAAGATTTTTATATTGCTTATATTTATTTGATTTCAGATTACTATAATTATTCATTGAATATTCTTTCAGCAATTATTAGAACACAAATCAAAAACACCTAAAAATTTATTTTATTTTAATATAATTCTTTAATACTTGATTTTGTTAGATAATTAATATAAATATTACTCCAATAACTCCAAAAAGAAGTCTATTTTTATATTTTTTAAGTTCTTCTGAACTACTTTCCATTTTTTTCCTTATAGAATTTTTATTACTAATTAAATTTATTTTATATTTTATTTGGTCAATTCTTATTAATTTGATTTAGTAAAAATAACAAAAAAAAATCTAATTAATGGAAAATTTATAGAATAAGTGCTACATACTAAAAAGAGTAATAAATTTTATCATTTAAAATTACAATAAAGTATGTAGAAATAATAAAAATTGAGCTAGATTATTTAATATTTAATATAAGTAATTTATCATAACATTTATTGAATAAACACAAAATTCTATCTATATTTTCATAAAAAATTTCATTTTAATGAGTTGTATTTAATTATAATATATTTTATTTTGTTTATATTAAAAGAATAAATTTTCAAAAAATTGCACAGCAACTTTTATTAGCTTTTTTACTTTATTTATACATTTGCTTAGCAGCTATATTTAAATCAGTACTCTTGGCAGCAAGAGCATCCAAATCCCCTTATCGCGCAAGCAATTTTTCCAAATTATCATGTAAAATTTCTTTGGTTTCCTCTAAGTTGCTTTCTAAGAGAATTAATTTGTCAGCATTTTTAGGATTTTAATATTTGACCAAATTTTCTTCTATTTTTGGGACTTTATAATTAGTATCTTTCTTTTCTTCTATCCATTTATAACCAATTTCCTTTACAAAAGTGTCTAAACTGTCTCTTAAAAATTCCTTAGCTACTCTAGGGGGATATTCAGCATCACAAAACACATAGGCTCCTACTTTTGCTTTTAAATCTGGGCATGCATTTATATAAACGAAATGCTCTTCGTGCTTTACTTTGTGAATAGTACCGGGCTCTATATCTTTCAAAGAATTTCTGCAAACAAATTTGAAAGATCCTTTGACAGTTCCTCTGGCGAAATAACTAACACTATCTAAAAAGTACTCTTCTTTCAAAATAAGTATTTCGTTATTTTCAGGATTTTATCCGCAAATTAATATTCCAAGAATTTTCATTTTAAGAACTTTTTTATATTGACCAGTGTATATATAAAGAATTATTTTATTTTATTTATTTTTAAGCTTTTAAATTAAATTACAATTCAAGAAATATTAATAATTGATTAATTAAATACTTATTTCAAGAAATAAAGTTATTTCCCTATTATTGTGAATAAACGCTATATAAACTTATCGATTGTCAGAATACTTGTAAATTCGGTGTAATATATTTTAAAGTCCTAAGAATTCTCTATTTAAAAGTGAATATATTGTATTATATTTATACTTTTATGTTTAACACTAAATTATTTATGATAAGCAAATACTTTCTAAAATATCTATAAATACTATATAGAAAGTTTTTACAAATATTAAATATTATACATTTTTAAATAAATAAATATTAACTATATTAAAAATTAAAGATGTTTTGTAGTTAAATAAGATATAATATATCAATTCATAACATATATTTAGTTCAAAGACGAGTGATTTCATATAAAATAACTTTAGATTATTATTTAAACGATAGCAATGGATCAACAATATTTTTTTTCTTTATTAAATCGGTTTGCGTTATGAAATCAGTTTCAAATTAATTAGCTATTTATAAACTATGCTATTAACATAGTAATTATATTCTTTTTTCACTTTATAGTCCTAGTTTTTCTCCCAAATCACTATAAAGAAGTAAAAGTCTTCCTTTTTTACTAATTTTTGGATTTTATTAAGTCTTTATTCTATTCCAAGAAAATATCATATAAAATATTGATTATTTGAGTTTATTAATTCATTTCATATGAAAAAAAATTGTTACCTGAAAATTCAAATATTTTATTCAAAAACTATTCAGATGGATCATAATTTCCATTATCTAGTGAGTGTTAAGAACTTAATTATTTGGCATTAATCCAAGGGGGGTTTGCCAATATGAAATCATAAGATTAAGGGAAACTTTGTATTAAATATAAGAAAATTAGTTGGAATATATATATATCTATAACTTTCATATAAATATTATTAATAAACATATTTTTACTGCCACGAATCAAATTTCTTTGTTATTTCTTCATCTTTCAAACTTGCAAAATCCATTTCTTGAGCATTGTAGTTATTAGCTACATCGACTATCTAAGAATTTAATCTGGCACATTTAACTGCTTCTGGATTTATATCTATTGCATATACTTCATTTTCACTTGACTATTGGTTAAACATCAGACCCAATATTCCAGTACCACATCCTAAATCAATAATTTATCTTGGAGTAGCGAAAATATTTCTGGTATTTTTAAAGAATTATTCAAATAACTTATAATAGTCTTATTTGGTAGGAGGCCATACTCCATATAATGGGAAGATTTTTTTATTATTTAAAGTTTCAACTTGAATACCTAAAATAAAATGTAAGCAAATAAAGTTTATACTTATTAATAATTATAGAGTGTATATTTATTTACCTGTTTTTTCATATTGATCTGCAGAATTTATTCCTAAAAATGATGAAATGGGAATCAAAAAATCATGTTTTATGACCTAAGTTCCGGGCATATAAAATTTATTGCAAAACTTTTTCATTAATCCAACATCAGGAAATCCTCCTTTGACTCTTAATGATCCATCATAGTTGACTACCATGCATAGTCTATCCAATAAGTTTTTTTTCTCTATTAATATCTTTCTATTTAAATTAAATACTTCGTTTGCACTTTTGCATTTCGAAAAAGGATTCTTTGGTTTTTTTATCGTTCCAAAGTAAAGTTCATTCATTAATTTATCCATACTTTTATAAAGTTGCAATATATTTTAGTAATTGCATTATGGACTAAAGATAACTAAGCTATTTCTATCATTTTTTAGGATTTTTCTTAAATAATTTTTGGGAGTATTATTTTATAAATAGTAAACATTCCTAAATATAAATAAACATTAAATTGCTTTATTTATTTTTTTTATTTATAAGAATTATTATATTTTTACTCAATTTTTTCTATGTGCTTCTCAAGCAAGTCACTTTAAATGAGTTTTAAAAGTCCAAATTTGGTGTCTAATACATATTTATTTTAATTATCTTTTTGATCTATCTCAAATTTCATTTTTTCAGTGTTTTCAATTGAAATATATTATTCTTCAACTAAATCTTCTACTGTTATATCTCTTTCAGACTATTCCTCTAAATCTTCATTTTAAACAATGTTTTCTTAAATTTTTTCAATATTATTTTTTATTCTCGCAATACTTGATTATTATCTGCCAAAATATCTTATTGTATTTTAGAATCGCTAAAATTATATATGGGAAAGTTATTTAATTTAATTGTTCTATTAGTATTTTCTATTTTAAACTAAAATCTGACAGTTTTATATATTGATTTTATGGTTCTCATATTAAAAATTGGATAATTATACTCTTTTTATTTATTTTTATCAAGAATTTAGGAATTATTAATGCTTTATATAGATAATTTTAATTTACGGTGAAAATAACCTCAATCTATATACTATTGAAATGTATGGTATTATATAGTTAAAAAAATTATAAGATTTCAGTAACAATACAATTTTATAAATTTGCATTCTATATTTATAATTTATACAGAAAATTTGATTTCCATGTTATTAAAAATTATAATTTTGTATAATTAAAAAAAGAGCGACAAACTATTTAGTGTTTTTATTTTTTATATCTTGACTAAAAGATTTACTTAAAGTATATAGTTTAAATATTAAGAAATAAATATACCTAACGACTTTAAATTATTTTTATTAATATTTCAATTATATATTCAATTAATAGAAAAGAAATTTTATCTCATTTTTTGTTTTTTCTTCCGACGGTAGCGGCTTTTTTGGATTTAATATCAACTTTAGATAAAGCTATGATTAAAAAATTATATTAATAAATATTTAAGCTTAGTTTTATGTCACTTACAACAATAAATATATGTGTATGGTTATTATTGATATAAATCTTGTCGATAATAACACATATTTATCAAAAAATATGAATTCTTTAATTTATTTTGTAAGAATGCATTTTATATGTCTAAGACTAAATTAATATTATCTCTATTTCAACTGCTTCTTTCACGTTTATCGCAATATCCATACACATTTTTTATATTATTATTGTTGTTGTTCAATTCATTAAATTAATTTTTTACAGGCAGGGATAGATTGTAAGAGTTTTTGGGCTTTATCTTTATCGGAGGTTTTGAAAGTGTAAAGGTATCTTTTTCCTCTCAATTTGAATTTAGTGATATTTTTTCCATGTTTAATGTATAAGACTATTAGTTTATAATAAAAATGTTAATTATTTTTCACTATACTATTATATTATGTTAAAAAAAGCTGATATATAAAACAATTGTGCTACCTTTTTTTTCAGCGTTTCTGGCGTCTTATTTATCGGATTTGTTTCCTTTGGTGATGTTTAAGAATTTTTTGATATCCAAAATTTCTTTAGGCTATAATAAAAAAAATGAATGAGTTAGGATAGATACGTATTCGTTATTATAAAAACTATCTTTTAAAATGATTCGCTATATTTATATTATAAAAGTTATCAATAATTGTTACCATTTTATTTTCTCTACTATGTTGTCTTTAAATTATCTATTAATTATTTAGGATTTTTGATCAAATAATTAAGTGGGTAAAATTAGCCTTGTATTAATAAATTTTAATATATATTAATAAAAACACATTTTAAAAATAAAACAACATAGATTATAAAGAACTCAATCACAAAAATTTATAGTTATTACTAAATTTATAAAATAATCAATATATTGAAATCAAATAAATTCTATTTCTCTTAATAGCTGCAATTTAATAATTATCTTAAATAATTATTTATTTTATATAAATATTATGCTTTTTTAAACTTTATATATTTTAGAACATATGAATATTATATATATATATTATTTTTAAAAATACATAAAAAATTATAAATTAGTTTTTAACATTCATAGTTTAGGCTAATATATTATATTCCTTATATCAATAGAAGATTAACTTCTTTTGACAGATTATGGTAAAATATTATAAATCATCCAAAATCCACTTTTCATTAATGGAAGCAGAAAGCACTAAAATATATATGGTGTAGTATGTTTAATCAAAGGAATTTTAAGAGAAATCAAATAAAAAGTAAAAATTATATGGAATAATTTTTCAATAAATATCCCTAAACATTCTTAAATCCTATTCTTTTTATTATCAATATTAAATTTTTTAAAAATTCTATGTAATCTTCTTTAAGTTATTAATTAATAGCTCCCTGTATCAATATATCCAAATATCTTATAAAAAATTAACATAAAATAACTTTTATTTTTTGTATTTTTAGTTATTTCAAAATATTTGTTAAATTAAATATCAGAAATATATATATATACCTTTTAGACGGATATTATATTTAATTCGTTATATTTTGTATTTCAATTTCCTAACAAGCTTTAAATGTCCACGCTTAAATATTTTATCCAGTGTATGATTGACAATTTAGCAATATTGGATAGTATCCCTTTTTATTGAGACCACCTCCCCCTTCTGATTTTTATAGGGTTAAAAAATCATCATATTTTATTCTGTGTAGAATACCATGTACCTAGCTACCTATATAAAGATTATTTAAATATTATAATAATTGAGTTTTTAAGTTTCCTTAAATGAGTTCTAAGTTCTCACTGTAAAATATTACCCTCGCACTATTATATATTTCCGAAAACACTTTCTCCGAAAGGATAACCAGCATAATCGAATGTCAATTTCCAATTTTGAAGAATACCTTTTTCCTAACTTATTGCTTTTAATCCTCTTTTTTTCTTAAATACCATATTATTCATGTTCGATCCATATGCAAATTCCCATACATATCTTTTTAAACACATTAGATAGTTTTATGTAAATTATAAAAATGTTAAAAAGTTCATCTGTACTATAAGAAAAGTAAAATTAATCACCCTTATTCATCAGCTTCTATTTTTGGTAACAATCCATATCGACATGCCTTTAATATTTCACTTTTTTATTTCATTTTTTTGTTCTTTTAGTAGAAAATTTATTTGTTAATTTATTTATTAATATTACTATTCTATAAAATAATCAATCATAACAATATAAAAATAAATAGAATATATTATCTTATATTTATAATAATTATAATATTATGTAAATCAAATTTTTTTTCAAATTCTTTGTTCAGTATCAACGAAAGTATAAGGTTATTAAGTTATATTTTTATTGTTTTTTCTACTTTTTAAGTAAGTTTATTTCATTTTAAATGCAAGAATCACAATAACACTTAAGGAGACAATTGTAGAAAGAATGATCCAGATAAGGGTAAATGCTTATCTCTACGATTTCTAAGAATCAAATCCAAAATTAGTTTTAAAATTAGATGTTGATGGAGCTTAGGTACACATATCATTAATTTATTTTTCTGTCAAAATTTAGGATTTCATCACATTCTCCTTAAATTCCGAATACAAGCAATAGATTTCTTTTTTTCCACAAACATATTAATATTTTCCATCAAATTTAACAGCTACTTGAGCTTGTCCATCAATCATGTGTAATTCTAAAATTACAGAGGCAGCAAAGTATGGTCTATTGTTGCAATTAAGAGCAGTTGTGGCTCCTAGCCAGTATTTGTCTAATACACATTAATAATCAGTTAATCCTAATCCGACCATAGCTCCAGCTTAAATAAATAAGATATATAATTCAATAAATGCTTATTTAGTATTAAAAAAAAATCTCAAGGATATTTCGTTACCTACATTATTATCGTGACCTGAATAAATAGCCATTTTTAGTTAAGATTTTGAATTTTTATCTAAAGCAGTGTCGAAATTTTACATCCATTATTCAAATGTATAGGTGTTTTGCAATTAAACTGCTTAAGGACTTCCTTCTTGCAAGAAGAACCAGTGGAGAGTGTCTAACTCTGTTAAGTTTTTCCATAACTAAGTAGTAACTCCAGCAGGCATGGGGTATCCAGCATTTAAATCAGAAACAAGAACATCCCAAACATCTTCAATATTATCAAAATCTAATTCTCCATCTGAAATAATATAAATTAACTAATAGAAAAGCTTTTTTTTTTAAAAATATTTGATTATTTTTACCGTAATCAATCAATCTTTCATAACTTTTATAGGTTAATGCGTAGTTTTTATTAATCTCATCTAAAGTTGATTTTTTATCTACTTTGTAAAATTGTGTTTTAATTTACTAGTAGTTTTTGCAGTAGTCAGGAGGATAGGGTATTACTTTAACATCGACATGTACAGGAGTAGGCATGTATTAATTAGGAAGGGGGACATTAGAAGGCAAAAAGGTAGGCTTTTTAGCTCCTTTAAAAGGAGGCAATTTATCATTTTCATCTACAAGATCATTCATTGTTTCTCCTTCTGAAGGAGGATATATAGAGTATAATTAAGAATAAGCGCTTTATTTATTTGATGAATAATAAAATATTTTTAATTTAAAAATAATCAAGTTAAAAAAGAAAATGCTTTTTTACCTTTGCAAAGTTCTATTAAAATCTGTGCATCTAACATAAATTTAATTCCAATTTAATTTTTTATCTAAAAATCCTAATTTTTCTATATATTCTTCTCTTATCATTTTACCCAATCCATAATGTTATCTCATCCCTGTGGGAGTTAATTCTCCTGCTATTTCCCTTTTTAATAAAAATTATGTATTATGTTAGATGACTTAAATGTATATTTTGAATGTTTATTACGTGGTATTGTCAGAATCATAGGTATTTTTTACAATAGTACCTCTGGATCCATGTCTAAATAAATAGTTTACAAAGAGTAATTCTGATTTAATGACAGAAATTAATAAAGCAGAGAAAAAAAGCAACTTTTGAAATAGAGAATTCATTTTCTCCTTATTCTTTTTATGTAATATATTGTATTAGATGTAATTTATTAATTTAAGAGTTATTCATACTACTTAAAGAATTTATGCTATTAATTAAATTTATTATTTTTGATAGAATAAATAAAATAGAGAAATAATATATCAAACTTTTTCTCAAAAAATATTTAAAAACAGTTAATTGATTAAAAATATTTTTTAAATTAAAATTTTTCATTATAATTAAGGCTTAACTCCTCCATACGACTAATTACTAGTATCTTTAATAATATCTTTAGTTACCACATCTTTGGCACTTTTTACCTTAACAAATGTATTATAATTAATATTAGCTAACTTAAAATTATTTTAAATTAAATTACTATATATCCAACATTTCCAACAGCTCCTAGTCCTTCTTTAGCTACTTCACTTGCTTCACTTCCATATTATTTGTCAATAACACCTACTGATGCTTCTGAAAACCCTCTTCCAACTTAAGGGAATATAAAATATTATTAAAAAAAATTGAAGATATTTAATTGAAAATTTACTTTCGCAAAGAGCTTCAAAACAACCATCATATACTGAAGCAACAGCATGAACAGTTCCTTTTCCGACATTAACTACGTCTTCATAATGTTTATGAGATTTAATTTTGACTCCTGTATCACTGGCTTCTACTTCTTTTCCAACTTCTTTGGCTGCAGTTTTTAAAGCATGGTACAATGCTTCAATCTAGGCTCTAGAGTATTATAACATTATGCTTGATGTAGTTTTTACCCCTCTTACTTTTTACATTGTTTTTTAGTCTACATGAACTTCTTTTGGTTTAGTTATTTTGGTTTATATAAATTAACCTCCTATTTCATTTAAAATAAAATTCAATGATTATAACCGACTCGCCCATATTTTAAAAATCAAATTTTTATTACCTGCTTTTATACCCTTTGATACATATTTGGCACCTTGTATTAGTCCTTATCTGATGTAGTCACCTCCCAAGTGAATAAAGGCTCCTATTTTCTTAGAGCTTAGTTTTTAATCATCTTCTTAAGAAACCTATTTAACTAATTCAGGATCTTTAATCTACCCACTTTTGACAGCATCTACCACCATTTATTATTAATCAGGAACAACAAAATGGGAATTTTATTGCAAAACACTTTCTAAACAGTTTATTAAATCCATAGAGGTACTTACAGGGATACCAATACCGTAGTGGCCTCCTTCTTTTGGCATTACATAAACATTTTATTAAAAAGATCTTTATTATTCCTTCATTACTGGTATTTCACTATTCAAGGTGTATTCCCAATTATTCATTTTTAAAACTATTTTAAAATAAATTAAGTTAAGTAATTTTTGGAAAAAAATATTTCATGTGTTGATAAGTTATTGCTTTTATTAGAAAATTTAAATAATATTTTACTGTGTAAATTTAATTATTAAATTTGATAAATCCCCAAACTTCCATTGGTCAAATTTTTAACACTTGATCCATTTTTTTCGACTACTGAACAATTGGGGATTTCAAAGAGAAGATTAAGTTAATATTATTATTCCATGTTTCTTTTTCTATTTTATTGATATTTTTTTATTTTTTAGAAATTAATTAATTACATTACTCTTAATATAAAAACTGATATACACACATATATATATATAGAGTTTTTCTATATTAAGTAAAATATAAATAGAACGAATTATACTATAATATATAGTAAACGAATTATCATATAAATTCCGTGTAAGATTTCATTAGATGAAATAACAATATTTTGGTATTACAGTCTTCCTAATTATAAATTGTAATAAAATTAATACTATAGAGATTTTTATAATTTAAATAAGATTTTATAAAACTATAAAAAATTTTATTTAAATCAGATTTAAAAAATAATAAAATATAGTTGTAAATGATTTATTTTTTATATATTCAATTATAAATTATATAATTAGTTTTCATCCATATAAATGTTTAATTTAATTTGCATTTAGTCTTTTTTTGGGATCCCATTCTAGCATTTATTTTATTCCTTCAGCTAAATCTCTGCTTACATTTTTAGATTCAATTAAATATTTTTTTAAATTATCCTTTAATAGTTTTTAATCATCATTCATTCCCTGCACAGGCTTTAAAGTTACTAATTCATAGCACACAAGCCCAAAGGAAAATATATCACTTTTAAAGGCATTATAAGCTTCTGAATTACCTTTAGATACTCTTCCTGATATATAATTGGTTTTCTATTCTGGTGATAAATATATTAAAGTTCCAACAAGGGAATGATAATTCGTAGCTAGTTTTGTTCCCTCTATTTCTTTGGCTCCTCCTAAGTCACTGAGCTTCCATTTATCACTTTTAAAATGAATAAATTTGATATATACACTTATTATTATTCTATTTTTTAATGATAATCTTACGTTAATAAGATATTATTAGGTTTAATATCTCTATGAGCCATTTTTAATGTTTCATGCAAAGTAAATAGAGCGTTTGATAGATTTTTTAATATTTAAAGAATTTCTTCTTGTTTGATAAAAATATTTTTTTATCGGAATTCTTTAAAGTAATCCATAAGAGATTTTTGAGCTAATTCGAAAACTAAAACCAGTTTTTTTTTTACTGAGACATTGTCTTTAGTTTCAACTAAGAAATATTTTTCTAGTTTTATTACATATTCTGTTTATTAGTTAATTTTTTTTAATATCATTGCTTCTTTCAAACCTTCTTAAAATGCAATATCATTATTGGTAAATTTCAACTTTTTCATTGCAACTTCTTTTTCTCTATAATTGATAAATAATTTTGAGATATTTTTTTAATTTAATTAATAAAAATTCAATATTATGTTACTAAATTTTATCTAAATATTTGTCAACTATGGCGAAAGTTCCTTCTCCCAAGTGACCTAATCTTGAATACATTGCTTAAAATTTTGTTTTAGAAATTAAGTCAATTTTGGAATTTTAAATCTAGTACACCATCGTTTTTTCTTACAAAGCATCTAAAGATAGTATTTAATGAAACCTTAAATAATGAAATAAAGAAGTTCTAATATATTTTTACCACTATTATTTTATTCCTGCTATTATTACATAGTAAGTAATTCTTAGCTTAAACTTTGGTATTTAAATTTTCTTTTTTTTATACAATACACAACTAATATTATAAGAATGATAATGAAGCACACTATGGCAATTATGACATATATCCACCAGTTAGAAGATTTTTAAGAATCACCAGGCTTAATTTCGACACAAAGATGACCTACTTTTTTAAAACCACTGTCACATTTCGAAACACACTCTCCAACTTATAAAAGAAGGTTTTCATTACAAGACTTGCAGTCCTAAAAGCTTCCTAAAAACAATATATAAATAATTAAATTTATGTTGTTAAATAGGATTTTAAATACCCCCAGAACAAGTTAAACATGAGGAATAACAAGAAACACATTTTTCACTTTTTAAATAATATTAATCGTAGCAGCTTGTACATTTAGTCGCCTTTTCCGTGCACTCAAGACAATTATCTTAACATTTTTAACATACTTTAGCATCACTATTTTATTTTGACTCTGAAGGATAATAGTGGGATAGACATTCTAAACTGCAAAGATTCTAATCCTAGGTATAGTAATAGCTGCTTTCACACTCTTAGCAATTATCTTTTTAATTTTGGCATTAGGTACACTTTGAATCACACTTTTCGCAGGCATTTTTATCGGCAATCTTATAAAATCCTTTGTCACATTTCTAAACACATGTGTTTACTTACAATAAATAATCACTTAAGCATTCTAGGCAAATGTGTCCTTCATTCATACACGTTTTGCAATCTGAAACAGAACATGATTTGCATTAAGATTCTAGTTAGTAAAAATAATATATAATTTATTATATTTTGTTCAAATTTTAATTTATAGGCTTTACTTTTATCTTTAACTTCTAAGTATGTTCCATCAGCACATTAATCACAGTTATTTTCAGAAGAACATATTTCGCAATCTTTTGTGCATTTTACACATTATCTCTTATCTTTATCTCCAAAATATCCATCTTAACAATTTTTCACACAAGATTGGTTTTAACCTTCTCCATCCTAAGTTAAATAATATCCCGTATCGCATAAATTACAAGAAGTATCATTTTTGCATTGTTGGCAATTTATAAAGCAAGATTCACATTTTTGATCTTTTTCAAAATATTAGTCTTCTGGACATTTTTTAGGACAAGAATAAGTTTATTTTTGAATTAATAACACGAAATCTAATTATTAAATTATATTAATATTTAATTAAATATTAAAAAAATAATATAACCATTTTGTTTACCTTTTTCACACTTTTAACAATTAGCATTTGCTGTGCAAGTTATACAACTTTCTATTTCACATTTTTCACATAATTAAGTCAAAGAATTAGGATAGAAATAATATCCACAGTCCTGTGTACACGAAATCCTTCCATCATTTTCCTATCTATAATAAGAATCTTGACAAGAGGTACAATCCGTATTATTTTAACATTATTTGCAATATTAGAAGCAAGAATGACATATTTAGTCTTATTCATAGTATTCATCGTGAGGACAAGCGTTTATACAAGTGTAATCATTATTTATGATTAAAAGTTTTTTGTCTAATTTAGAGATAAATAATAATTTATCCAATTTAATATAAAATATCTAATTATTACCATTAGCACATTTAGAACAGTTATCTAATTATGTGCATTATTGGCAATCATTTACTTAGCAGACCTTACATTCTTTTGATTATGTATCTGGAAAATAATAATCCCCGCAATTTTCTGTGCAAGATTCTGAGACCTCATCTTTTTTTTAAAGTATTTATTCTCACATAGAGTGCACTAAGTAATAGATTCACAATTTAAACAATGTGAAAAACATTTTTAACATTTTTAATCAATTGGAAAATATCTTTCAGGACAATTTTCAAGACATTAGATTTACCCTTCTCCATCGTCCAGTAATAAAAAGTCTATAAAAAAAAATAATTTTTTTTAATTAAAATTTATTTAAAAATAAAAAATTACTGGTTTAACATTATTAGCAATTGTTAGCTTATGTGCATTTTTAACATTTACTTAATTAACAATTTTAACATTAATTTGTTTCAAGGTCTGGATATTTTTAATCTCCACAATCACTCGTACAAGTGTCTTTGTTATCAGCTGTTAATACAAAATAAGGTTGCTCACATTTAGAACACTAGCTATCTTTCTTACAGTCTAAACAATTTTCTATACAATTCTGACACTTACCATCTTTTTCATAGTATTTTTATTGAGGGCAATTATTTTGGCAACTATAATTTTAATCAATAACAAGTAATACTTTTCCTGTAATGTAAATAAGTATTATTAATGATTAGTTGATAATAAAATAATATTTTAAATCACCTTAGAAACATACTGAGCAATCATCTTTTTAACTGCAAACTTTGCAATCAGTTATTCCACACAAATTACAGGAATGGCTTTAAGTATCCTTATAAAAGTAATCTCCACAATCCTATGTGCATACATCTTTATTATCTTCTTACAACTTATTAAAATAAGAATCCTCGCATAAATCGCATTTTTATGAGTTTTTACATTTTTTACAATTTGCTAAACATTTTTCACATTTCAAATTATTTTCAAAATATTTTTCAGGACAACTTACAAGACATTCAAACTTCCCTTCTCCATCGTCTAACAAAAGTGTACCTATTAAAAAATATTATTAATATAATATAAAGGCATTCAAAAAAGTTATGGTTTTACCAGATTCACACTATTAGCAATTGTTCGCCTTGGTGCATTTTTAACATTTATTTACTTTACAATTTTAACATTAATCAGTTTCAAGGTCTGGATATTTATAATCTCCACAATCTTTTGTGCAGGTGTCTTTATTATCAGCTGTTAATACAAAATAAGATTGCTAACACTTAGAACACTAACTTTCCTTTACGCATTTTTAACAATTATCTATGCATTTCTCACATTATCTATCTTTTACGTAGTATTTTTCTTCTGGACATTATTATTGACACGAATATTACCCCTCATCATTAATCAGTAGTAACAAATCTTTTAAAGATAAATATTAGAGTATTAATAACCAAATTTAATTTTATTCATTAAATAATATCAATAAAATAGTTACCTTGTGTACATTATTAGCAATTATTAGACTATGTACATTTTTAGCATTTATCAACTTAGCAAGATTTACACAAATTATCAGATTTATCAGCATAATAATAGTCTCCGCAATTTTCAGTACATTGTATAGTATCTTAATCTATTTATTTTTTAAAATATTTTTCATCACAACTTTGACAGTCTTTTGCGGTCGTGCATTTCATACATTTAGATAAACATTTTTAGCAAGTTTCTCCTTACTAAAAATAATAAGTTTCAGGGCAGTTTTCTAAACATTAGTATAATTAATTTTCGTCAATCAACATCTTGAAATCTTATAAAAAACAAGTAAAATTTAAATATGATTTTATTATTATATTAAAAATATAATATATTACTATCTTAGCATTTTAAACAGTTGCTCTCTTAAGAACACTGCAAACAATTAATAACTCCACATTTTTCACAGCTTTTCTAGGTAGGATAATATTAGTCTTCACATTAAGTACACGATGATAATGATTTACAAGCTAAGCATTTATCGAAACATTAGTCGCAGGAACCTTTTTATTCGTTGTAAAAGAATGACTGCTTGTTTTAACAATCCTCAATAGAAATACAATTTGGATTTTATTTAATTTTTATATATTATTAAACACATTCTGTACAGTCGTCAGGGTTAGTGTTGTTACATCTTTAACAATTTTCATTACACTAAATAACTTTACAACTCCCGTCGCTCACTTGAAGAGATTATTTATTATCATACTAAATCAATTATTTCCCACATCCTTATGCATCAAAATCTATAAATAATCTGTCTAATTGCTTAATTTAAGTACTTAATTGTTAAAATAGACTTTGCAACTAATTTGTAATACTCTTATCTGAATTTCTTTAAATCATGATTATTTTTAATTTAAAATAATTTGTTCATTATTCTAATATATTTATTATAATTTACCTAAATAACAAGAATAAATTTTTAACATTTGGAGATCCATTAAAATCTAAACCTATTATTGATTGTGTTTTTCCATCTCTAATTAAAAAAAAAATATTATATTTTTTTATATTTAATAAATGACATTGCTATTTAAAGAAGAATATTTTACGAGAAATCCAATGTAACATCAGTTAATTTAGGCTTTTAAGAAGTCATTTATGTTAAACTATAAGGACCATTACTTATTTAATTTTATCTATAAATTAGTGTAATTATATATTTATACTCCTCAAATTTTTATAAAATTTATATATTATTTTTACGAAAAATTATAAGAGATTTTAGATAAATTTTAATTGGTTTATCCTAAAGATGTAAAGTAAAGAAAACTCATATCGCTTATTCCACAATGTGAAAAATCTAAATATAATTCTTCTATCTTAGAATATTAAGCAAAAGAAGTTTAAAACTTATAATAATTAATCCCAGTAAAATTAGGAGCATAAACACTAACTATTTTTATTAAATTTTTGCTTTGAAATTGACTGATTTTACTCATATCTGAGTCAAAATCATTTTGAGTATAATTATCTAATACACATGTAATTTTTCCATTTTATATAGTAACTGACTAAATAGCTAATTATATTGCAATAATCAATATTAAAAATAGTTTTATCATTAATTTCGACTATAAACAATTTTATTCAAGAAAAACTTTATATATTTATATTGGTTATTTAAATATTTAAAAATATTACATTTAAAAAGTATTTTAGATCCTTTTTTTTTGTATATTTATATGATTGGTTTCTTGTTTTTTTATTGTATTATTTTATTTATTTGTCTTTTTATCGCATATTTTATTTATTTAATCTATCGCATTATTACATATATTAGAAATTGTATTATATAGTGCTTAAATAATATATATATTAGTTTTATTCACTAGAGTTTATATACTAATTATTCTATAAATATTTAGATATTTATTGAATAAATCAATTTATTCTTATTTAATAATTATATGTGAATATAAGAATTTCGAAGTTTTTTAAGTTAATAATAATTCGCTATTAATTATAATTTTAGTTAGATTAAAATTAATTTTGTATTATTATAACTACATTCTATGCAAATTATAAAATATTATTATTTAGTTTTAAAACTATAAACTTTATCTAATTTAATAAAATATTAAAAGTTTAATTATTAGAAATAAATTTAGAATGTTTTTCTAAAATTTCTATTTAGATATAATTTTAAGGTCATACATTAGAAAATATTATAGTTTTTAAATAAGAATGTCTGCTAAACTTTTTAACTTGCAAAAAAATAAAATGTATAAATTTATTTTATAATATCATATTGATATATAATTAATATATATTATAAATATTATTTTATTAAAAATTAAAATTTACTAATTAAATATGTTAAAACTATTAATATCATATATTTATATAAAAGAATTCAAATAAATTTTTGCAATCAGGACATGTTTTTTACTATAATTCAGATCTATGATATTAACATAGAAGACAATATTATATATATTTTTGATCTATTATTTCTTCAAGTATTCCTATGTCTTCAAGAGATTGAATTTAATTTAGACCTCCAATAAATTTTCCATTAATGAAAACTAAAGGTATTCTTTCTTCGATATTGTTTATATCAAAAATAAATATTTATGAAGAAGAAGAATTTTAATTATTTTTATTAGTTTAAATTTCGTATTTCTTAATTTTTAGCTGATCAATTACGTATTAAATATATTCCTAATTTTTTTGATTATCTACCAAGTCATGGAAATTATAATTTAAATTTTTAATATCAAAAATTAAAGTTATTCTTTCAGTATCTTTTCTAATTTATAAATTTTATTTTAAACTTGTTGAATAAATATCTATTCCGGGTAAATTACTTTGCTTCTATAATTATTTTATTTATTTTTTTAATAAATATTCAAAAAATTTACCTTAGATAAGAAATGCTGCTTTATCGAATTTTGTTAATTCTTAATATAATCCTGCATTATTATTTTTTTTTTATTAAAATGATTGAGGATTCATAAGTAAAGAATTTAGTTAATATGTTTTTTCTTGGTTTTATTTTTATATTTAATATAAAAAATATTTTATTATCATAATATTTAAAAAACATTGATAAATTTTATATAATATGATAAAATCTAATCGGCTGGGAAAATTAAAGCAGTCATAAAAAATAAAAATCGATAAATGCATAAATTAATAATATTTTAAAAACATGCCATCCGATTTTTAATATGATTTACTATAAAAAAATTTAATTTAATTATAAAAATCAATTAAGTAATAAAGTAGTTTGTTTTTATCATATTTAATTAATATATTTATCATAAATATTAAATTATTACTTAGATATATATATATATTTAGTAGTAAAAATATATATTTTTATTAAATATAAAGTAAGAAAAATACAATTTGAATAAAAAAAATTATATTTTTTATTATTAATTAATGAAAACTTATATATGTATATTTTTATAAACGATGAGTAAAAATTAACAAGAAGCTGTATTTTTAATATTATAAATAAAGTCATGATAATAATAGAATTTAAAAATATATAAATTTTTAAACTATTACCATGATTATTAAAAAAATACTAATACAAATTATTGACTTGTTAAACTTACTTATAATTGTTGATAATAATAAAATATATATATTTTAATCTGATTAAATCTAAAATATTAAAAGGGGATTCAGTCCAATTATTACTATATAATTACAAAAAATATAATTAAATAAACATTATAAAGCATAAATTTTCAATGGAAATTATAGGATAGCATACTTAAATCAATTAATAAATCAATATTTTCAGTATTGGGTAAAATGTAGCAAATAAGATAGGAGAATTTGTGGATTAAAATTCAAGAGATTAACTTTCAGCTACATGCAAATATTTCAGAAAAATTTTCAAAGAAAATTCTTATTTTGTTATTCTTAGTTGTTTTCAGAAATATTTTTCTACAGAAATAGAATATTTTATCGACTGCGGAGATGATGAAGAATATATAAAAGACAAAAATGAAAAGGATAACAAAGTTATCCGACGAAGCCAATATACGCAATAATATAAAAATATTTTGGAAAACTCATCTATTATAGCAAATAATTGGATAAAAATTTGGGGGAAATAATAGGAATATTTTAATGATATTGACTTTAAGGGATTTTATAAAAAGATGATTTAAATATTTAGAGATCCACCACTCCCTATTTTAAAATTAAGAAGAGAAAACATAGGACTGCACTGTTAAACTTGGATGTAAAATGATTTAGCTGAAGTTTTATATGAATCAGGCTAGAGGTAATAATAATAATTGTGCCATATAATAAATATTTAATATTAATAAATTCTTATAATAAAATGCTTAGTTATGGCATTTAATTTAAAAAAAAAAAGTTGCTAATATAAATGAAAACATTTTAAAAGTTTTTATTTTATAGAGCTTAGTTTTATTATTATTTATTGATTAACTTTAAATAAATTAAATTTTAACAGATTTTATTAATTAAATCAAATTTGTCTATATGATTAAAAAGAAATTTATTTAAAAATTATTTTTTTTATATTTATTAAAATATTTCCTAGTATTGGCCTGATGAATTGCTTTGACGAGGATAATATTGTGAAAGAGGCAATGAATTATTTAAATGAAAATAAAAGAAAATTTATTGATGAAATGATATAATTTAGTGAAAAAAGCAAAAATAATAAATAATTAATATTAGAATTACGATGGTATATTATAAAATCATAAAAATTATTGCATTTTGATGATGGGAAAAGTTAAAAATAAAACATGTTTAAATAATAATAATAAAAATAATACAATGGTTCAATTTAGGAAGGCAACACATTTTATTAATAGAAAAAAGAGTGTGAAGAAGAAGTTAGTTCTGATGAAGACCTTCCTTCTTTAGAATTAAACCTTTCAAAGTAGAAAAGTAATATAATTGAATAAAATCAGCACATACTATTGACAAATAAAGTTGATGGGTTTAAATAAAGAGGGAATACAAATAATTTCTATTAAAAATTATAAAATCCCTAATTAATAAAAGAATGCAGTAGAGAGAGCAAATAAAGTATGGAATTTGAAGGAATTCAAAACTAAAGGGAAGAATCAAAAGAGTAGGGAAATAATTAAAGCATTGATTTTAATTTTTCCAGTGATTTCTTGTGTTAATTGCCATTGATACTTTAAATATATTTGAATTTATATTTTATGATACTTAACCAAGTAAAAGTGGTGAGCCAATATCTGTAAGAGCATTAAAATTCGCATACAAATGCATTCGATCTAATTAGTGAATATAATTTGAAATGGAGTACTTACGTAGCAGCACTTCATGAACTCAAAGACAACATAGAAGATTTTTATTAGCTATTTAACGAAGGATACGAAACCATATTTCCTGAATACCCTTCTTATCCGAAAATATCTCTTTGGAGGAAAATGGGTAAAATGTGGAATGAGCACGTTTACGAAAATAAAAATTTGAAACTAGAAATGTTTGATTGTTTTATAAAGATTTTAACAAAAAGAAGGAAGGAAAACTTATCATTTTAAATAAAACACAGCGGAATCGAGGAAAAGCTGTAGAACGCTTACTATATGCCAAACCAATTTGAGCAGATCTCTCTTATGATGACAACCTCGTTCATCAAATCAAAAAAGTTTTCGTTTAAGCATGAAACCATATCAACGGAATACGAATTTGACCATAACTACTTTACTAAAAACCCTTACTAGGTTGACTTAATGCTCACTAATTTCGTCGATAGCATGATGGATATTTCTATAAACGAAATTTATGTCCACTATTTAGGTCACACCTAGGTGCAGGTCGAGCAACCTTATCTAGATTTGGAGGAAATGGTACTGAAAAATTGTAGAGAGTTTTACAATTATGAATACCAGCACATATTTTCAGCTGAAAAGTTATCTGTTTACTACCAGTTCTTAGATGGAGACATTAAGTATCTGTCCAAAATATTTAAAGAAAGAACTTTACACCGCATAAGATTAATTTAGTTGGAGCATTGGATCTAAATGTATAATTTAAAATTGGAGGGACTCATTATTGAATAGGTTTCATTAATAAAGTCTCAAACTCTTATGTTGGAAGAAAAAATTTCTACTGATTCCTTATCACCAGTGCGTGAATAACAGTAAGAAGAAAATGATTAAAAAAATGGTAAATTGAACAAAGAAGATTCCGAGAAAAATACGCCCACTGAATTGAAGAAAAAAAGTTCATCTGATTATTCCAAAAAATTGTAGGATGCCATATAGGAAATGAAATAGAGCCTGATTCCACTATATTTTGATTGTATTCAAAAAAATATAATTAGTCCCCAAGATAATTATGAATATTGTCTGCAATAATTAGCTCAAGAAATATGCTAAAATGTAGAATTTGATGAAGATAGATAACAATTTAAAGAAATTTCAACTGAAATTTACAGACTTAATAATACAAAATGCGATCAGGACCAAGAAATTGACGATTTGAATGCATGGAGAAAAATTCCTAGTAAATTAAATGAAATGGAGACTAAATTTTATAGTTTAAATGGCTCTGTTTCATTATAGGAATTACATTAGTTAGTAGATGAGAAGAGGTAAAAAAATAAAATAGATTGTTTTATTAGCCATTTTCTATAATTATCTTTCTTTATCTTTAGGACTACAGATTAGCAACTCTAGGAATCGGACTCTGAATGTAACAAAGAATATAGTGAGTATCATAGTAGTCAGGAGGATTTTAAATCATCCTAGAGAAAGAGAACATTCTCTAAACAATTAGAAAATGGAAAATAAATAGGCCATTTAGAGCCTCTAAGCGATGAAATGAGCAATGATGATGATGAAGACGATGATTTGCCGGAAGCTTTAGGATTGTAAAAAACTACCTCCTGTTAGCTTCCTATTCTGACTAATAGTATTAATTAGAGTGATAAAATTAAAAAACCTCCTTAAAATTAGTTTGATGCAAAATCTCATACTCCCAAATCAAATTTGAAAATATGTAAAATTTATGATATTTTTTTAGAGATATTTGTTATAATATGATTTATGAGATTTTAAATATATTTATATTTTTAAAAATAGCATAGTAACTATTATAGAAAGGGGACCATTAATAAAATATAAACGAAATAGAAGAATTTAAAACAGAAAATATTAATGAAATTAGTGAAGATAGTGACTTGGAAGATTTGCAAGAAATTTCTCTAAGTAAATAAATATCCACGGTGGTGAAAGGGCAGTAGCAGATGCCGGTATCAGATATTTATGAAAATTCAAACAATTATTAGACCAAAAATTGGGGAATGACTAATAATTTAATTACAGGAAATTTTACCAGTCAGTAATTTAATTCTTTACATAATAGTATAAGTATTAGTAAAGATTAAGAGAGGTTATAGTAAGGATTATAAATTAGCATTGAAAATACTTCCAATAATGAAAAGGAATAAATTGAAACAATATCTTTGGATACTCCGCCTAAATTGGCTTAATAGAAATAGTCCTTAAATAATGAAGTTGATAATTAATTTAAGAATCAAAGAGTTTAAATGTTTCCTATTACAAATAATGAAATTCCTTAAAACAGTAAGAAAATAAATAATAATAATTTATAAGATAATGGGATTTATGATGGGGATGATTCATCAGAATTAGATGAATTAGAAAATTTATAATAACCGCTCAGTCTATCAAAATAACCCTCCATTAAGTTTAATATGGCAAGTTTGCCTCCTCAGCAAATTATAAAATAGCAAGAAAAAAAGAAAAATTTGGATCAAATGAAAGCTTATTGGTAATAAAATAAATAAAATAACATACATGATTCTCAAACAACTAATGATTCTTCGGATATTATATAAATATATTCAAAAACTATTTGTTATAATTAGAACGGTTAATAAATGTTATCAAATAAAGAATAATTTATTAATCGATCTAAGGATTGCAAATTGTTATAGGGCGATTTATGTTTAAATAATGAGAATTAGATATTAAGTGTCAAAAATTAAGGTTGCAGTAATTAAAAAAAGCCTTGTAAATAATAGGGAAATATAGAGGAATTTAATTGAATTACTATATAATTAGATAATATATTATTTTTTAATTAGATATATATGACTATCATTTAACTATTTTTAGGCTAAATATATAATTTATAAATAGAATTATTATAATAATTTCATATTGTTTTTAAAATTAATTTATTTTTTTATTAAAAAGTTATTAAAATAAAACTTAAATGCTTGTTTTATATATAAAAATTTAATATGTAGAGTGTCATTAAATTTTTTCCTTTATGTATTCTTAAAATAAGCAAATGCTGTTAAATGTAAAATATGTTCATTTTTTACATTATAAATATATTATAAGTAAGGTAAAGAAAAAAATTATAATATAAATAGTGAAATAAATATATAGCATGGAAATTAATTAGAAAGCATTCTATTTAATTAAAGGTGCGTTTGGATGAAATTATAAAATTAATTTTCTTTTAATAAATTAGTAGCAGACATTTATATAATTAAATAAAAAATACAGAAAGAAAATAAAAATACAAATCCTTCATATTATACAAATTATAAAAAAATGTAGTCAATTAAATCAAAAGATCTTTCAGATAAGTTGGTTTCTTTAAGTAAACAACATTTTTAATTATATAATGCTTTTATTCTTGAGTTATATTATAATAAGATAATTAAATATTGGCCATATAGCATTTTTTTATAATTTTTTATTCAAAAGCACCAGAAAATAGAGATGATGTACTAAGAGATGTTAAAGATTTGTTACTCAATAAGGATCTAACTTATAAAAATTATAGAATTGTATGGAAGGGATTTTTTTATGCTCTTTGGGCATCAGATAAAATTAAAAATTAGGTAGCTTTAGCAGAAGAATTGGCCAAATTCATATATTTCATGGCAAGAAATAAGCTTGATTTCTTCCTCTGGACCAGAGCTTGTTTCAATATAATCGGAAGGGAATGGAATAAAATAGATTACTACAGAATTAATAAATTTATGAAATTAACTAGGTTCGTTGTTATATATCTTATTAAATTTTATGTTGAAAGATAATGGAATCCTAAAGTAATAATGAGTGATAAAAAATTTAAGTTTAATTATAAAAAGTAAAAATTTTTTTTTTTTTTTTTTTTTAGGTAATGGAACAATTCGGATAAATTATTCAAGAAGAAATATTCCCATATGAAGACTATTAAAAATGTATAAATTATTTGTTTTATATGAAAAAAAAAAATTATAAACCTATTTTTTTTAATTTCATATATAGTAAATGGATTAAGAATGTACTATGTTAAAATTTTTGCAGAAGAACTAGCTTAAGTTTAAAAGATAAATACTGAATAATTTAAAACTGTTATCAACCCTTTAATCAATGTAAATTAAAATTAAAATATGTATAATAAAATATAGTAAACGTTTTTGCTTCTTTATTTAGCCTTATATAATAAATTAAATATTTTATCATTAATTTAGATCCTTAAAGTTCACTCATGTTAGTAAATAAGAGAAGAAATTATTACTCACATATTTTAAAAACTAGCAGAATTAAAATATGAAAAATTTTTCAAAAGAGTTGATTTTACTTCTGTTTACAACGATTTGTTTGAAATAGCATCTAAAGAGTAAAATTAAAAAAAAAAAAATAGCTACGAAGTAGTATAATTAAATTTTTATTTTAAAAATAGAGAATCTATACAAGAAGGAAATAGAAAATCAATTTATGATGTAATTGATATTTTTAATGATTTGAAATAAGCCTTGGAGGGTGAAAATGAAGAAGATGAAGAAGAAGTTGATGAAAATGATGAAAAAATTTAAAACTAAAATAATCAAGCCGAAGATGGTTCAGAAAAGAAAAAAAAGAAAAAAAAGAAAAATAAAAATAAAAGAAAGAGAAGTTAAGGTATGCTAATGTTATTGTTATAGATTAATATACTAATATTTAATTATGTTTTTTTATAGAAATAAATGAAAATGAGGAAGATAAAGGAGAAATACAAAAAGAAGTAGAAGAATTAGAGTCTAAAAATACAGTTTTAAAAAAGGAAAATTAGAAAAGTAATAAGAGAAAATAGTTTAAACTAAATAATAGCAAAATGAGAAAAGTTAAAAAATCAAAGATAAAAACTCCCAATAACTAAAATAAGCATCGTCAGAAAAATAATTAATTTCATAAGTGAATGGAAAATCTGCAAAAAAAGCATAGTAAGAAGTTGATTTTGAAGAAGAAGAGGAAGAAGAAGATTGTGAAGAAGAAGATTTTGATGAAGAAGATGAAGAAGAAGAAGAAGATGGAGAAGGAAATGATGACTTTAAAGAATTCGAAAAGCTGATGAAAAAATAAGAATCTAATGTTCCCGAAACCAAAAAAGAATCAGCCAAATAAAAGTCTGATTTGATAAAATTAATGAAAAAAGACTTCAATAATATTTAAGCCGACGAGGAAGAAGAAAATGATGAAGATTGGATTGACGAAGAAGATGAAGATGAAGAAGGAGAAAACATTGAAAATGAAGAAGAATAAAATGAAAATTAAGATACGGATGATGATGATGATGAAGATGATGAAGAAGATGATGAAGATTTAGTAGATGTTTATGATGAAGATGAAGAAGAAGGAGAAGGAGATTATGAAGACGAAAATTATTTAGACGATGCCTAAGAGATTTTATATGAATAATTAGTAAAACAAAGCTAAAAAGGAGGAATCAATATGT
This sequence comes from Miamiensis avidus, assembly GCA_037039885.1. Lineage (NCBI taxonomy): Eukaryota > Ciliophora > Oligohymenophorea > Philasterida > Glauconematidae > Miamiensis > Miamiensis avidus. The sequence goes on from JAWVGU010000021.1 coordinate 512,241, forward strand.
AAAATTTCCCCTTATTTTATATGATGTCCAGTGATAAGGAAAAGAAAAAGTATTTTAAAGAACTCAATTAAAAGTACATTTAGAAAATATAGAAAGAAAAAAACGTAAGCAAACCCTAACATTCCAGAAAAGTAAATTTCAATTTAAATAATAACAAAACTAAAGGTAATTTTTTTTTCACTTATATATATGAATACACATTATAAATAAAAAATTTTTATTTTTTACTAAGAATTTGATAAGAATGTAGAAGTTACCTCAGTAAATCCTAATGGACCTAATGCTCCTGTCAATACTAAATACTAGGCCAAATAATAGACTCACTAGTAGGCACATTAATTATAATAATAGAAAGCAAAATCTAATTCTAGTAATGGTAATAACTCTAACAATAAACAACATAATAATAATCACAATAACAATAAAAAAAGTTTTATAAAAAAATTAAAAAATGATTTTTTATCAATTTTATTTTATTAAGTATATATTTTAAACCGAAAATTATAATCTACCTTAGTAATAATTTAATAAATTAGTTTATTTTTCACTAAATCATAAATCTTTATAAATTAAATAAAATATATAATAATTTTAAATCGAAAAATTTAAAATAAGATTTTTATAAAAAATAAATCATTTCGAAACTTATTCACCAATATTAATATGGGAATCTATTTGTTTTTGTGGCTATAGAATTATCTATATTCCCAAAATAATTTATATATTATGTGTACAAAATTTAATTATTCCAAATAAAATAATTAAATATTCAGTCAAATATACTTAATATATAGAAAATAATAAAAGATGATAGTTAGAATGGAAAAAGAATTTGATGAATTATAAAAGGATCCACTATAAAGAATAGCTGTCGATAAAATAGAGGATCTAAAATGGTAAGCGTAGATTCAGGGAAGGGAAAATACAGTGTTCGAAGGAGGAGTATTTAAAATAATACTCGAATTTTCTTAGTTTTATCCTTTTAAGATGCCAAAGTTTTTCTTCGAAACTCCTATTTTTCATCCAAACATAGATAATGAAACAGGTGAGGTTTGTAAAGAAATGCTTAATGAAGAGTCTTGGCTTCCAACCATGTAGGTAAATGTTTATATTTTTAATTTGGTGTAATATATTTCTATTTTACTTCATGTAGAATTAAAAAAAAACATATATTTAAGTTAAATAATTAAGTTTTGATGATAAATTAATTAATATTAAAAAGATAAGACAATTGCTATTGATGATTTAAGAATTAATGGAAAATCCTGTTATAGACAGTTTTATTAACGATGATGCAGCAAAATTATATCAAGAAAACATGGAAAAATATCTCTCAATTAGCAGAGAATTCACTGAAAAATATGCAATTTGTGGTAAATTAGAAGATGAAAAAGAATGAACGTTAATTTAATTAAATAATATAATTATATGTATAATATATAAATTCTTTAATATAAATATTAATTGCTAAATAATAATATAGTCAATATAAATATTATAAAGTACTCACAAAAATTTAATTAATTCTGTATTAAAATATATTTATTAAATAATAAAATAATTAGATGTACAATAGTAGTAGCAGCAAGAAAAAGAACAATTTAGACCCATCTCAAAAAAATATAAATTAGTTAAACTCAGCTCTCAAAGAAATTTAAAGATAAGATGATGGAGAAAAAAAGAATACAGTTTTGGAATAGTTAAAGTTTATTGATTTAGATAATCTCGGAGAATTATTGAAAGATGATACTATTATGTTAGAAAAATATAATTCCAAAATAGATCCTTCGATTTATGCGTTAGGAGGCAAAGAATAACTGTAATCAATTTTAGATAATTGCAAAATTATCTATATATAATTAATTAACATTGATAACAAGCTTAGGAGCCGAAGGAGTGATGAGGAAGTGGCTTTACAGAAGTAAGTTTTAGCTTGCAGAAACTGATTTTTATAGTTTACAAAGAGTTCCAGTTGACGTCAAAGATATATTGAAAGTATTAAAAACTAATGATGCTGAAGAAGGCTTAAAAAAGTTTTACGGAATAATAAGTAAGTATTATAAATATTAATGGTATATAAAATTATATAGCCAGTAATTTTTATTATGTAATAACAGGATATTTCGATTTTTTTTTTGCCAAGCTAATGGAATTTTAAATGCTAAGCATTTTGAGGCATGAATAGATGTATAAGCAATTATAGCATAGCATGTCAAGAAAATTATCATCTCCGATTCATTTAGAACAATGGAGTAATTGTTACTTTTATATTTTTGTTATGTTCTATGTACTTCTTTATAAAAAATTAATTTTATTGTAATGATATTTAAAACCATAGGCGTTAAATCTATAATTGAATTAATGATTTATAATTCGGATAGAGTAGCCGATTTAAGTGATTATATTGGAAAAATTAACAAATAAAATGACATTTTTCCACCTGAAAATAATATCACAACCGAAAATGAGAGATTAAGCTAAAAAATCAGAGAATATGAAGACCAGTCTTAAAAATTAAAAGATGAAATTTTGGAATTAAAGTAATCAATTATTAGCACTAGTGAACAAAGTGTATTTAATATGGAGTCTAACAAAGCTAGCAAATTTCTGTTCGATTAATAAAAATAATTTTATAAAGGTATGCTATTAATAAAGAGTTACTTCATAATATATTCACACATTTTTTTTAACGTAAGGAGTTATCAATAAGTGCTTTCATGAAATGAATATTATGCGGAATGATTTGATAGAAAAGGAAGTTATTATTGATAAGATGAAATCTGACATTATAGATCTTACAACCCAAGTGCAGTTTGGAAAAGAATTTTAAGAAAATCAAAATAAAGAAGTTTTGGTGGAAAAAATGTACAAACAATTAACAAATATATCTAAATATCTTTCTTTCAATGAATTTTATTTAAATTTTTTCAAGGGAAAAGGAATCTTCGTTTGAGTGGGCTTTGAAGGAAGAATGCTAGAGGTAATACTTTATTTTTATGTTTTATAATTATAAATTGAATAACTTTAATTATTTATTTATTATAAGGATAAAGTTGGCCTATAGATAGTAACTAGCAGAATTGTAAAGAGAATTTGCATAGTTAAAGTATTAGTCGACAAATAATATAAATTAACTTGAAAGAGAATTAGAATAAGTATAGCAAGCAAAAAAATATTTATTAACTAAATTATCTCTATACACAAACTCTGAATAAGATTGAATGAATTTAAAAATTTAATTATTTAATAATTAATATTATTTACACTGACTGTTAATAAAAATATAGATATTAAAAAATTATATATAAATATAATATTTAATTAAATTTATTATTAGTATCAAAATAAATAACAATATCAAAAGATAGAACAATAAGCTTGATGTATCAATAATATTTTATTTAATTAGTAAAATTAGCATTAATTTAAAAATCACCCCCCTTTTTCTTACTAAATTAAATTCAATTTTACTATTATTCTGTATTTTAATTAATTTATAGTTAACGATAGATTAATATTACCACAATAAACAAATAGTGTTTCTTTTATTCTTTCAAATTAATTTATAAATTATATTTGAATGAATTGACTTATACGTTTATTAACCATACAAAATAAAAAAAACATAATTAAAAACCAAATAGAAGATAAAATGAATAGCGTTCGAAATTCTTACCAATAACCAAATAGCAAAGAAAGTGAATCCCATTAATATTCCATAATAAATATTAATGATTTGGCCAGTAGGAGAAAGAGTGCAGAAAAAATATTAAATTAAATAGACAATAAAGTTAACAATAATAACACCAATTATAATTTTGAATAAAATAATAGTAATAAAAATCTATTTTTATTAAAAAATATCAAAATGGCATGCGAAAATAAAATAGAACAGAAATAAAATTATTATGAATAAAAGTAAGAAATCCTAAATGAAAAGGAAAAGTAAAGAGAAAAAAAAATTTAGAAACTAGAACAAGAAATTTAAAACATAAATACAGAAATTATTTGCGAAAAAGCCATTGTTTCGTTAATAAACAAGGCAGAAGACCATACTTCAATTTAACTACAGCAAATTATAAACGACGCTAGTATTAGAGAAAAGGGCTATAACTAAGGATTTACCCAACTTTATGATTTATTAACAAATATTTATCCTAAAATTAATAATGTTAACATTATATAGCAAAATATAAGTGTTTATCAATAAGCTATAAACAGTTTAATTGCAGAAAATGGAGAAATAACAGCTAATATTTTATTTGAAAATAAACGTTATTGTTAAGAATAAAACTAATTAAAAATGGTTCAGGCGGATTTAGAAAATTTCCAAGAAAAAATAACAATTTGGTTATGGAATTCGAAGAAAATGAAGAAATATTGGATGACATAAAGCGATCAAGGCCACAACTATATGATTTATTCATTTAAATTATGGAAAAAGAATAACAAATATCTGATATAAATGAAGATTTGCTAAAAAACTCTAAATTGTTGGCTAGTAATTGTAACAAAATAATTGAGTAACGTAAAAAGGGAGACATCATTGATGCTGAAATGAAACAACAAAAAGCTATTTTATATAATATTCGAAATAGCTCGAGTAACTAAGTTAATTAAAACAACAATTTGAAAATTGTTAAAGAATCTTTAGTACAGGAATCCGGGCACATTTATATCGACCAAATAATAAAAATTTTTTAAATGCCAAAGAAATTTAAATTCTCTTAGGACGGAATCGATTAAATCTTTTAACTCCAAGAAATAATTTTATAAGAAATTAAATTTACCTAATAAAATGCATGGTTTTAACAGAGTGATATAGGAGGAGGAGGAGGGTATAACTACAATGATTAAGATATCAACAATAGAAAACAGCATGAGTTAAATAAGAAGAAGCTTAGTATTTTGGGTGATTTATAAAATTCTTCTTTACAAAAAAATTTGTTTATAATGATAGCGAAGAGGCTCTTATTTAGTTCAGTAATGATTTTTAAACTTATTTAAAGGAAATCGTAAAAAATTCTCTCAGTTTTGACTAGCTATTTTTAAATATTAAAAGTGAGTTAAAAAATGCTAGCGACATTCAAAACATTGAATAGTTTCTGGTATAATATTTCTAAGCAACATAAAAATAGATAAAATAATAGTAAGAAACTGAGTAAATAACTTAGTAATATATGGATTAAAACCAAGAATTGTTTACAATCTAATAATAAATTGAAAAATACATAAATTAAGAATAAGAATTAGCGGCCAAATAAGCTTTAAATGACAATTAACTTATATAAGTAAAGAATGAACTCCAGTACTTGGTGAACCAGTACTAGGTTTAAAAAGGTATAGAAGAACAAGAATAACTTTCTATAATAAAACAATAGAACCAAAAATAGCTAAAATTAGTTGAGTTTTAATATGGAAAGCAATATATGGAAAAACATGAAATAAAACTAGAATAATAAGCGAAGGAAAAAACCATTTAATATTTGACATAAATTTAAATTCAACTTAAAGACTCATACTAAAAATTGTAAAAAATATCCAAATAAAGGTAAAATAGTTATATTATATTATATATCTTTATTATTATAATAACATTATTATTTCATATTTAGAAAAATGAATAATGAATATATGGATATAAACCTTCATCCACAACTGGCATAACTACAGGAAAGTATAAAACAAAAATTAAAAAAAATAGTGAATTTTGAAGAATAAATATCCAAGAATGTTTAAATTGAATAAGATTATCTGATGAAGTGCTATTAAATAGGAGTTCAACAGTTTGGACAAAACCAGTAATTTATTTAGTTAACATAAAGTAGCTTGCGGTACAAATAATCATTATGTTGCGATTTAACAATTAATAAAATTGAAGAGGCGCCCATGAAGCTGTTTTTGCTCAAAAAAGAAAAGAAGAAATGCTAAAGCAATTAAGTTTGGCTGAAATCTTATATAACGATGAGATTTCTAAATTGACTGTTGATTTGGATTTGAAATAAAAGTAAAATAAAATTGATTCATAAAGACTCCATTAGGTCACTTAAGCAATAGATAACTTTACAAATCCTTTATCCCAAAGAATTATTTCAAAATTGATTCATTAACAATAGAAATCTCGTAAAAATTCAGAATAGCATGGAAATATTAATAATAATAGCTGCGAAAAGCGATAAAATAACAAATACAATTCGAAGGATATGAAAATAGAAATAAATTTATCATAAAATTTTAATAAAGAAAATTAGCCAAATAACAGCAGAATTTTACACTATTCTCAAACATAAAGAAATTCGAATCACAGTATTAGTCTCTAACATTCTTAATAAAATATTAAGCAGTCTTCCTAAAGTCCTTTATTGATAAAACAGCCTTATTTAGCACAATAATAAAAAGCAAATAATTAAAATTTATTGTGTGTTCCCCTTCCAAATGGTAATAATCATTTTAAATCAGCGTAAAATACTTATAGATATGACTCATAAGAAAAAATCGATAAAACCTTTAATAATTAGAGCTAAAGATACAATAATAATAGTAGCAAACAGTTGTCAGGAAATAAAAGCCACTAAAATTTATAATAGCAAGATAAGGGAAAATAAGGTAATAATGAAATGGATATCTCGGAGCTTGAGTGTTTAAAAAACCAAATTCATGACTATTCAATCTCTAACGATGTTAAAGATATGTCTTCTATCAAATGTAACTCTCAATAGTGGCTTGGACAGTATGATTCTTCACTTTTCAATAATTAAAACTGCTCAAGCAATTAGAACTACAATTTAAATTAATATAACAACAAATTAAGAGATAATGATTCTATACTTACAAGCAAGTCTCAGCTATACTTGCTTAACTAGCAATTAGAAAAAACTTCCGAAAATGATTTATCAGCCATTTAAGAAAAATAAACTTCGCCCATGGGATTCTACCAAATGTCAGGATTTCCCCACATTCAAAAGGAACAATAGAAAATTGCTCCTACACAATTATCGTTAGCTTCTTCGTACTCAAGTAACTTTTTCTAAAACAAATAAAGAAGTTTTTCAACGAGTAGCACAATAATCTAAAAATTTCCATAAAAAATATTAAATAGTAATAATAATTCTTCTCAAAAATCTCAAGACAACGGTAATAACACTCATAGATCAAGAGCTTTTACGTCTTTAAATAGTTAAGGTATATACAAATATTAAATAATTTTAATTAAATATAAATTAATCTTTTATTAAAAACTTCAGAATAAAACTAAAGAGGTTGTTAAAAGCTGTAATAATCTTCGAGATATCAAAATAATAACCAGCTTTATATCTCAGATGAATGGAAGTAATCGGGGCATCAAAATTTTAATGAAAACTAACCCCAATTTTTAAATATGACTAAAATAGGACAAATAAATCAAAGCAACAACAGCAATAATTTATTAAATGAATAGTAGATAAAAGTTTATCATAAATATGTTATCAGCACTGGATTTAATATAAGTTAATAAAATTTCGATCCTTTTAAGTAAAATTAAAACCCAAGTTCTCAAGGATACGCTATAAGGTATATTTAATTTGCAATGGATTAGCAGCTTTGCTATTTATATTAAAAAACATAAAAAATTGACAAAAAATAAAGTTTTCTGATATAGAAAATATAAAAGTGCCCAAATAAACATTAGATATCGTTAAATGTTAATAAAATCCCGAATAATTCTTGTAAAAAGGAGATTATAAAAATTTCAAATATTTTTAAAAAGTAAAATATTATTATTGTAGTGTTTAATTGAAAAATAAAGGGAATTTAGAAGTGATTTGTGTTACTTTATATGATTTTATGTAATTAAGAGAATTAATAGGGAAAATAATATAAATAAATGAAGAAATGAAAAAGTAGAAGAAAAAAATACCTAAAATTTAGCATTCCTTTTGCCAAAAATTTAATTAAATATGATTTGATTTGATTTTATTGTATTTATAAAAATTATATAGTTTCTAATGAATGTAATTTTAATTAAATATTTATATTTACCATAGAATTTTTTTTATATAAATTTATAATGTTCTGATAACAAATAAATAACGATGTATTAAAATTATAATAATATTATATTTGATAGCTCTTATTGTCTACAGAATATATTTATTATTGTATACATAATTTTTAGTTAATATAAAAGAAATTTATTAATTAAATAGCCTATATAATTGAATTTATTATACTACAGTAGGATTTATTAATTTTTTAGCGATAATAGCTTTAAACAAATTATTAAAACATAATATTACTAATATAACCTTAGTATCCAATTATCTATTTATATTAACAAAAATATTGCTTATTTTAAATTCAAAAATATTTAAAGTAGTTTAGAAGTATTTACTTAATAATTTTAAAGGAAAGTAGAAATGTAAACAGAGCAAATTAAAGGAGTTATTTTGACCGATAATTACACAAATTCATTTTAGCCACTTCAATTACAGATTCCTCCTGTATTGATGCCTCTTTGTGGAATTCCTATTATTGAGTAAAAAAATAAAAATAAATATTTAGAATTTGAGATAAAAATTGCTTAAATTTATTAAATCATTTATTTCATAGATATACTTTATAATGGTTATAAATGAATAATTTTAAAGATATTATAATTCTGCATACCTAACATCATGACTAATTAGTAGAATATTTCAATCAATATCAAGAAAAAAACAAAAAGCTTTAAGTAAAAATTACTCTTGTTTATTCGGAAACAGCTACCAACACTGGAGAAGCACTGAAACATTTGCACGAACAAAGATTAATAGAAAAAGTGTTCCTTTTATGTAATGGGGCATTAATATCAAACATCAATTTGAAAAGTAAAATTATTGACTATCAAGAAAAATTTAGAAAAGACAACACTAACATAATGGCAGCTATATTGAGGTAAATAAAATCCATATTTAAGTATTATATCATACTTTGTATCCATTATTTTATTTCTATTAGAAAAATTAGACCTACAGAAAGTATATAAAGCGCATCTGATGACTTTGCCTATGTCATTGATCATTAAAAAAATAGCCTTTTGTAAATAGAAAACATGCAAGATTTAAATAAATTTGTATTAAATCAAGATAGAATTTCTGTTAAATAAGGATGTTCGACTAACTTTAAAATTCATGTATTTTTTTATTTTAATTAATTAGAATCTTAATTAAAAAAATGATATCTTTAGGTGGACTTATATGATCCTGAAATATATCTCTGTTCCTTAGACGTTTTGAAAAGTTTTAATGAAAGGGAATAAGATTAATGCATTACTGACATGATCAGACATTTACTAACTTCAGAAATTAATGAAGAAAATGTTACAGTTTATTTAAATAATCATGATGAATATGCAGCAAAAATAAGTGACCCTAGAATTTATAAATAAGTAGCAAATGAAGTTATCAATAAGTAAAATCTAATAAATATTAAATTAAAACATATTATAATTGATATTAATATTATTTTCAGATATTCTAACCCCTTAAATCTTGAATATATGCAAATTGCTCATAAATTAGAATATTTCTGCCAAGACTTCAACACCTATATGGCCCCCTCTGTCTAAGTCTCTAACGGATGCTTCATATCAAATAATTGTATATTAGGACCTGATTCATTTTTAGGAGATAAGTCAGTCGTTAAGACTTCTATTTTAGGGAAAAATGTTAAAATAGGTAAATTCAATATAGATATAATAAATTAGAAAAACTTATTTTTCATTCAAATAAACAAATTTTATAAGGAAAAAACTCCACAATTATTAATTCTGTAATCTGGGACAACGTTTCGATAGGAGATAATTGTGTTATTTCAGGATGCTTAATAGCTGATAATTGTATAATAGAAGAAAATGTCAAGATTAAAAGGGGAAGTATATTGAGTTATGGATCTATTATTAAAAAGAGAGCTACTCTTGATGAAATGTCCAAAGTTTGTTCCAAATCCTTATTAGAAATGTTTAAATCTAGAGAAGAAAGAGAGGTTTACGAAGAAGATATTTTAAAAAGAGATGAAAGATTAGATAGCAAGACCTTTTTATACATAGTAGAGAGCCAAGGGGCACTAAAATAACATCAACATTAATATATAGGGTTTGAGCCTACATTTTTATAAGAAAGAATGACAGATGATGAAGGTAATTTTTTCTTAATATTATTTTTCTATTCAATTTTTCTTTCAAAAAAGATTTGGTAACCTTCGAGCCCGTTGAACAAGAAACCATTATATGGAAAGATTAAATAGAAACCATTATGAAGGAAACACTTGGAAAGCCTTAAAATATAGAGTAGGAAACAGGAGAATTGGTGGATGTTAAAATGCAGCATTTTGATGATAATATTACTATAGAGTGGACAGAAATGATAGAAGAAATTAGTAAACACTTATGGGGAAGTTTACTTCCTTACAGAAACGAATAAAGTTCAGAATAAAGTGTTTAAATTAAGCAATTATTGAAAGATTGGATGATTATGTTCAACAAATTGGGACCTTCTTCTGAATATTTCATGAATTTGGCTTGGATAGAATCAATAGAGAAATTTTGTGTTTAATATGAAGAATTCAGACCTCATTTCAAATTATTCATTGGGCAGATGTACAGAGCAGAGGAGAATGGAATTGAACCTCTTTTGGGCCACCATTTAATAGAATGGGCTAAATCAAGAGCAAATCATGAAGATCCTATTTATAAAGACTTTTATGAACAAAATAAACACTTCATTGACTACATAAAATAAGAATAAGGAAGTTCTAGCGGCAGTGAGAGTGAAGAAGAAGATGAAAGTGATAACGAAAAGAATAATAAGAAAAAAAGTGAGAGTAGTAGTAGTAGCAGTGAAAGCAGCAGTGATAGTGAGAACAGTTCTGATAGTGATTGAATGAAATAAAAATGATTGATTTCAAATTTTATTAATAATTTATATGTTGAATTTGTATAAAAGTTTTATATTTAAAAAAATATAAGTCATGAAATCAAATTTCATTCAATTTATTATAATTGATATTTAATTCTCATTTTAATTTCCGTATTTTATTATTATTTGTAGTAAATTATTCATTTATAAGGATATTATATATATACATCCTTAATTTTTATAATATATTAAATCAATTAATACAAAATATGATTCGTTTTTTTGTTTTCTTTATATATTCGGTGAATTTTTATCGTTTTGTCATATTAATGAATTAGTTAAACATAAAACAAAATTTATTAAATATATCAATATTTATAAAAGAAATTTAAGCAATCAAAAATGAAATTATTATTATTAGGATTATTAATACTAGTAGTGTCAGCGAAAATAGAATTTTAAAAGGGAAAATCTGCATAAATTTAATGGGGTTCAACGTAATTTTTGATTTAATATTTTGCTGTTTGACTTTAAATATATTTTTGCATTTTATAAATATTACCCTTAAAAAAAAAAAATTATTTAATTATGGTGTATTATTTCTTTTATTAACTTTATACAGTGAATTATAAAAAATTAATTTATTATTAGATGTAAACACACTTTGTAATGTGATAAAAATGTTGGAAGATTTTTGGATATCACCGAAAACTTTTCTTAACCCTTTTCCACAACCCCATAGGTGCTTTTATCTTTGAATTTGCTTGATTTAGCGTCTGGTTTCCCAGTTGCTTTCGACGTAGCTTTACAAAGTGTCTCTCCCACCTGTAAAAAAACAGTCAAATTTATAATAATTATATGATTTTAAAACTATTAAAACTTTAATTAAAATTTCTCATAAATGTTATATTATTAAGAGTTCACCTATAGAGTTACAGCTCATACTGATAAGTGGATTGGAACTGTACATGTTAATTGGCTAGCTATATTGGATAGCAATATTTAAATAAAATATGTACATTAACAGTAAACTCCTAAATTGAATAACGATAAATTAGATAGAAGTTAAGGAATTTTATAATCACTAACTGTTAAATATGACAGACCAATGTAGTGTGACAATCCTGTAGCTATTGCTTACTTATTAGGAGGAAAGTCTAGTAAAAACTCTTAAGAATTAATAGTTTAGTAAAGAAAAATATGTATATTTTTAAATACAAATTAAATTATATTCTTTAAAACAGTAACGAAGATAGTTCTAGTAGAGATGAAATTATAGTAGCTGCTGAAATCGGAGTGTAATTAAAATATTATTATCTAAATATACCTTTTTATTATGAGCCCTTCCTTATGGCAATTATTATTTTTAGTGGTTATGTCGAATGGGTCAGTTTTGTCGTTGTAGCAAGTTGTGAAAGCAACATGGAAACCTTTTTCTTTGGAGACAATGTAGAAAACAAAAATTCAGTTTGGAAAAGTGGAAGTGGGGCAAGATTTGTTAATTTCTAAAAATAAATAGAAAATCCTCAATTTATGAAAGAAGGTTTCTTCTTTTAAGGAATGTCTGGAATAGATTGTAATGGCAAAAAGAATATGAGGTATTGATAATAATATTTTAAATATTATTATAATATTAATCAATAGTATAATATTTATTTTCTAGAATCAATTTGAGAAATGAAGAATATAACAATGGAGTAGTAAGTGCATAAATAGGAACCTGGGCCGATACAGTTATGAATGGAGTATACTATGAAATAGTAAAATTCATAAATGATTAAATTTATATTTTAAAAAATGATGTACTTATAAATTAAATATCTTTAAGTTTGTATATAACCCCACCGAATAATGCGCAATAGTTTATTCTGAATGTAATTATTAAGGAGACTCTTTAAAAATTTGCTCAGGAGAACCTGTTAATTCCTTCAAAGTTAAAGAATGGAGTACAAAATAAGTTAAATCGGTATAAGTACCCTTCGGAAGAACTCTTACCATGTTTGATGCTGAAAATTTAGAAGGACCTTATGTTTAAGTAAGGGAAAATAAGGAATGTGTTAATGGATGGACTTTCACTTGAATTTTTTTATTAATTATTAAATTTAAGAAAAATATTAATAATAAAGCACTATATTATTATATAGTTTCTATAATAAAATGTTAAAAATCTAAAAATCAATAATATTCTCTATCGTATCCATTATTTATAGAAAAAATAATTACACATTTACTAATAAATATTATCTATAAAATTTTAATTTCATTTTATTTTGAATTCAACTTTATCTTTCTCACTGAAAAATCCATCATCTTCTTTGAAAACTGGTAACTAAAAGATTTCTTTTCCAACAAATTCTTTGCACATTTATTAAACATTAATTTATTAGGCATTAGTCCATTGCAATTTTTTATTTTTAACTCCTCAACAATTTACTTAACAGTTTCTAAAGCCTTTTGGTAATCTTCTTATTGAGTAAATGTGCTAATTAAATTGTGCAGGTGATATTCAACTAAATTGGAAGAAACATTATTTAATTCTGTAGAAACGATATGATCATTTAGGAATTTTGAAACATTTTCTGAATAATTTTAACAATTTTTTATGTCTAAGTTGGCTAAATTATAAGAAAGAGGTGATATAAGGACAATTTTCTATTTAGAAATATAAGCTATCAATAATTTTTCTCCCATAATTTCTACTGTATTTCCTGGGCTTAAGCCTTCCCCACTTGATTCTAATTTTTCGTATAATTATTTTTCATTATCCTTTAAATAATCATATAGTTTTTCAACATTCTTCAAATCATACATTACAGCTAATGAAGTAGCTTCTTCTTTATATATAATTTACAAACCTATTTGTTGAGTTTCTTCATTTATTTTAAGAACAGGGTATATTCCTTAAACTACTGTTTATTTTTCATTTTTTCTGCTTCTGTTAAAGGAAATAATTCCTTGAAAATTTTGGAATCTACATGTGTAAAAGAATCTACAAATGCGATTTGTATTTATGGAAATATTTTTTATTTGGCTATTATTTTTAAGTGCTACTCTAGGATTATAAAGTTTATTGTTCCATTTGCTTGGATTTTTATTATGCAAATAATTATTATTTTGAGAAATATTTTTTTTTAATGTTGGGCTGATAAATTTTTGATTTAAGTTTTTAATGATTGATTGTATTAATCTAAAATTTTAAAATCTTCTTTTTGTAATTTTAATTAATTATAAATACAAAAGAATTAAATTTTAAATTACTACGATTACTAGAAACATATGGATAAGTGGTTTAAATATTAGTAATCTTAAGTCATAATATAAATGTTTTTTCTAATAGCTAGTAAACTATATTAAACATTTAAAATTATACAGACCATTTTGGTTTGGATTTTAAAATATTATTAATTTTAAAGATAAATCTAAAATAGAATTTGAATGTGATAATATATTATTTATATAGTTCCTACTTAAATTAAATGTGTAAATTCTTGTGGTATTTTTATTATAAACTCTTGTAAAAAAAAAAGAACAAATACTAATATATGAATTTTCATTAATTGTAATTTATCATAATTAAATAATAGCAATAAAATAGAAAAAATAAATTATGATAAACATAATTTTTTCATCTGAATTCATTTTATTTTTATTATTAGTGGTTGGATATTTACTTATCCACATCATAATTAAGCAAAAAACACATACTTATATGTTAAATAAGTTCAAATAAATAAAAGACATAAATCACACAGAGTTAAGTATATTATAAAGGTAGTCACCTAATTTGTAAATTTAAATTTATGATTGCCAAATAAATAATGATTTATTCATTCATACAGTATAAATATAATAAAATGAAAATATTGATAACTTACAGGTATAAATGATATTTATTAAATGCTTATTTTATTTTATAAATATCGAATATTTAATTACTTTAATTTTAATTTTTTGTTTAAAATTTGATTTTAGAAATATCAGTTTAACGAAAGCAATAATTAATGTAGTTAGAATGAATAAAACTTTAAATAAGAGTAGTTAAAAAAACCTAAGATTTTATTGCTACATGGATTTTTAGCGAGTTAAATCATGTATTGTAGATGTTATGAATAACTATCTACAAAATATGAGATTTATGCTGTTGATACTTTAGGAATGGGACTATCATCAAGACCCAATTTTGATAAAAATACACCTGAGGAATGTATAAATTATTTTGTGAATTTTATAGAACAGTGGAGACAGAAACATAATTTGGAACAAGTAATAATTTTAAGCTTCAATAATGGATTATTTATTATAGTATACAGTATTTAAAATATTTAAAATAAAGATAGTTATTGCAGGACATTCATTCGGGGATACTTAGCTAGTAATTACATGGTAAGATACCCAAAACGAGTATAAAAACTATTTTTGATCTCTACAATTGGAGTAAAAAAGGTAACTTAAGAGGAAAATTTGATTCATGAAAAAATTTGTTTTGGAATTCTAAAGGAATTAAAGGAAAAGCCTATATTATTTTTATGCATTATATTTGGAAGTTCAAAATATTGCCAATGTAGGTATACCACAACTTTTCGGCATTGGGAAATTTCTTACTCAAAGGATATCTTCAAAGGAGATTTAAATTTTAAAATTAAGATAAAATCTTATGGAATGATCTTTTTACTCATTATGCTTAGCTTCGTATAAGCACTGAAAAATCTATTTATAAAATGTTTTATTTTCCTAATCTCACACCTTATATATCAATTGAGGAATAAATTAAAGGTAGAGAAGAAATTTACAAACATATTCCTATAGTATTTTTCTATGGAGATAGAGACTGGGTTCCTTAGGAAGGAGCTATTTATTTATAAAAATTAAATAAATTGAATATAAAGCTAAAAATAATAAGCAATTCGGGACACTAAATCACAATGGACAATCCATAAGAGTTGTGTGAGGAAATTTTAAGGGATTATTGATGGAATTTTATATTTTTATAATTCAATTTTATACAACTAATATCATTATTTTTATATAATTTTATATATATAGAAATGGAAAATTTTTTTAGTAGATAATAAATATAATTATTTTATAAAATAATATTATACAAAATCTATTCTTATACATATATTTTCATTATAATTATATTTGGTATTGCTTTATTTAACTTTTACTTCTTTTCTTTAGTGGGGATTGTTAATTATTAGCTTTTTATATAGATAAAGTTGGATTGTATTAGTTATTATAATTAGTTGAAGTAATATAAAAATTAAGTTATTAACCATTTTTTTTAACTTCACTCCCTTCTCTTTCAATTTTTAAGTTACTTTTGGTTTTTAACGGACTATTAGCTTTATTAGATTTCTAACTGAATGAATCTTACAAATTTTGCAAACCAATTTCTTGATAAAATTGACTTTTGTAATTTAATTATTATTACTAATGTTATGATTTTAGTTTACTTAATCCGAAGTAGTAGTTCTTTTTCTTTGTTTTAGCTGCTATGACTAATTTAAAAATTACATATTCTATATTATTTAAACTTATTCTTAGACTAATTGTTATTAGAATTGGTTTATATGGTTGCTTAAAATATTATTTGAAAATTAAACGCCGGTTCTAGTATCTTTATTATTATATATATCATTTTTTTCGATGCTCATTAGAGTAGCTATATTTTAATTATTATTATTATTTGATGGACTAAAGTCACAGATAGTTTATTAATATTTATATCTGTTTAAAACTTTATTATTATAGCTGTTATTGCTATTATTTATATTTATTTGAACTGCACTATTGTTTAAGTTTGCCTATTTAGCTTTATTATTATTAATCTAACTTTAAAGTCCTGTAGTCTAAATTATATTTCCTAACTCTGTTTAGCAATTATAACTATACTTATTTTATAGCTTATTTTAATATATAGACTATAAATTATGATGCTAAAATTTAAGTTTTTCGTTTTTTTATTTTATTTAGCCTTTTATTGAATTGACTATTATAATTGCATTTGAAAGCTTGATTACACATTTTCTTCAGATTTGTGCAATTAATTATTATTGTTGTTGTTGTTATTATTTTTAGAATTTTTATTTTCTATTTCCTCAATAAGTTTTGCTAAAGGTTAAGATCCTTTCGATTTAACTACTTCTTTTTTAAGTTTACCAAAATTTACTATTATATATCTTTGTTTTCTTATTCAGTAGGGTATCTCTATAGATACAATGACTATTATTATTAAGAATTTTCATTAATATTATTTTATAGTTTTTTTATAAGGATAATGAACCATTGGAAATCCTATTTCTTTCAATAATTATCTTATTATTATTATTTACATCATTTTTGTCAAAATATTTCTATAATTTGTTCTTTTATTTCTATTCAGTGTTTTACTTGATTTTATTTTTAAGAAGGTTGGATTTATTTTCTTCATTGCAGTCTTAGTAATGTTTTATTTCTCTTTACTAATGCATACTTTTATTATTTCTCTGATGACTTCTAACTCTTATTTATGAACTTTCTTAAGTATAATTATTATTATGATTTTCGTTATTATATTTCTTATAAATATTCAGAGCTTGTTTTTATTAATTATTTTCATTTAAAATATGTTGATTTTCATTTTATTAAAATAAATCAGTGGAAATACATGTCTGGCTTTTATTATGTTTCGTTTTTTTTTATTTCAATAACTATAGCTATTATATATTATTATATTTTAATTCATCAGTTTCTGTGATACATTTCTCAGATTAAATGTAGCTTAAATGTTTTGCATTATTATTATTATTGTTTAATATTATTTTAGGCTAATTTTATTTCTGATATTGACTAATATTACTTTTATACATTGTTTTTATAAATTACTTTGAATCTTAATTGCATAATATTTCCTATATCAGCAAACTACTCTACTTATTTTCATTTTTATTTAAGTTATTTTCTAAATTTTACATTATATCTTATTACTACTTAATTTATTTCATCAATTTTTCTTATTCTTGAGGCTATGAAATTATTATAAAGATTTAGTATTTGGATTAATATTAAATCACTGGTTATTATAAATTAATTTACCGCTAAGTCTTCATCCGATTTTTCACTATCTGATCCTTCTCTAGAAAAGTGGTCTGACTCATTTTCTTGCTTATCTTAATTATCTTGTTTTATAAGCTTTTCAAAATAAAAAATAAAATCTATTAAATAATTTAAAATACATTAAATACCTTTATCATATCTTCAAAAGCTGTTCCTTATAAAATTTCTTCAATGTTAAACTAATTCTTTTAATGATTAGTTTTTTATAAGGAGATATTGTTAATAGATAGTTATTCTCCCTTAGACTATATATAAATAATTCATTAAATGAAATAATTAGATAAATATTGATTTATATTAATTATAAAACTACTTAATTAGCAATTCTCTTTATATTATCCCTGTTATCCTTTTAGGTTTTTTACGCAGAATGGGATTTAGATTTTAATTCTTTTATAAAATCTATGTTAGTAAGAGAAAACTATTTTTCTTTCGCACCTGATTAGTTGATAATTAAATTTAACTTCTTAGCATTTGATTTATTTCGTAATGAACTTTTAGTTCTTTAATTAAATTTTATATTGTTTATTTTTTGTTTATGTCTTTAAAGCCTCCTTTCTTCCAAATTTACTATAGTTGAGTTAATTAATCAATATATTAAGCAAGTGATTGACTTATAATGCTTCCCATCTTTTCCCAATCTTATAAAGAAAACAAAAAATTTTATTATTATGCAAAATAGGATCCATTGCTGGTTTCTATAGTAAAAGAATTAGCAATTTAAAATCTTTTATTATTGCAGCTCTAGCAGTTTTTTCTTTTCCTGGTGTTATTTTAAATTAGCAACTATAAAATCTTTTTAAACAAAATCAGAATAGTGTTTCAAAATATAAATATTTATTTTACCTAAACATTTCAGTATTTTAAGCCAATATTTTAGGAAATAACCTACATTTGATATAATTTATATCATAAATAGGAAAATTTGGGCCATAAATGAAAACATTTTTTCTTTAACTATGGCCATGAAGATCTAAAAACATAAGTATTTTTTGTTATTTTTATTATTGCGATCCTTGTTTGCATTCTTTCATTAGCTTAATTAAACCTTATATACTGGGATAAAATATAGTCTTGTCCTTTATTCAAAAACAATCGATTTAAGTCTTTTCCTCCTCCCCCAGTTCTATAGTTTCCCATTACCACTCCATCTGGATTTATCATTGGTACGATTTTGAAAATAATTCTATAGTAATGAATTAATAAATTTTAATTGCAATTATATTATTATCAAGTATTTACCTAGATCTTAAATCTTACATTTACGGAGAATTGGATAATAATTCTTATATTAAACCTTACATAACCCATGAACCATTTGACTCCCCAGGGTGAATTCGACCTTAAATAACTATTATACTTCTCTTTTCTATAGGTATAGAGTGTTTATTTTATTCTATATTATTTTATTCTATACATTCATTTTCATTATTATTCTCATAATCTTTTTAATTAATAAAATTAATTTATAATATTTTCAATTTATATTTTATTTTTAATCATATTAATTTTTTGCTTACTAGTAATTGAAAGCAAAGGAATGTCTAATCCACACAATGACTTGCATAAAACTTCACATTTCACCATATCTTTATATAAACCCTCTTCATTAATGTTTTCCACTAAATTCTATAACTTACTATAATTATAGGGAATGCTATATGAAAACATAACATGATCATCGTATTCAGAAAAAACATATTCAAACTACAAAGTAAAATAATTGCTAGTATACACTCCATATTCGTCTTCTAAAAAATCAAAATTTTCAAAAGTGCTAGGTGTATAAGAAACTCTGTCTCCTTCTTAATTCCATTATTTTTATGATTTGAAATAATGTCGTTTAGAGAACACAAATGGCTTCATTCCCTATTATAGTATTCATTATTTAAATAAAAAATGCTAAATTTCTTATTAAAATTCATAGAAAAATCAATATTTACTCTTTCATATAAACTCTTATTTTTCCTAAAATTTTTATATTAAATTTATATGTCTGTCCTTATTCTGCGTTGGCCACTGAAAATAAATACCAATGAGTGTGACCTCTAGAATTTGAATCTACTCTCATGAACAAATCATATTCATATTCTCCAACCCGTACAGCTAAATCTAGATTTCCACTTTCAAATCGTGAATCAAATAATAAACATTCCTTTTGGTAAGGATATTATTTCTAACTTTAAATAGATTTATTTACAATCTATGGATTCTAACCAATAAATGGCACTTATCTTTTTCTAGATCTTGTGTTAGTGATGAAATTTAATTCTCCCAGATAGTTTTAGTTTGCTTCATTATTTCCAAAATTTTTAAATTGATCTGCTTTTTTAATATTTTATTTTTATCTATTTTATTCATATTCTTCATATATGCTACCATAATTGAATAAAATAGATTGCATATTGAATGAAAATTAGTTATTTTAAAACTATTCTTTTATCATCTTAAAATATTCATATTAATTCCCTGGTCTCTCTCCAATATAGCACAATATTTATCATTATAACTTTTGCCAGAAAATTGATTTGTTTAATATTATTATTATTTACATTTCATTAACTTATCAATTATAGAATCAACTAATGAATTACTAAATTATAAAGGGATAGGTCCTTTGACAAATATATTCTTTTTTTTTGGTCTCCATCTATACATAATAAATAAATATTTATATATAAATTTATTTTCAAATTTAAATTTTGTTATAATTTAAATATATTTTAAAAAATAATATTTAGTTAGGATTACCCATTAATCATATCAGGTTCTATAGAATATTTTTATCTTTATCTACAACTGGAAAAGCTTCCGGAATTAAATCCCAGGCATTTTATTTTTAAACAGAAAGTTTTTTAGAAGTTTAGATAATATTTTCAGATATATTTTCGAAATCTAAGAGAGAACAACTTTTAACATCCGTTTGTTTACACTTTTATTTATTATTTTCACTATTAAAACTATCTAAAAATCATCATCTTCATTAGAATAACTGTTGTTCATTATGAGAGAGTTTTTTTAGTTTGTAATTGAAGTAGGTGTTTTGAAACTTTTACTATTAGTTAGTTTATTTTATTCTTTAAACTCTTCTAAATTTGAAGCACTTTTGCATATTGTGCTATTAGCAGCATAATTGTTTAAATTTTTTTAATTTGCTATGCTAGTTGACTAATTGGGATTTAAAAGAGACTTATTAAATAATTTAAAGATTTTAAATAATTATTTAATTATTATTATTGATTTTCTAGTTATTATATTTATTTTTCTGGTATATTTTAAAGCATCAATAACCTTTTTATTTTTTCTTTATAAATAAAATTTTTAAGTAATATTGTAATTTTATTTCTATATATTGAAAATTCTTTGATGGATTGCATCACTTTAATTATGATAAATTATATTAAACTTAGCATTTTATAAGCATTATTTATTAACCAACAATAGTTAAATAATTAATGTAAATTTATAAAATTGCTAAAATAATGGTTAATTCATAATTTATATAAGCTTATTTTAAAATATATAATAATCTGGGTACTTTTATGCATAATAGTAAAAAATTATTGATTATTTCTATTATAGTAAATGAAAAATTAACTTTTTATTTATTTATAAATTCTATTATTAACTCCATAATACATCGATAAAGATTAGTAGTTTTAAAAATTAAAGAAAGACAAATGAAAATTGGAAAAACTACAATATAGATTGTACTATTTACGACGTTTATTTAATAGTTTAAAAAATTTTTACCTACATATATTATATTAAGTAGTTTTATAATTCGCAAATATTTTTAATGATAAAATGTAAATTATTTTAATAGATTTCATTAGTTTATTCATTTAGCTTTTCTTTATTTTTCTTTGGCTAATTTTAAATAAAAAATAGATAAGTAAGTTTTAACATAAAATGATTTACTATAGTTTAATTTTTATATTAAAATCTATATTTACGGGTGCATCCAGATCTGAATCCATTTTTGGCTTTTCTGGCAATATCTTTGAATGATCTTAATCTTCCGGTTCCCATTCCTTTTCTTCCGGCTACTTTTCTTCCCCATCCATCATCTATTATTAATATAAATGTCAATTTTTGTTTATTTATTTGATGAGGATTATTATTGATAGTCTCTTTATAATATTAATGAAATTGCAAAAGAATATAAATATAGTTGACTACTAACAAAAGTATTATTAGTCAATAAATCTGTAAAGTTTTTTATTGGATAATTTATAGAACTAAATTCCATAGTTTATATTGAAATTTTGTTTGTTTTTCTAAAATTTGCATTAATTGACTCAATATTATATCCATATAATACATCTTTAATTAAATTTTCCAAAATGACTTCATTATAAAATTCCATTTTATAATTCTGCATATCAAACATAATAATTATCTACATTCCTTGCAATTACATATTTTTATTTTTAATATAATTATAGTTTACATCTTCTTAATTTAGCATCAGGATATCCACAAGCAGCACATCTGTGTTTTTGAATGTGGTAGGTGACTCTTCCACATCTTCTACATCCGGTGTGGGTTTTTTAATGTTTTTTACCGAAACTGGGGGTACCTCTTGACTATTTAAAACAAATTAAAGGTTTATTTTATTATATTTCGACTTGTTATTTATAAAGTTTCCTATTGTTTACCATTTTTTTGTATCTCTGGTTAAATTATTTTACTTAATATTCAGCTTTTTAAGGATTTCACTTAATTAATGCATTTCCTTTTAGATTTAGCCTTATTATGATTAAAATTAAAAAATATAATACTTATAAGTATATATATTAAAAAAAAATTTCACACAATTGAATGTAAAATTATTAAATTCTATTTTGATGTATAACAAATGCAATATAAAAATTTTTAAAATATATCATAATAGAATTAAAATATTTAACTATAATTGATATTATATTTTTATATTGTATATAATTTACTAATAAATATTTTTAAAATATATTTAAAAAATACAAATAAGTACATATAATTATTCTTTCTTTATTAAATTATATATATATTATTAAAATTTATTATTTTATTATTTTATAAAAATTTAAAATATAAATGTATATTTTATGAGATTAAATTTGATTGATATATTTTAAATATTTATTTAAACATTAAGAAGGTATTCTATTTTATTGTTAAATGTGCACAGAAAATTAAAATAATACTTACTATAAAATAAAAATACTTAGTGTTAAAATAAATTGTTTTAAATAAATAATAGTCAAATATAATATTATATAAGAATGGTTTATTAAAAATATTCTATAAATTTAAATAAGGATTTTATTTATAAAAAAATTTATTATTTTTTTTTAATATATTTATATTAATATCAAATTGAAAGTTTGAATATGAACAATTATTACACTATAAATTATTGGCTATTTGGAAAGGGTGAAATCAATTATTAACTTGTTTATTATTATGGTGATTACTCTCTTTTAGTTTATTAAGGTTATTATACTAAGAAGGGAGTTATGATTAGGAAGATTTATACTCAGAGTTTAAATAGAATTAGATTCTGACTATTATTATTATTCTTCTTTTTTTTATTTATTATTCTCATCTGTCTTTTTCATAAAGGATTCATAGCACGGTGTTTTATTACAACAATTACTAATAATAAGCTAATCTCCTCCAAATTTTATACTTTATTCAGTAAACTAAATAGATATTAAACTAAAAATAAAAATTTTGGATAAATAAATAGAAGGAATATTATTATTTTATTATTTATTACTTTTCTAAATGTATAATTTCTAGAGGATTAAGCTAAAACAAAAATGCTTTATTATCCTATACAACTTCATTAAATTTACTAATTGGAGTATGAATATAGAATCCAAAGATCTTTATTAGTTATCTTTAAGTATATATAACATATTACCCAATCCTTATATCTGTTTCCAGATATTATTGATTTTATAGCCTCTATGATTGGAATCAAAAGAAAGGTTTATTTTTAAGGCAGCTGAAGTTTATTATTCATTGCTATTACTATTATTTTAATTTTCATTACCATTTTATTGATTTTAATTAGAAACTGGATTTGAATTAAGCGATTCTGGTTGAGATTTAATTTATTTATTTTCGTCAATTATTATTTATTATATACATTTTTTCAATTTCTCAAATTCCTAAGAATCAATATTTTTAAGTTTTTTTTTAATATAATGGTCACTTACTTCACTATTATTTTCTTTTTATCTATATTTAAGTTATTGGTATTTTATTAATTTTATTTTTAAAAGATTATTAATATTATGGTAATAACTAAGGAATATTTCCATTTTATTATTGAGTTTATTAATTAGAGAGATCTGTAAAAACTAAAGGTTGTAATTATTACTACTACTAAATGGCTTTTTCATTATAATATTGTTACTATTTAATTTAAGCAGAAGGAAGCTAAGATCTCCAAGTAAGATGAGTTGAACCATTTTGCTGAGAGCTGCTTGCCATTTGCTATTATTGCTATTATGATATTGATTTTTGCTATAAATTGTTATGCTTGCTATAGATTTTTTATCCTCCTCTTCACTGTTAATAGAACTAGGCTTTTTATCTATTTACTGGGGAGTACAACTTTTTATATCCTTCTTTTCTGAAATTTAGATAGAAGAAGTAGGAGTTGGTGTTTAATGATTATTGATTCCTTTAGTTTATGCTATTTTGTTTAGTTTATTTCAAGTTCTCTCTTTTTTAATTTTTTTACTATTCAATTAATCTTAAGAAGTTACTTTACTTGACTATTGCATTTAATTTGATTATATAAGTCCTGATGTATAACTGCTGCTTTACTTTGGATTGTAAATATCTTTACTTCTCTTGTTATATCTTAAATAAAGTAACCCTTAAATTCACTTTATTTTTACACCCTTAAATTCTGATTTTCAGAAAACCTTTTGGTGCAATAATTATCTATAATTTAATGCACAATATCTATATACTTTTGTTCTAAATTATTAAAATTCGTTTTATTAAAAAAAAAATATTATTTTTTAATTATTTTATATTTACAAACTGCTGTCTAATTCACAAAGAATTTTATTCTAAATTGATCATTTAGTAATACAACTAAGGAAGTAGTTTTGAAAATTAAGGCATTTCTAATATATGGAATGGCAAGCTTCCTATATTTTAAGGGTCTGGTTTGTATAGCTAAGCACTTATTTTATCTAAATACTTGGCTAAAGATTTTTGAATATGAAAATAAAGCAAAAAATCACCTACTAAGAAATATCATTATAGTCAAGTTCATACAACATTTTTTTATATGCTTCATCAATGTCCTTCTATACTTGATGCATTTCAAGAAATTTAAAACACTGAATATATTCTTTAATTTATTTTAAACTCAATACCAATTTTTCTCCATACATATAATGCATAACCTAGAGTTGTATATTAATGAAAATAAATTTTCATTTTATTTTGATAGAGTGATATAATAAAATTACCTTTTCAAAACAATCTTCAGAAAATGTCTGTTTATTTATTTTAATCATAGAAAGTCCATATTCTGGTTTAAAAAATCGTTTAACATATTCAGAATGCTATTGAATGTATGTTTTTTATAAATTAAAAGTTTTTTTTTAGTATTGGATAGTAATATCACTAAGATTATCATTCGGAAATATTTGTGCTAATTTGGGATTCTCGTTTAATTATAATTA
Source organism: Miamiensis avidus (assembly GCA_037039885.1). Classification (NCBI taxonomy): domain Eukaryota; phylum Ciliophora; class Oligohymenophorea; order Philasterida; family Glauconematidae; genus Miamiensis; species Miamiensis avidus. The sequence continues at coordinate 537,913 of JAWVGU010000021.1, forward strand.
AATTAAAACTTTGTCCATTATTCTATTATAATTTAATTTTTTGTTTGTTAATTTTATAAAATAGTCTGATACTAAATTGCAAAAAGCTAATTTAAAATTTTTTATATTATGTATTATATTTTTGTTATATTTTTTTTTGTGAATGTAGTTTATTTTTGTTTCTCAAAAAATTATTTGTCTATACTGCCAAATTAAAAATTAATACGAATACCTTTAATTAGGAATATATATTTCTTTTATATACGCAATTGAATTATATTTAACAAATTTCTTTATACTATGTATATTCATATTTTATTTAATATCTATTAAAATAGGTTCTTTATAAATTATATATTATCAATATAATATTATTAGAGACTATTATATTATATATTATATATTACTTTGGTTTCATTTCTTAAATTACTTACCCACTTAATTCATTATTAAAATTTACATTAGAACATAGTAATAAAAAAAAAAAAATTTTGCCTCAATGGAAAACAAAAATATAATATTGCCTTAAAAGGAAGAATAAAATAAAACTGCTGCAAATAATTAATTAATTCATATTAGTGTTAACACTCCTATGGGGAGTTCTAGAACGCTTGTTTCTACAATGAAAAGTAATATTCAGCCAAATATATACATAATTCTTAATATAACTAAATTAAAATAATAATTACTTTTTTTCAGTTAAAAATAAGAAAAAAAATTAAATTCTTTCCCAGCAATTGATTTAATCTTTTAAATTTTAACTCCCTTAGCCAAAAATAATTAACGAATAAGCAGTTCCGTTTAATATCGGGGACAGAAAAAGGAAACTAAGTGTATAATTATATTAAAATGACTTGGATGAAGAATGTCAGTATGAAATAGGATAAGAAAAAAAATAATCAAGAGAAACCGTGCGAAAAAAATCGTATTCATTAAAATAAGTCACGCCACATGGTTATAATACTTAGCTAAGTTTTTAAACGAGCATTAATGATTTAAATACAGCCAAAAATAGTAATAGCACTAATTAAATACCTCCACAAAAAAATAATCAAAATTTTATGCATTTCTAATCAATTGGAAGACCCATTAGAAGAATGAGTTGTGAATCTAAAAGGGAAGGATTTTATTGTTTGAAAATACATAGATTGACAAGTATGTATCCGAAAAATATTATTAAAAACCATTAAAAAAGCAAAACTAATTCTTAATAAAAACTATTGTCTATTCAAAATATTGTAGCTATTAAGGACAATGCTTAACTGAGGGTTTAAAGGTCAAGAAACAGTAAATTAATACCTTCATAATCAAAAAATTAATTAAATTTATATATTTTACAAAGGTTTTAGAGTATCACCAAACTTGTTTAATAATACCAAATTATTAAAAATGAACAAATTTAAAGAATCGGCTAGTAATAGAAATAAGCAAAGAAATAATAATGAAAGTTCCAAACACACTAAAGATAAAATAAACATGATCAAAAAAGAAGATACTTTTTAAATAAAAAAAGTAGGAAATGAAAGTTAGAATAACAATAGCAACGATGATTAATCCGTCACTCATAGTCCATAGTCTAGTTTTAATTACTAAGACTAGTCAGAATTAACTTCCCAATAAGATTCTTTTTTCTTCCCAATTTAAAATTTAGATCAAGATTTTATCTAAGGAGCCAGTTCTATTGAATCTTCCCCTACTTAGAAATTAATGCAAAGTATAAAATTTATAAAATTAATGTTTTCATTAAAAATACTACATTATTTATTTATTTATTTATTTATTTAAATATAGCAGGAAGGGGAGGAGAGAAAAATTATAAAGAATATTAACCTGTAAAAGCAAACTTTTAACATTAGTACAATATGTAGTAATTAAATAGACCAAAATCAGTATAGAATGAAATGGTTTACTCTCCTAGAGCAGCAAATGACTTGATGTCTTACAGTGTAAATATGAAAAATTAAAAAAGTATTAGAGGTTAAAAAAGATAGAAATAAAATCCATAAATAAATACAGATATTTAAGATTAAAATAATACTGCAAATAATTTAGGAATTATATAGGAGTTTACAAATATGCTTAGTGGTAAATCTGATAAAAAATTTTTGATAAGACATCCATTCAACTTAAAAAAGAGTAGATACAAAATTAATAACAATTATCATCATCAAGTATTCACAATGAAAATAAAAAATATGATCCTATGTTTAATTTTTGGAATGTTTTATTTAAATAAAATCACTTATAAGTAAATAAAAAGAATTAAGAGAGCCAATAACTTACGTTTACAAATGTTCTGCGTGGTTTTTCTCCTAATTAAGAAAAAATATAAAATAACAATATTTTATAACAAGGGAAATAAATAGAAGAAGCTAATAACAATAATAACCATTTTTTAAGCCCAAATCCCATAAATAAAAAACTAAAATCTCATTCTTAGAGCCACAGGTTTAGTAATAGATCATCTGTATTTTTATAGGAATAATAAAAGAAATCATCTATAAAGGAATTTGCGCAAAAATAATTTGAAGAAAAAGTTAAATTAGATCAATTTTAAATATAGTAATCAATAGAGCATGATGATTCATTATAGAAAATGAAAAATATTAAATTTTTTAATAATAAATAAAAGAAGAAGGAAAAAATTGATGATAATTTTATTGCAGCATATCAAGCATTTGAAAATAATAAAATAAAAAAAATAAATTTATTTTCGCATACTTAACTAAAAAACCTTTAAGATGCAGCAATAAAAAAAGAAAAGATATCATCACTAACATCTTCATAATCACTATTTAATAATAATAAAATTAAATATACTCCAAGAAAACAACCACAAACAAAATCATAAACAACGCATAGTCCCTAAGTATTTTCTTCTACTTGCTCCTCGTTTATCAAGCCGAAATCAAAAGAATAGAGCTAAAGAACTATAAATTCGTCTGCTAGAGATTAATTAGTTTAACTCCAGTTATTATCTCAAAAAAACAAAAGTAAGTCTTTTTCTGCAAGTAAACATTCCATATTTCCTAAATAAGGTGGTATCAATTAAAATAAATTAGACTAATAATAAGTAAACAAAAAATCTTCCTAATCATTACATTCGAAATCTGTGCATAAATTGCATAATTTATTAAGTAAGCCTATACAAAGAGAAGAATTTTCCATTTAAAATAACGATGAAACTAAATATATGTCAAAATTTGGCTTATTTAAGAAGGAATATATTGATAATAGTCATTATGAAGAACAAATAAATTAAAGAAGAAACATGGCCAAAAAGATTTTAAGAAATCATAGTTCAAATATTTAGGAATAAATTAAACTATTAAACAATAAGCAGGGTGAAGTGGTTATACTAAAGGAAGTAAGATCTGCAGAACCAAGATCTAGATTTTCTTCACTATCAAATAAAAGTAAAAATAATACAAGTTAGGGATTTTCTCCTAAAAATAACTAATAGATAAAATTTTTATTATAATCTAAACGAATTAAAGTTTCAGAAAAATAGGATAGTTTAAACTCTTAACGAAATATAGCTAAGCAATAAAAGGATTAAGATAAAATTAGCGTATAGTTTACAAATAAATTTAATTGAAAAATATTTTTTTATTTTATTTAAACAACTAATTGAGTAATTTTATATGTATATGTTTGATTTTATACTACAATAATTATATATTATTTATTAATTTATATCTAATCTCTTATAAAATCAATTTATTGCTTATTGGTTTAAGCTTCTAGCACCCTATCTTGAACTATCTTCACTTTCAGAGATATCGTTTTATAAAGAATAATACATCTCTCTTTATTAAACATAATCTTGATTTTCCTAATTATGACGTTTACACTCATTTATAATATCTTAAAATACATTATCTGTGTTATCACTATAAGAAATAAATTATTTTAATAAAAAATCAATGTTTAAAATAGAATAAAATTAATAATACATTTCTTTTGGTAATTGTTTAACTAACTTAAAGTATAAAATTCTTAATTTAACCCATCTCTATATTATAGATCTTTAAATATCATTATTTTTATTAAGATAGTTTTAGAAACACTTTCGTTTTTTAATACATTTTAAATTTTGCAATTTAGATAAACTGAAAATATATATTTAAAATTTTAAATCCGGGTATATTTGAACAAAGAAAAAAATAAAAATATAAATATTAGCAAAAACCACAACTATTAATCCCATCCAGTCTATCCAACCACTATATTAACTCTATTATTTAAAGAATATTATGACATTATTTTAAATATATTTAATAATAATATATTTACATTATTTTCATTGTGATTAGAAAATAAAATTATCCCTGACATAATACTTAATATTTAAATAAAACAAGAATGAGTCTATAGCTTATTTACTTTGGAAAACTTAAATGGACTAAGTTACTTATTAATCATCCCAAATATAATTAATACTAAAAGAACAAAACTAGCTTTTGTTATAACTTATTCATAATAAGAGCTGATGACAATAGCGATTATAGACTTTTGTGCCATATTTATAAATTCCCAGTAGAAATATTTATCTTTGTATGCTTAAATCGTATTATAAAAATAATTACTCTTCTTTTTTATTGATAAATTATAAATTTATATATTACTTAAAAAGAGGTAACCAAATATAAATTTTATGTTTAATCTTGAAAGCCTTCCTTATTTCTTTTAGAAAATTAATAATCCTAATAAAACCATAGGAATAATAAAAACAACTATAGCAAGTTAAATGAAGAAAATCGTCTAATAGGTTTAAAAGGTGGGATCGTCACACTTTATATTAGTTTAACCCAATATATAAAATTCGCCTGCAATTTATCGACATACTATAAAAGAAACAGCATTGTAAACTATCATGGGTTGCAATAAAATAAAACTGTAAATTAAAATTGAGGGAATTATATGTTTGGCTTTAAGATTTTTTTTTAAAACTACCAATAGAAATGCAAAGCAAATTATAATCAAGATGACTATTAAACTAAAAGTTAATGTTATTGAATTCTGAATTAATAAATATAAATATATAAATCTTTAAATTTAATTAATCTACCAATATAAGTCCATATGAATTGATACATTAGTATTGCTTCTAAAAAGACACTCAAGGCTTGAACTCTAAAAGAAAATTTGGTTTCCAATGGCTGCAAATATAACTTTTAATGTTTAAGGAAATTAAATTTGCAACTACATCATGAGAGTAAGTATTTAAGCATGCTGCATGATTACTTTAAGAAACCCTGATATTTATTCTTCATTAGGCTTATAGATGATAATGTTAAATACCTTTAGCATTACTGTCTTTTTGATATCTGTATATACCTTTTTCACTTAAGAATATACAGAGAAAACTATAATAATACATAGACCTATCATCAGAGCAGTAATTTTAAGAATTATTAGTGAGTTTTAATTACACTTTTAACATTTATTTGTACCGATTTTCCCGTACCCATTTTATTTATCACAATTTTCACATAATGGACCAATATATCCCTTAGCACATGTATCATTTCCTAAACACGAACTTGGCCTATTGAAACAATATTATACTACATAGCTTTTGTTATCATCTAGATTATTTGTGTTCCTCCAATAATTTGTATCTGGTTGTATAGGAGAGTAGCCCCCCCAGCATATCATATTAGGAATGCATTTCAAGCACTGATTTTAATTTTCTTTTGAATATGTCCCACTATCACAAAGTAAAATTTGACCCTATTATTGTGTTAAATATTCTCCATAAAATATACCTGAATAAAATAGTTTGTTTTACAGTATAAAGCCAACATTTTTTTCTATTTAGTTATTTATAGTTATATTTTTCTCTATCTATTAATTCTATTCTTATTATAGTATTCCTATTATTCGAATTGCAGGGGCAATGTCTGCAATATTGCCAACGAAAATATTATCTGGATCTATTTTTATATCGGGCCATAATTGATTATTAACATTTTTATTTTATTCATCATTTTATGTTTATAAAAATGTTATGGCTGCTCCTGAAGAAGCTTAATTTTCATAAAAACTGCAGTTTTTAATTATTGTTGATTATGCTACATCTATAATGTTATATACTCCGGCCCCAAAATTAGCTTTGTAATTATTTGCTGCATTTTTCTAATAAAGAGGTAAATCTATATTGAATATGCTTATTTTATTATTTCTTATTATAGAATTTAATATATAAGAATATTAAACAAATTGTATATAAATTCCGCTTCCATACCCAGGGGAAACATTTTAAGATACTATGCAATCTTCCATTATAAATTAATCAATATATATAGCATTTAGAGCTGCATTCCCCTCAAACTTAATTTCTTATAGTTGTAGAGATGTGTTGTTAATAAATTCACTAGATAATACAACAGCTTTTGTTTCAACTTTAGTAATATCCAATTTTACCATGAGAATACCAGAATAATAAGAAGCTTAGTTATTATATACTTTATTATTTGAAAATATAAATTGTTTTCCAACTCCTATGTGGCCACCCCCACTAAAATAAGCTTTATTATGATGGATTTCACAATTATTTATTTCTAATTCTTAATTTTCTTAATTAACATTCATAAAACCCCCACCCATATTGAATACTTCATTATATTAAAATTTAGAATCCGTGATTTGTATTTTTACCCCATTTTATATAAATAATCCTCCTCCTTTTGATATTTCTTTAGTACACTTATTACCTATAAAATAACAATCTAAAATACTAATAACTGTATTATCTTATCCATTAATTGTAACACCTCCACCTGATAGTCCTGATTTATTCTCTATAAATTTACAACTTTTTAGTGAAATTTTATCTATATCTTATAGTAATATTGCTCCTCCATCACCTTAAGTCACCATATTTTGAAAAATTAAATCTTCTAATATAACATTTTTGCTGTTTAGTACACTTACACCGCCTCCAAACTTATACCCATATCCGTCTTTAAATGTAGAATTACTAATTAAAACCGATGATTAATATACATATAGCGATCCGGTATGAGAATCTGATATATTTTCATGAAATGTGCAATTTTTTATTGTTAAATAATAGTCTTCTAATAGCTATACTATTAACCCCGCTCCATATTACTGAGAATAATTTTTTTTAAATGTGCTATTTATTATGGTAGCGTTTAAATATCCAATTATTGCCATATTATAAAACTAACTTTTATTTTCACTGAATTCTATTTAAAATTAATGAATAAAATAGGAGATGAAAACTTAATAATTGTTTACCATTCTATTCTAGATATATATAATTGTAAGTTTTATTAGAATTATGAAGTGCATAAATAGCACTTCCTAATTTTCCTGCTTCATTCTCTATAAATTTATTATTAATTATTTTAGTATCCTAGGTATTATAAATATTAACTGAGGTTTATTAATAGGCCACATTTTTTTAGAAAATATTTCCTTCAATGATTAATTATTTTATATACTAAAAATTACAACCTGGAGTACCAAATAATGCACTGTTATAATTAAATGTATTATTATTAACATTTATTATATTCGAATAAAAGATTTTAAGTGATCCTCCTAATAATAAAGGATCTTGTCCATTGTTATTTTCGAATAAATTACTTTTTATATCAGCATTCTTTATTATTTCCATATAAATCACTGAATAAATACCATTTATATAATGATTATTAACTACTCTATTATTATTAATTATTAATTTGTCACAGCCTTTTATAATTACAACTCCTGATATCTATATGCTATAGTTATAAAAAAATTAAAAATTATATTAAATTTATATGGTAATTATAAAAATTATATTAACTCTCACCTATTATCATTAAAATCACAATTTTAAATTTAAACAAAACTTATTAATTAATCAGTATTTGCAATAAATAGACCTGCTGTTCCATCTCCAATATTAAATAATTTATTCCTTAAAAATTTACAATTTTATATATTGATATCTATAAAAATTTACTGCAATACAACAGCAGCCTAGTAATTTATTTAATCATTAAAGTTACAGTCTATTATTTTAATACTATTAACATAAGTTATTGATAAGTGCTCAAGACTTGAACCATTTGTAATTTATAAATTTTATATAGACACTAAATTTGCATTTGAAATTCGAAAATATGTGTTTAAATTGGAAATTATAACCTTTTCTTCATTTATTAAATATTAATCTTGATTTATTAAAATTGTTTAAATCTCTAAATCATACTATATATTTTTCAAATCCTCCGAATTATTTTTAGTAAATGTAAATTATTCTATCATAGATTATTATTGTAATATCACTTCCCCATCATAATTGAGCTATTCTAATATAAAGTAAACATTCTGAACATAATTTAATTTTTCACTTTTTGATATTTAAATATTAATAGATAATTGATCGTGAGGTATGAATACCTAGTTATTATAATTTTGAATGTCTTTTTATAGGTTTAATGGCAACTTACTAAGACTGGTAATATTTGAAGAGCATGATATTACTAATACTTCGGTATATTTATCCTAATCTTAGAATTCTTTCCTAGGTGTATTTTAAAATTATTATTTTTCCATTACTAGTTCATTATACAACCTATTTAATTGAGCTATGAGTGGTTATTCTTAAATATGTTTGTCAAAAAGCAATTAATCCGGAAATTATTTAGAAATATTGGGTAACATATTATTTTAATTTATTTTATTTTATGAATTAAAAATAGAAAATAAAACTAAAAGAATAAAATAAAATAGCTCAATTTTCATTTTTTAATCTGTAACTATCTATTTTATTTTTAAACGATTAATATTGTTGTTATTTTAATTGGTTTGTTAAATTGTTATTTTTGTTAATGAAACCTTAAGTTAAATTTTCAATTTTTTTATATTTTTATTGTATTTATTTATATTGTTCAAATTTCTAAATAAATATTAATGATATTGTCTAAAATTTTGTAAATATTTTATATGAATATGTGGATATATAGCGAAACTATAAAAAAAAATTATTATTTTTAATATTATTTAAAATTAATATTAATTTTAATTACCCATATAATAATATCAATTATAACTTTTTTTAATTTATAATTTATATTATATTCATTTATTTATAAAATACATAAATAATATTTAATTAAAAAATAAGCATTAATATTTAAATTTAAATTAATTTAAATTTTTTAAATTAAAATTAAGCAATATTATGACTTAAGATAAAAATAATTGGGTTTATATGCCATAATATATGTTTATCGCATTACAAACACTTAATTACCATATCAATAATATACTTCTTATATAATAACATTTTCATACAAATTTTTATCTACTTTAAGATCAAATTAATAATACAGATATTTCAAATTATTTGATTTATTTTTTAAGTACTCTTATTAATATTTTATCATTAATTTTGATTAATGAGTATACTTATCAAATATTTATGCTAAATATTAAAAATCATTACTAATTAATATATATTGATTATTAATAGTAATTGAAATTAAAAAAGAAGAATAAATATTAAAATTTGCTAGCAAAAAAATATTTTGAATGCAAAAAATAAAATATAAATAATAATTTTTTTAAACAAATTATTTATAAATAAATAAACTTTTTTGTTTATGATTCGATTATTGTTTTATATTATTTTTAAGCTAAATAATGGTTTTAAAATTATTAGTATTTTATTTATATATATTTATATTATGTTTCTATAAAATTAATTACTATATGATATGATTTTCATTTAATATTATTTCATAGTTTAATAAAAATTAATACTTTATATTTATTTAATTCAATATTATTATCTAAAAAATATATTTACTAATTTAAATATATAAAAATCGTATTATTATAAATAATATATATTTAGATTGCAATAGCATAACTTAATTATATAATGTAATTTTTAATTTTAAATTTTTTAAAATTTACAATTTTTTTTATGTTTTTCCTATATATATGTAGATTTTGATAATAATATATATTTAGAAAATATAATTATACTAATACAATAATAAATTAATTATTTTTTTATTATATAAACGATATAAACTCACTAGTTACTACTCTATTTATGATTTCCCAATTATATGTTTTTATTAATATATATTTCTTTTTCTTAAAATATAAAATTATCGTTTAAATGGTTAGACGACATAATACTATACTTATCACTTGAATTATCCATTAAATCTTAACTTTTTATGGAATTATTATGAGATCTATTGGAAATACTATCCTCTATATGTCCCTAATACTTAGAGATAATTTTATTTAGTTTCTATTTCATTTCATATTACTCTTTCGAAATTCTTTATCTTTATTGTTTCGTTTATTATTTTTAAATCAAGTTACTTTAAGCAGAATTAAATATATTTGATACACTATTTCCATTAAGCTTAGAATTTTCTCCAAATTACTTGGAAAACATACTCATTTCATTTTCATTTATAAATTAATTATGAGTTGATCGGCAAGAAGTAAAATTTGCTTCTTTTGATGATTCAAATGTCTTTGACTTATCCCTTAATTTTATAAATATCTACTTTGAGTCAAGCTTTAGTTTGTTGATATCATCATCCTCTTCTAATTCTTCTTAAATGATCATAAGGTTAGATTTTTTACTCTAACTCATTAGCGATTATGACTTATCTCTCAGTTGGAAAACTAAAATTAATAAATATATTAAATTAAAATTTTAAAGAGAAAAAATTATTTACTTTAAAACTATTTCTTTAAATCTAACCAGTTATCTTGCAAATCTGTTATCGACTTTATATTATTTTAAGATGTCATAGAATATAAATTTATTTAGGGTTTTTTTGAAACTTTAAATTAATAGTGAGATTAAATTGTACTAGGATTGCCTAATACTGCATAATTTATTTTATTCTTAGTTTAATCTACATTATTTTCATTCAAATTATACTCCTCTTATGGAGAATTTAGCATTTATGAAATTTAAGACAATTCCAAATTTTCTATTTTTTTTCGATGTTAGGTGTGGCCTTTTAAGTACGTTATTATTAAATGATATCTGGATAATTTTTCTGTTATTATTCTTTTTAAATATTTTTAATATATTCGTTTGATTTTGTGTTTTTTTATAATTTATTGTTTTGTAAGGTCATGGTTAACTTACAACCCATTTTACTCTTTTTTTTTTGCTTTTTCTTTTTTACTTTCAAATGTTTTATTTATAAATTATTAGTTTTCTTATGCTAATTGAATTAAAAAGTAAACATATATATTTCATTATAAAATTTAAACTTAATAATAAGAAAAAAAGAGTGGTTTTGAATTATTTCTTTCTTAATTTAGAATAGTATTACTACTTTTAAATAATTCAATACATATTAAATTCCATTTAACTCTTTTTAGTTTTTAAGTCTTTCTCTATAAAACAAAACTATAAAAATATACTACACATTTAAACTGTGCTATAAAAAGCAGATTTTATAATTATTTTTACATACATATTAAATTAAAATAAAATAATAATAATTAAGGATATATAACATAGTTAAATATTAATTTATTATTTTCATAAAATTTTAATTGGAGATGTTCTTCATCGTGATTTATTTAACTTTTAGTAATTAATTAATTAATTATTGATCTCAAAAATATTAATTTTTATCCCAGAACCCTTTAAATTCAAATTCATTATTTTGTGTAATTTAAATTTTTATTTTAATTAAGTTACTGAATTTTTAATTGTCTATTTATAACTTATATACATAATTACATTAAATATCAAAAAATATTACACGGGATTTTACTACTGTTACAGCACCAGCCACCCTATTGATCTATAGGTTTGTCTGGTTTAAAATCTATTAATGATGCTTCTTTTTAGATATGTCCATTATTTATTAAAAACTGATTATTCTCTATTGTACTAAAAAATGAATTTAATATATATTTAAAATATTAAATTATAAATAAAATTTACTCCTAATATTTATATGAGGGTATGTCTGATAATTCTAAACATTTTATTTGGGAATTACTGAAACTATTTGTGTTTTCAATTGTTTAATTATTTTCTTTTTCAGCATCTGTATTTAAATAATCAGGTTGTAATAATAATTTTTTTTAGATTTATAGTTTTTCTAATTCCTTAATTTTTATAGCGATACTTTCATTATCATTTTAATGATTATTTTTAGATTTCGTCTAAAAATCTAAACTGGATAACGATTTTCTATAAGATGGAAGTGCTATAATAGATTGGGTCGAGTTTCTTTAATATCTTTTTTTATCAAGTTGTATTTCTTTATTTCCTAAAGATTATGAAAAAATTCATCAAAATAATTACTATCTTAAGAAGATTCATATCCACTGTTTTTATTATTGAGATTATTTGTATTTAATTCTAACGGGTCTTAAATTTCTTGTTTTTTTTCAAATTATAATTCCTCAATATCTTCAAATTCCATATTGGATTTCAAATTATTGCTATATATTTATTTAGAAGAATTAGCTTCAATAATATATTTTTTTTATTCTATTTTTTTATATTTTAAACTTATTTTTCTTTTTTTAAACAGCTTAATTAAAATCATTTTTAAATTTGTTTTCAATATAATTAACATACTATTGGTGAAACATTTACTAAAATAAATTAAGTTTAGCAGTTGATATTTCTTCAATTTTAGACGATTGTTCGCTTAGTATAAACTGATTGGATTTAAAGGATGGTGAATCAACTTCTACAAAGTAGGATATTCTCTTAATATTTTCATTTAAAAGAATATTTTGCCTCCTTATGGTAGCTATTCTTGGGAGACTATCAAAATCAAAATTAAGATGTTCATTTTCATCTTTTTTGTGAGCGGTGGTAAGTATTTTTGAGTTTGTCCATTTTGATTTGAATTACTACGAGTCAGTCATTTCTATTTTAAGTAATCTGAACCGGTCATTTTTGCTTATAAAATTTTATCCTTATGTTGGTGAAGGTTAATCCAATATTTCATCAGAATTATCCAACTTAATTTGTAATTAATTTTCTAAACTTTTTAACATTTAGTCTTAATTTTCTTCATTTTTTTTCCTTTTCCCAATTTATAAAAGAAACCATCGTCTTGGATGGAATTATACATTACTGATTGCATAAGTGGATCATTAGACTTAAATTTGGCGTGATTTTTTAAAAAAATTTTCTATTGTCTTTAAAATTTTGCATTTGTTTTTTTTTAATATTTTAATCTTGGTTTCTATCTAATTCTTTTATAAGTTGCTTTATAGAATTTTAGATTACAACACATTGTTTATTATAAAAATCTTATTTATAGTCCATTTCGATAAGAATATCTTAATTAATATCTATCCTTTGAAATAATTCTTCGAATTTATGTAATTCTTTATTAAGAATAAAATTCAAAATTAGCTATTGATATTTTTGCTTTCTTTCTTTATTTTACTTGATATATCGTGTTACTGCTATTTCAAATTTAATATTTCTGACTTATTTTAATCTAAAATTATTTCTATATCTTTGAATTCAATATGCTTTACTTCTTATTATCTATCAAAGGTTTTTTCTTGCAAATTTGGAATTAATTCTAAAATTTTATCCTAAATAAGCATCTACTTCTATTTGAGATCTATTATTATATCTTCATAGATTTATTTTAAAATTTCTAATTAAAATTTTTCTTTCTTTATTTCTTTTCTTTATGACTATTATTATTTTTATAATTAAATCTCATAATGCTATATTTTTGAGATGCACTTATGGTTTTATTACAAAATTTAGTCAATAATGTCTTATATATAAGAAAATTTTTTTAATTTTAAAATATATGCTAATATATTTTATCAAATTCCTATTCTAATTATGTAGGAACAATTTGATTTTGAATATCCTCATCTAATAAAAATAATAAACATTAATTTATAATTTTATAAAACTAAAAAATATTTCTACTTTAAATAACCTATTTAGAACAGCATAATTCATTATTAGAGCTATACCAGTTTTAGTATAGAGAATTTGAGTCCCTCTTTTCTGAAAATTTAGTATTTAAAATTTTTGTAAGTATCCACAACCAAAATGGAAAATCTTCATCTTCTATTTTCATTTGATATATAACTTGCAACTCTTAGTTCATAATTAATATTTTATTTCTATTTTGATTAAATTGGATAATTTACTTATCTTATTGTAATTGTGTTACTATGAAAGGAATTTTATTTTCTCGACTATCATAAATATAAATACCGGTGCTACAAATTTTTACATATTTTTTTCTTTTTTTTTCTTTTCTATTACGGTCCATATTTGAACAATATTGTACCACTTAATTTAGTACAATTATTAGTACATATGTCTTCACTATAGAAATATATATAGTTTTATTACTGATTTAATATAAAATCTTTAGAATGAGGCTGATATAATTCTCTGTATTGTAATTCATAATAAGCTCTGACAGGTTTATGATCAGAAACTGTGTAAGAAGGAATACTTTCATATAGGTACTATTTATAAGTAATTCCTTTATCTTAAATTAAAATTCTGTCACACCTTTTGTAATTTATATTAAAAATTAATAAAAAATAATTTATAATTAAATTTATTTCTACCAGGATGGAGTTCTTTTTTTTTGGAAGTATCGTAGATATCAATATTGGTGTCTAAATCAAATTTATAAGTGGGGAGAAATTTAATTTATCCTTCTTCATATAATGAAAGAACAGGGTCTTTATTTTAAGAACACTTTAGTTAATCCGTTATTAATAAAGTTTAAAGTATTTTCTCTTTCTTTTCTTTATCAAGTTTAGAATCTTATTAAATTTCTTTATATTTCTATATTTAAAATGAGATTCAGGTCAATGATTAATTTATTTATAAATGTTTACATCTATTAGAGATAGGGCTTCTTCGTATTCAAGACTGCATCGAAAATTTAAATCTCCAGCCAAAAACTAAGCTCCACAAAAATTTTATTTGTAGTAAGTTTAGGATTTATCGTCCTCTCATGAATTTTTTATAAACTTTGCAATCTTTCAATCTATGTTTCTTTTCCAGCTGGCAAATGGCAATTTAAAAAGCAGAGTTGAAATTCATTTATTTTAAGCGAATTTACCAATCCTCCTAAATTATTATTTTTATTTAATTATTAAAGTTGATTCTTTATTTAATAATAAAAATAAAATATCGCATTTTTTACCTTTATTTCCTGTCATTCCAAGGAATCCACATTTAACTTGATCAATCTTTTAAATAGAATTTATGTGACCTAATAGAGACTCCTTTATGAAAATAGAAATATAACAACCAACCATTACAGACTAATCAATTAATGTGTAGTATTCATACTAGTTTATTTCTTTTAAAATTAAATTTGTCCAGTGTTCCTTTCTGCCTTCATCTGTTTCTCCCATTATAGTTTTAAGTCTAAAATTCACCATTTCTTACAAGTTTACTACTATAATGTCAGCTTGCTATAAATTATGCTAATTTATATTAAACAAATCTTTTAAATAATACCCATCATCTTTTGGTATAATGCCATTTATATTCCATGTAATTATCTTATTATAATTAAATAAATTTATGAATTATTAAATAATTTAAGAATATTAGAAAGAATACCATTATATTTAGCTTTTTATGCAAAAAATATTATTAAGAATTTATTATTAAATCTTCCTTTATTTGACTTATTTCCTATATTACTTATTTTATGTCAATATAGTTATTTTTAGAAATTATATCAATGCAAAACTAAAAATAAGAATCTTGCAAGTGTTCTTCATAAATAGATTATAGTAAACTTGCCTATTTTTCCAGATGGGAAGGAAATTCCTATTATTCTACACTTAAGTTAATAAATGATAAAATTAAATAATTATATTTCAGCATTTTATTTTCTTTTGAAAAAATTTGTTTTGATTCTTAATCTAAAGCATTGTGTTGTGTATGTTTTATATCTATAATAAACTCATTTATTGTTTATATTTAAGAATCTAAAATATAGGAGCTTATTTTTTGAATAAAGATTTCACACAAATCTATGCCATTTTCACAATTCACTCTAAAAACTCCTAATATTAAGAATTTTATTGGTTGAGAATATATATTAATGGTTAAGTATGTTTATACCAGCCTATTATTGCTATATTTATTGCTAATCTTTATGAAAAAGAAAGTATTTATTCTATTCAATACAAGGGTAAGCCTATTCTTTAATAAACTTGTTGAGATCTTATATATAATTATTGCTTCTATATTATAAGTTATTATAAAGACAATTATCTCGATATAAATTGTTTAGATATTCTTTTTCTTAACTCAATAGATTAATACACTAAATATTACCATATTCCTATTTTAAATAATTAAAATGTTATGTAAAATATTATTTAAATTCTTCGTTTTCAATAATTTTTTAATGCTATCGTCGCTTTTTGTTTGTGAATAAAACTGGGATATCTCTTTAAAAAAAAAATTAATATTGAACAAACTCATTATATTTTTAAATTTTATTACCCACGCAGAATTAAATAAGACATTATAAATTTATTAGATTCTACTATTTATTCTGTTTCAATCAAATTTTAAGTGTCACCTTATGAATCTAGTCCTATATTACATTATAAATTAAAATATTTTTCTTAAAATTATATATATAATTGAATACCTCTTTTTAAATAATACGATCCAAATCTTTATTTACTCCTTCTTGAAATTAAAGTAATTTTTACTAGCTAATTAATATCTACATGATAAGTTAATTCTTAAACTGATCCCTATATTACTTTCAATCCCCATCTAAAGTCTATTGATTTAATAAAACTGAGCATTTATTAATTAAACCAGTATTTTCTATTTGAAAAATTTAATTGAAATTTTTAATTCTTAACGTTATTTTTTTCATTTTAGAATTTCAAAATTTATTAAAAATTCATATCTATCTAATAATTATAGGAAAAGTAACAGCCTTTACTAAATATCTTCAATATTAATAATAATTAATTCGCTAAAATTTATTTTTATTTTATTATAAAATACTCTTTTAATATTTTCTATTATTTCATAGATTTCTTTGGGAAATTATTGCTTTTCTTAAATATTTATCTAAAAATATATATTTATTTTATAATTTTTATTTTTATAAGTATTATTATTTTTTAATATATTACACAAATCTCTTCTACACTTTTTATTTCATAAATATTAATTTAGTTTATCATTGACACCTTTTAAACATTTTCTACAAAAAATAAAAATTTGTACGAATCAATTTTAGAAAATTCTACTGTGCATCCCCCTAAGAATCCACTAAAAAGCCTTTGGTTTGTAAATTCTTATTGCTACATTTATTTTTAAATTTTATCAGAAACATCTTGTAGTAAAATTATTATAAATAAAAAGTATGTTATTAATATATATAAATCAATATAATTTTATTATTTTTTTTTAAATCTAAAATATTTTATAATCTAAACTATAATTTTCTAGTTTAGAAAATTAAAAAAATTAATAAATAATTTAATTTAATAATTTTACTTTATTCTATCGCTTCTATTTCTAATTTTTGAGAATAATTCCTTTGCTTTGATATATATAATAATTTTTCTTTTAAATTAGGATAATAATTTTCACATTCCTTTGTTACTTAAAACTATTATAAATATTGACCATAATTTTAAATTTTTAATATTATTAATTAAATCAAATGACTACTTTGTAATAATGTAAATTATCAGTTATAGAAATAGCTTTTGTATTTTATATAGGATTGGTATTTTCCATATAATTAACAAATGTCTCCAGAGTTATTTTCTTTTTGTTTTACACTCAACAATATTATAATATTATATGAATTAATTAATCATTTAATTTCATAAAATTATGATTGATAATGTAATTTTTGTGATTAAATATAATAATTTGTATTAAATATATATTTCTTTATTTTCAATAAACATTAGAATATTAATAAAGAAATTTATATTACTGAATCCATAAAATTAAAATGTCTAAATTGTATATTAAAAATTTATATATTTTTATATTAAATAAAAATTGTAAAAAACATATTCTATAATTAACTGTTGTTATTAAAAGAAATTTTTAATTCAGTTTATATTATTATTAAATTATTTGACTTTTTATCAATACATATAAAATAAGTTTCTAAATCATGCTAACTAAAATAAATGCTAATATATTATAAATAAACTTATAATAATATAATAATCATATATATGCGTATATTATAATTTTATAAAAGTAATAATTTAAAATATTTTAAATTTATAATACATATTAATCAATATAAAGCTTAAAATCCTATAGGGGGCTCTCCAGTTTAAGGATTAGTTCCAAGAGGTCTTCTAAATAATAATATATGAGGTTCTGGTCTATGGACAGCATAGTTTTCCCATCCCCTACTTTATTATACATTTAAAGCTCTCCATTCTGACTCCTATTAGAAAAATATTTATATTTTTGTATGAATTAGGAATATAAATTTATAATTATTAGTTATTACTGTTAATGATCGATTTAAACTAGTCTTAATCATTTTAAATTACTTTTTAGTTAGTGTAACATGTCTATATTCGTATAGATCATCTTCATATTTATCACTATACTCAGTTTCTTCTGGATAATAAACCATTTATTTGTTGTATTATTATTCTTGTAATTAGCTTTTAAATATTAATTATTAATAATTAATTTATCAGAATGAATTAATAAATATCACCACATTTATAATCGTTATTGATTTTATAAAATTTTCCATTATTTGATTATAACAGACTGTATATTATTTTGATAATAATTATGTTTATATATATATTATTAAAAAGAATGAAAAGAAAATATTAGTATTAATAAGAATATTTGTATAATAATTTATATATGATATTATTTCTCAATAAATTGTCTATATTATTAGATATCTAGTTAGTTAGTTATATTTAATTATATAATTTTGAATTCTTTAAATAAAACTTAAGAAAAATTATTAGATTTCAAAAAGATTATATCAATTATTTTTAGAAGAGAATAATGAATAGAAAGGAAGATTAGGGAAAATACATCTTCTTCCATACCATTATCCTTTAGGAACGAATGTCCAGTAAGCAAAGGGGAAAATATCTCTTTTTAATCTGTAGAAGAATCCTCTAGGGGTTCCCTAATCGACGGGGAAGGTTTCATCAACTTCAGCTCCATATTTAAATTCAGCCAATACAACTTTTTCATCTCCAATGAGTAAAGGACATGCTTAAATAAGAAGGATAAAAAAATTATTAAATAAATAAATTATATTTTTTAAAGTTATTTTAAATTTTTACAGGTATATCCATCATATTTCTTTTCTTCTCCACCAGTTTTGTTAACAATTCTCATTAAATTATGAACTAAAATGGGTGTTTGAGAGAAAATAGCGGCAGCAGTTTTAGAAGTGGGGCAACTGGAACTGTCTCCAAGAGCCCAAACATTGGGATAAACTGTGTGTTATAAAGTGTTTTAGTTTACGGAAACAAATCCAGATTCATCACCTAATCCACTTTCTTTAATAAACTAGGGAGCCTTTTGGTGAGGAACAAGATGTAAAGCATCAAATCTTTATTGTGATTTAATTCCTTTAGAATAAGGTTTATAATTTGATAAATTAGTAGAAATAAAATAGTTTATTGAATTGAATTTAAAATAATTTACCTGTAGCAACGTTTTAGTAAACAATGGTTCTAGAATCTTTATTAACTTCTAATACTTTGCTTCCGATATTTAAATTAATATGTTTTTATTTGTGTTATTCGCTTAAAACGGCAGCATATTTGGGAACACCGAAAACAACTCCCTTAGCCATGTGGTAAGTAATAGTTGTGTTTTATCTTTTTCCTGTCTTTCTCAAGTCATGTTCAACCAAAAAGCAAACCTTTTAAGGGGCTCCAGGACATTTTATAGGCATAGGAGCTTCGTGGAATATGAATTATCCTTATTAAAATTCTTTTACAACTCTTTGCATTTTTTGGCATAATCTTTAGTGTAGGCAGATCCAACAGGACAATTGGGGTCTTCAAGAGCTTCAGTAGCACCTATAAAAAATTAACGATTAATAAGTTATCTGGATTTTTAAAAATATCTTAAAATCAAACCTTTAATGGCTCCGAAATCCAATTATAAACCGGTAGCAACGATTAAGTAGTCATATGTATAAGAGTCACCATCTTGAGTATAAATAGTGTTTTTTTAGGATCGACCTTAGTTACAGCCAATTCAGAAATGGGAATATTAGAGTTAAACATTTCTTTTGTTAATTTTCCAGTTTTTTCTACATCATATATATTTCCAGAAACCATGGACCAAGCAGGTTAATAAAAGTGTTATTTGCTGGGTTCGAAAACTCTAATATCTGAGTCTAAAACACCTATTAAAGAAAAAGGAAATTTAGAAATGTTAAGTAGATCAGGTTTGCGAATTTAATTTAGTAATAATAAAAATTTTTATTTTTGGAATTCTTATTTCAAGTTGATTTCAATTTTATAAAATAAATTGTTCCTTAAGTAGGATTTATATTCTTTTTAATTATTAATTTATTATTTGTACCACTAGCTTTTCTTAAATGGGCAGCAGTACTTACTCCTGCAGTTCCTCCTCCAATAATAGCAAATTTAGCGTGGGATCCGAAGTAAAATTTGACAGTTTTTTATAACATTTTATGTTTGTTTATTTAGGAGATTTTATTAAGATAGAAGAGATTTTATATTTATTTTAATATTATACAAGTTTAATTAAAATATAAAGTAAATGATAAGTAAACCTAAATATAAATGCAACATAGTACTAAAAGAAATTTAAATTCCAATAAAGTATTTTATCTGAATAATAGGGTTTATATTCCAATTAATCATTATTAATTGTGAATATAATATTTTTTATTTTCCATTTTAATTTAATTTTTTAATTTAGCCTTATTTTTATTCCTCAAATTATGCATCTTTAACATGGTATTATATTTAACAAATTTAAATAAGAGTATTTTATACTTTTCCTCTTGTTTTACTTACATTTGTTTATATAATAAATGAAAATTCATTTTATCTATTTTGTGAGAGTGTTTTAATTATATTTTCTCAATAATATTTAAATTAAATTAATAATTTATTTTATTGAAATCTAGCTAAATTTATAATAAATATGGAATAATATTTTTAGAAATATAAAAGAAAGGAAGATATAAAGTACAAATATGGAAATAAAATTATTAGATAATATTTTATTCCAATAAAAACAATTTTAAATTTAATTTTACTATATTCAAAATAATATTAATTTATCAGTAGAATATATAGTTACAAATAATAGTTAATATTATGATAATTAAATATAATTAGTTATATATA
The DNA here is from genome assembly GCA_037039885.1 of Miamiensis avidus. Taxonomy (NCBI): domain Eukaryota; phylum Ciliophora; class Oligohymenophorea; order Philasterida; family Glauconematidae; genus Miamiensis; species Miamiensis avidus. Next base: position 559,279 of record JAWVGU010000021.1, read on the forward strand.
GATATATGATATAATTATATATATATATGTAAATTTAAAGGAATTTTAATATATTTTTATTTATTCAGATTATTTACTTTTCAATAAAAATCATAAGGGTCCATTTGAATTCTTTCTGGCTAAAACACTTGATTAAAATTAACGTTATTATTAACTTCCCATCCATTTCCATTCCTTATTTCTCCGTCTAATTGGCCTGAGAACCAACTAGCATAGCCTCTATAATCTTATACAATATAGTCAGGATTGTTTCTATATTAGTCCACTTCTCCTCCCATATATACTCCATCACATATTTTAACTGCACCAACTAGTGTACTTACGTTATGAAGCGTTGTAATTTTGCTAATATCACACGGGCCTCCAATGTTAATATTCCCTCTGCTTTGAGTGTGAATAAATTTATTGATTATAATCCCTGAAATTATTCAAAATAATAATAAATGTAAGCTACTTATTTAATTAAATACATTTTATAGCTAAAATACCTGTGATATCACTAGTTTCTCTATTAAAAGTGATCATTAACACCTTGGACGAAGAGAAAATTCCTCCAGAAAAGGCTCCATCTACATGAGTAAGCATAGTACCCACTTTTAATTCTTAGACTGGGTTATCTGAGTGATGATAGAAAGAGAAAGGAAATGGCATTTCTTCCTCTATTTGCCCCATTCTGTATTTAACTTTATCTTCCAAAGGCTTAAATGTACTAATATATACATGTTCTTAATCTTCATTGTCAAGGATTTCTTTTATTTCTTTTAATCTCTTCAAAGCATATCTGGCATTGATTCTAGCCTTGAAAAATTCCTCCAGTTTATAGTGCATTAAAGCCATATTAGAAAATAAAATGATGATAATTTTATAATGTTCGATTCTAACAGAAACAGTGATCACTTCTTCATAGTTTTTTATATTGTGTTTATCATCACTGATGATATCTAAGGCTAGCTGGTATCTTTAAAAATATATTTTATATATTTAATTAAGGCAAAATAAATCTAACAATAAATATATTTTTATTTAAAATATCATACTTCGACCGGGCTTCTTTGTATTTTTTATTTCTGAATAACTCATTTCCCTCTTCTTTTCTTTTAGTTAGTCCCCTAAGGATTTCCTCAAAGCCTGACAAAATGAGTTGGTTTTCTTTTACTAGTTGTTTCCAGTTTACCTTAATCATGGGAATCTTTGTTAGATCTTGCTACTCAAACTTTTTAGGAAACCTACATTTTAGCACAGGCATCCACAAAATATTAATTTGACATATTTCAGCAAATAAGTGACATACATGCATTAAGCTGCAATATTATTTCAAACTTGGAATAAATTTGAAGATCTCAAGCCATAATTCGTATGGTAGTTTTTCTAAAATAGGCCCGAGATTTTTTGATTTGTATTCATAATTTTCTTTAGTAATGTCATGTCTATAAATATATGGCATAGAAAATTAAAATAAATCTTAAAATGTTAATATTATATTTTGTAATAAAATTACTTCATTGTTTCATCATTACGAGCCACTTCTGCCTGATCTAGTAGAGAATTTACTTTTCTCAGAGCAAGAAACCTGTGGGCATTTCTTTAAATCATTCTGATTTATTTATCATATTATTCATATTTTTTTCCAATACCTCTTCCTCCATTATATAACTGAGAATAGAAATTAAAATTTAAATAATCTGCTTTTATTATAGTTAAGTATTTTATTTTATTGTTTTTTTTTTTATGTTGTATTTTATTATTGAGACTTTGATTTTTATTATTAATGATTATTCTTTGAGATTGTATGTATAAATTTTTAGAGAAACTTGAGATTATTAACCTTAATTGATAGATATTAAAATTTAATTACCTATATGCTATATGAAATATCAATTAAATTAATATTTTATATAAAGTCTACTTAATGAAAATAAACTATTTGAAGGAAAAATTAAATAATAATGTAAAAATAAATGTTTTAGATATACATAAGTTAAGATGAAAAGTATTTTTATAATAATATTTTTATATAATAATAATTTAATAGTTTTATTCAATTATTATAAACTATATAGTGTATTAATAATATATATTATGTTATATTTTATATAAAAACCATTATATAGTTTTTTTATCATAATATAATTAGGTATTATTAATGAAATTATTGTTTTGGCCAAATACCTATATCAGCACAATAAACAATAAGAAAAATAAAAATAAAAATATATTTTAACAAATGACTTAATAATAATAAATAAAATTGACAACAGAAGAAAAAATTATAGCTTGCCTTAATCTTTTAAATAAAAATATTAGGGATCTTTTAAAATAACCAAAAATTGAAAATAGATTTGATTAATACAATGAAATTTTTCACACATTTTTTACAAAAATATAAACAGCTCTTAAAAGATCTGAAGATATACATTATATTAAAGCTTTAGAAATTGTAGATAACTTAATAAAATATGAAAAGTTTTAATAAAATTTTTAATTAATTTCTCTCGCCGTTTGTTAAGTATTTATTCTTATGGGAGACAACTTGGGAATTTTCGATAAATCTAATTTATTGAATATGGCTATGAAACTTTTAATTTCTGAAAAACTAAATTCTTTGTCATTCAATTTAACATTCAGAAATATTTTGTTTTAATTTTCTTATTTAAACTAAGGTAATTTAATTTTAATATTTATTTATATTTTATATGTATATATTCAATTATTATATTTCAAAAATATAATTTTTCTTTAGGTATTAACATTTGGAAAAAAAACAAAGATCATGTTCCAGAAATATACAATACAATCAACAACATATTACATTTTATAAAAGAAAGCAGTGAAGGAGCCTAATTCGATGATTTTTAAATAGAAAATACATAGACACAATTCATTAAATTATTTGAAGATTTGGCATTGAATTAATTTTCAGAGGAAGAAGAGCTACTTTATTAACCAAGTGAAATTTAAATATAATCCCTTTACGCTTCTTTGCTAAAATACCTACACTAAATTATTAAAATGAATGTTACAGAATCCAATAGTGATATTTTGTATGCTCCCTTAATACAACAATTACAAATAGTAAATAAATAAATGGATAAAAATTTGTAAGAATAAGGATAAAAAGTCATAGAAAAAATGTAAGAAATGAGCCAAGGGTTTAAATTGAAATCCAATTTAGATATAATAATAGATAAGCCCTTGATAAAAATTAGATAGCTTGATCCCCGTATATAAGATTTTAAGGAAAAAAAACTCAATCCCCTAAAAGAAAGATAAAAATTGAAAAAGAAAATATCCAAGACTAACAGAAAGACTGTTAAGGAAATAAAAGACGATTAGAAAGCTATGTAAGATGTAAAAAAAGTGTAAGAATAGCATAGAAATGTATAATCCTAGAAACAATCTAAAGAATTTTCGAAATTTATGGAAGATCAGACCAAGGAAATTAAGATAATGAAAACTACTCAAATTAACGTGGAAAGAAATAAAAAACATTCAACAAGAATTGCAGGAAATAAAACCTAAGATAAAAAAATCCAGGAAATAAATTTGGTAAAACTAAATAAACCAGAACAAGATTAGATATTCCTAGACTTTGATATTTTTATTTAATAAAAAAATTACCTAAAATAATTAAAATTTAAATACTTATTCAGTTTTATATATATTATATTTCATAACTTTCTTATTATAATAATAATATAAACAATTATTGTTACAGTCTAATATATATTTTTTCTTATTAAATTACTTTTTATAACTTATTATAAATACAAAGTTATGAATTTGATAAACGAATATAAATGAAAAATTTTTTATAGATTTTACCATTTATATATATATAACATATTTTACTATATCAAGTAGTTTAATGATTAAATAGAAAATTAATTAAGTTTTTTAATCTTTGCTTGAATAGTATAAGTAAATGAGTTATTAAAGTAGCTAATACTTATTAATTCTTAAAAAAAAAAAAAATTGAAGAAATGAATTTATTAAAAATAATAAAATGGATAGGGATAATTATATACTCTATTATATTCCCAGCATTGTATTTATTTTTGTTGATAAGAGAGTGGGATAAAACAAGTATATGTGAATAAAGAATTTGCATGACAATATTTTTAATATTACTATTATAAGTTCATAGATGCATATTTCCGAATAGATTTTGCTTGAAATATAAAGGTTTCGAAACTGAAATATCTGTTATTATGATAATTATGGCATTTTATAATGAAAGAAAAGATTCCAATATAACTTGCCAACCACAATTGGCCAAAAATAATTTATTTATCTCGCTAAGTAATATGGCTTTTAAAATGTTATTATATATCAATGGAATATCGGCTGTACTATTTTTAATTGCTTTTATAATTTTTTACATTTGCTGCTTTATTTAGCTGATATATTCCAATACCCCTTCTATATAACTATAATCATTGGAGGGACTTACAGAAATGGAAATAAACCAATTATAAATGATTCCCTTTGAACACAATTATGGAATTGAAAACTAAATATAAACTCAACTATAGCCTGTAAAAATGTAGATATAATAGTAGTAATAGTAAAATGGACAAGACAATAATGAAGATAATTACAACATTATTATAGCTGGAAGTCAAGAAAATAACATATAATTAAATAGCAGAAGCCATTTAAATATTCAAGTATAGTAGCAATAAGAAAGTAGTGTGGCATAATTATTGGGTGATATAAATGAAAATGGCAATGAAGAAAATAAAATAAATTCTCAATCTCCGAACAGCGAATTAATACCTTCAGAATAGTATTGTAGTGAGTAGGAAAATAACTATCGAATATCATGCTCTATATGTCTGGTTGATTTCGAAGAAGGGGAAATGTGTCTTCAAATGCCATGTAAACATCTATTTCACAAGGACTGTGTGCATTAATGGCTTACTAAAAATATTGTATGTCCGAATTGTAGAAACGATATAAGAGAATCTCTTCTCTATTAATAATATTTAAATGATTAAAAACATCTTTTGGTTAACATGTCTGAAAAATTCTTGGATAAATTAAATGAGGGTTTAGAACCTTCTTTAGGATCTGATGAATATCCTGATTTGCCCCTATCGAATAATAACAACAACAATGGCCGTAATGATAGATGACTATGAAAAAGCTGATGTATCATCATTTTTATTATTATCTTATTTTTAATGTAAATTAATTTTAAATTATATGATATATTACTACACAATTAAAATTGCCTAAAATAGCATAATTTTCTAAATTGTAATTACTATAAAAATTCTATAAATTAATTTATAACTCAACTTTTTAATATGGGTAATTCGAGATTTAAATAATCTTTTTAATTGTTTTTATTACATATAAATATCAGGGAAAAAAATTATGTATTTAACTGTATATAAGAATGAAAAATTTATATTTCACCTATTTATGATTTTTTTATTTATTTTTTTTAAAAAAAGGATATATTTCTTCTGATTGGTATTTAATATTATTCTTAAAAATAATATATAACTTTTATTTTTACTTTAGTTTTAGTTTAAAATAATTCTAATTTTATAATAATGAGTTGATCATTTTTATAAATTTATCTATTTATTAACAGACACTAATATGTTTTTGGTTTAATTATTATAAAATCCAAAAGTAAGAAAAGTAAAAAATAAAGAATGTGCTATTTCAATGTTATATACTTTATTTTATTTCACATGGATATGCCATTTTATTTATTTAGCTTTAGATGAAGTGTAAAATTGTACCAGTATTTTTACACTAAAGAATGATAACTTCGAAATTTAAGATAAAGAAAGAAAAATCTAAAATTGTTTTTGCTGAATTTGGGAAATAAAAAATTAAAATCCCTATTGAAATGATGAAAATGGGGAAAATTCTTATCGCATATCATTTAAAGGTAAAAAAAAATCAATTAATAAGAAAATTGTACACTTTAAATTATATAGATAGATACATTTTGTTTAAATATTTTTCTACAATATGCAAAAACAGAACAAGCAATGACTTCTATCGTTTAATTATAACTTTTTATTGCAAATATTGTATAAAGTACCTATTATAAGTTAAATAAAGTATTATTTTATAACAATTTTTATCAAATTATTGAGCAGGTTGATCATATTATCTCATTCAGCTTTGGAGGCTTCTCCTCTTAATCCATTGAAAGTAGAGACGGGAACGTGTTGAGCTAAGATGAAATATTCAGATTTGGCGTTTTCTTCATCATTAATTTTTCTGGATAATCTAACTCTAACTCTTCTGGGGATATTTCTGACTCCGTTGGACCAGATGAATTTGTTTAAAGTGGTATCAATTCTCACATCATCAACTAACATCATTTTAGAGGCGAAAGATTTGATTTCTCTAATAGCTCTAGGAGCTTTCTTTTTAATTGAATTTTGTGAATTCTTTTGTGTAAATTGATGGTAACGTCTCTAGACATTTCTCCCATGGGGTTCTTTTATCCTTTTTCTTTTTGACCATTTTTTCTTTTTCTTGTTCTATTTATTTGCTTAATGCTTTCTGTTTTTTCTTTATTTGTATTTTTTGCTTTTAATAAAAACTTGATTTTATACCACCTCTATGATATTTTGCCTTTCACTTACTTTTAATTTATCCACTAAATTAAATATTTAATATATACATAATATAATAAAATATTACATCCACCAACAACACCACAGACCTACCTTTAATAATATATAAAGAAAAAAAGAAAAGAAATTTTCACAAATTTATATTTTTCTGTTCACTCAAATGTAAAAACAATTAAAAATTAAAACTTTTTTAATATTATATTTATTTATTTTTTTAATTATAATTCACTTTTATCATCTGTTATTATTGTTATTATTCATATATTTTTTTCCACCATGCCCTCTTTTCATATTATAATTATTTTACATATTTACACCTTATAGTTATTACTATTATTACTGCTAATGCTACTGTTATTGAATAGGCATTTAAGAATAATTAAAATTTCCTGCTCTTTTGTCCTGTATTATTGTATTATTATACTTAAGTCCTCCAAAACTTGAATATTTTTGTTATATATTGTCTGTTCTTATTTGATTTTAAATCATGATATTAGGAGGTTATATATTAGGGTTTATATTCGTATTCATATTGTGACAAGGATTCATATTAAGCTCGGTCTATAATTTAAGTATCATATTTGTCATTTTAGGATTCTATTGCTAAACAAACAAAAAAATTTAATAAAATACTTTCCATTTCAGTAAATGGATATTATTATTTTACTAAAAATACACCGAAAAAAGACCTATCCTTATCTGCCAGATTTTACATTTCTTTTATTAAAAATAATTTTTCACTTTTGGATAAATTATTAACATGTTCATAAAGGTCTATAATGCTATTTAATTTTTCTTCATTTTGCTATTAATTAATATCTAAAGTTTATTAACTTTGTTGCTATTAATTTGCAGAATTGCCCTAATTCATGTTTAATCCTTGTGCTGAAGATTGATTATTAGACATTTCTTGCTCAGTATATTTGATTGTTAAATCTCTGCCTTAAAAATCCAATTTATTCAAATTTCTCATTGCTGAAAGCGCTGACTCTGCATCTTCATATGTGAAATACCCGTACACCTAGAATTATTTAATTTGAGTTTAGATAATCTTTCATTTATTCCCAAAAATGATGACTTTTTTAAATGTACCTTTCTTGAATTCGGCTCTCTTTTAATTATATACCCATCCTACTATTTAAGAGGACCGACCAGTTACAAAAATTCAACTATTTACTCGTCAGTTGCATTATAAGCAATGTTATAAACACTAATTTTTGTACTCATTTTAAAATTTTATTTACTTATGGTATTTTTAGAGTAATAATATATTATAATCACATAAAAATAGTGGCTATTAATCACTAAAAGAAAAATAATAATACTGAATACATTGATATTTTCTGACTTAGAATATTCATAAATGGCAAATTAAAATAGTAAAAGGGTATGAGAACAATATATTTAAATAGTAAAAAAATAACACATATTTTTGATTTGATATTAGTTATTCTATTCTCATAACTAAATTTAATTTTTATAAATATAATATTATTATTTTATTTTATTTTATTTATTTATTTATTTAAACAAAAATTGATACTAATAAAAATACTAAATTATATTTATCACTCTAATTTAATATCGTCTAAAAAAGATAGTCCCTCATCGATGTCCGGTTCTGTATTAATGGGGAAACTAGTAATATTCTATAGAGCTTCTATATATTGTCCTGAGATAATTTGGCTCGAAAATTCCGAGTCTTTTATATAAAAATCAGCAAGAATCTCCATATTATGAGCCTTATTGTATTTGTTGCGGTCGGCATTTTGGCCACTGACGGTGCTTTTGTCTTCATCAGGCAAATCTTCTCCACCTGTAATTTATTGGCTTTGAGTAAGGGATTCTCTTCTATACATGGTGTTATCAATTTCTATAGGTTCTCCGTTTTCATCGAATAGTTATTCCCTGCTTCATTCTCTTCGTGTTTGGGGGATTAGATTTCTTCTTCCTTCATATTGATGCTTGTGAAATGGGAGTGTAGTTCCTTACCGCAAATGAAAGTCACGATGTCTTCCTAGAAGTCGTAAAGGGGGTCTTATTTTTCCAAAGCCACTCTTTCGTGCTTTTCCTCCTGAATTTTGTACAAAATCTTGGCCGTATTCGAATTTAAAATATTGATTTTAGGGTTATTCTGCTGCAGTGATAAATCTCCAATCCATACGAGTTTTCTTGCGATCAGGAGACTGTCTTGCACTGCTAGTTTCGAAATTTGCCCGAAATCTAGAATCGCATGGTTTTCGTGAAGAGGGTTCTACAAAATTTACTTATTGACCTGACCATCTTCTCCCATTTCCACGTATTTGGATACAGGTTGCCAGTTTTTGAAATTGGCATATAAATGTGCATAATATTCTTCAGAAAACGGTTATACGATGGGTTCTTCATTTTCTTCCTCCTATTGCTGCTATTATAGTTGTTTTTCTGCTTCTTTCGTGGGATTTTTCCCGCCCTTTTTCTTTTTTTCATCTTTGGCTTTTTGGGCTTTTTCTTCTTCTGTTTCTTCTATGGGCATTCGAGGGAGTTTAGCCGTCAAAAAGTCATCGGGAACTACTAATTGTACATCGCTTCCTTTGTTAGCGTCTATGACTTTTTGCAAGGTTTTTCGTTTAATGTCGCTTACGGTGAACTACTGTTGGTGCAAAGAGTCCATGCTATATTTGTTAAGATACGAGGCCAGACCGAATTCCCCCAAAAGCACAATTCGGTAAGCCGATTGGTAAAAGTTGTGCAGGGCGTGCAGTTTCAGAGGTGTGATTTCTCCTCCCAAGAAAACCACGAATGGGTCTCTTTCCAAAGTCATCAGATGTGCAGAATTTAGTACATCTTTTGCCAACTAGTTTCCCAACACATTCGTCTCCATCTGGATGTCTGCAACTGATGTCAGTGTCGAAAAGAAATTCGTTCTGTCTTCCAGCACCAAGTACGTGGCGTATTCATTCAACTCTCTGATATAATCCTCCTTGTCTTCGAATGAATATTTTACCAACTTGTCTTCCAGGTCTTGCGCGTCATATTTTTAAGTTAATTCCGCTTCTAACTCGATATCAGACTTTTCGACCGGCAAGTAACTTCCCGAATGCTATTGTTATTATTATTATTGTTACTCCGATTTCGCCTCTGTATTATGAGTTTGTTAAACTTCTACTTATTTTTCTGAATAATAAAAAATAATTAAATTATCATATATTTATTAAATTGTATTTTCATTTACATGTAGTTTAAATGTTTTATTGAGATTTTTTCTAACCTTTCTACTATTATTATTGTTTTTACTATTGTTATTGTTGTTGCTGTTGTTGTTATTGCAGTAATTCTTGCTGTTATTGTTGAGCGATTTCTTCTTCCTCTTGTTTCTATTTGGCCAATTCTTCCTGTCTTTATCTCTCTTCTTCTTGCAAAACGGACTCTTTTACTTAAATACCCTTTCTAAAATTAATTTCTTCAGGCTGAAAGAAGCAGTTTTCCAAAACAAGTACAGAGTTATCTCCGAATTATTCGGTCTCTATTTTTTCTTCATAATTATCAATAATAACTTATTCAGAAAAGAAAATTTAGTTTTCAATTTCTCCCTTTAAATATTCGTAAAAGAATTTAGTGCTTTTTGTTAATTCATATTGGCCTGTAACAAAAAAAATTTAATTCAGTTAATATAAATCATTTATTCATTCAAAAAATCAACTTTAAATGTAAAATTTACCTATTTTATCATCAAAACTTGCCATAACTATTACTAATTTTGCAGATTTATCAAGGAAAAACTTTATTTCCTAAACAATTTCGCTAAGATTATCCTCACATAAGAAAGAAAGATCTAGTTTTATTTCTTCCTGCACAGGCTCTTCTTCTTTCTTCTTTTTCTTTATTTAAGGTCTTCTTCCCTTCTTTTTATCTTTGGCAAGTTTTTCTAAAACCGATAATTTTTTATTAATATTTAATCTTATAAACTTTTAATAATTATTTTTCGTCTATATGTGTACATAGATAAATTAAAATATACCTTATAATTATCTTTCTTCTTCTATTTTTTTCAATTCATCTTCTTTTTTTTACACAATTTACTTATAAAAATGCTCTTTTTTTAGTAATTTTCTTCTCCTTCCTTTACTTTCAAATGCACCCTAAGTAATATTCTCTTCCCTTCAATATCGATATCTTGCACTTGCATTTTGCGTAAAATATTTTCGAACTATTCATTCGCTGGTTTTTCATTTTTTAGTTTAGCTTAAACTCTATAGAAGTTTTTATTTGTTTAGTTAATTAATTTTTAATTGTTTTTTTTTTTGTTAATTAATTAACTATCTTACCTTAAAAACGGAACCATTTACTAATATTTATCAAATATATTAACAATCTATCCTTTAACCTATTCTGATAAAGTATTTCTATATTAAATAATTAAATTTTTTTCTTCCTCTTCATTTAATTTTTTCTTTCTTTTCTTGGCCCAATCTGCCTTCAGTTTGGCCAACTCTTCATTCAATTTTAGTTTTTATTCTTCTTTAATTTTCAATCTCTCTTCTCTCTACATTTTTCTTTCTCTCTACTCTTATAATACCTGTAGTTCCTCTTCAGTCATTTCTTCTTCGTTCAACTCTTCTTCCTTTAACATGTCCTCTTATTCTGCTTGATCTTCTTCATCATCTGAAGGCACCAAAAATTAATAATCCCAAAGATCAACTTCTTTTCTTATTTGATCACTCAAAACTGGAACATTTTCCACTATCTAAAATATTAATTTCATTTTTTCATTAATCAAAATTAAGAAAATAATAATATTTTTTTTTTACCTAAATGACTTTTCTGTTAATATCATCCCATATATCACTCCTTTCTACAGGTACTTTTTTAGAAAGTTCCTTGTAACTTTTAAACCTATTTTCAAAAAACTATCTCCTGTCTTCGTCATAAATTCTTTCAATCAGATCTTTCAAATATTGCACATTCATATCCCAATACTACTCTTCTGGATTCAACTGCAATTCTTCATACAATGACCATTCCAAATCTCTCCACCATTTTATTACCAAAGGATTATAGTAGAGGTTTAAACTATGGTTTTTAGATTCAAATTCTACTCTACAAACCTCTGGATTATTCAAATCCGGAAGAGGGGGAGTGGGAGTCTTAACCTGTTTGATTACATCGTCTACTATTTCCTACATTCCTAAAATTAAGTATTTATGCTTCTATTTTCCCAATTTCATTATTTTATTTATTACCTTGAAATATGTAAGAATCATATAAACTTTTGTTAAACTAATGTCTCCAATCTATATTATTATCCATAACAATAGAAAGTCCAGATAATTTTATTTTAGGAAGAGTCTTTGTGGTGGGAGGCGAGCAGTTCAATACCCATTCCTAATTGAATATTCCTATTATTATTATTTATGGCAAAATATTAAATATTATAATTTATAATTCATATTATCTAGTGTTGTGTACCTGTTACATTAGACAAAAAGGAAAAAACAAATTTTTTTCTTCTCCTGGCTTTATCACATTTTGTTCGTGGTGGCAAAAAAATTACTGCTCCATTAGCTTTATTGTTTAATTATAACACTTTTCAGTTTAAATACTTTCCCATTCATAATAAATTGAGGCATTTCCATTATTTGTAACTACTATCGAATCAAAAGCAACCTAAATTATAGATATAAATTTTTTGAATAAAATAACAAATTGTAACAATAAAAAGATAAATAAAATTTGAATCATATAAAATTTATATAAACGTTAATATTAAAATACCTTTCCTGTTAATGTTTTGAAAGAAATGAAGTTTTTATCTAATTTTACTTAAGGCCCATCCACTTCGCTAACATATTATTCCCCCTGGTACATTTTCGAAGTATATCGGCTTTTAAAATTATTAGAATCAATAGATCTCTATGAATTGCTTAACGCTCTGCTATCTCCTAAATTTTTTTGTGCCAGTAACCTAGAAGCTCTTTTTACCATTTCTCCTGCATTTTTAAAAGCATGTTTTTTCAATAATGATGGAGGCTGTTATCCGCTAACCTTTTTATAATAATATATATATATATATATGTTTATTATTTATTCAAATTATACGTTTTATGCAACGATTTTTACCTATACAACAGCATTAGATATTGTAGGATGTTTTTCATACTGTTTTGAATATATCAGTTATTCATCTACTTTTTTCCTAATTAAAAATGATCTTTTCCCTTTTTGAGTTTACGATAATTTTAAAGGATCTCCTAAATTTATAGAATTTTCAATCATTCTGTAATCAAATTATTGGTATATATTTTTCTAATAATATTTTATAATTAGGTCTGAGATTTACAAATATATTCCTAAGATTTTTTTTATAAATATATGAGTTATTTATTATTTTGTTAGTTAAATTTTATGTAATTAATTAAATAGCAATATATTATTTTCTAAATAAATTAATTCTTGAGAGTATTTTAATACACAAATTTTGCAACTTAAGTAATATTATATTACTAAAATATATATGTTTCCAAAATCTCCAACATAAATACTCATAAATATGCAAATTGATAATTTTAATCCAATATATGTTTTACATAGAATAAAATAAAATAATATTTTCTATAATTTAAATAAAACTTACGATGTTTTTTTCTTTAAATAATTATTATTTTGATAAAATAATACTTAGATTATAATAAGCGCTGGAAAAACAAAAGTTTGTAAATAATATATTTTCGAATTTGAAGTTATTTTTTATTTTAGTGATAAATTTTTTATTATAGGATAACAACAACCCAGTATTCAATCATTTTTATTTCTGGCTATAGAGCAGCGATTACATTTTTCCCTCCATTGGAAATTAATATTATTACATTCTGAACACTTCCTGAAAAATTACACATTTAATTTAATATATTATTTTACTTTAGATATTTATTTTATTTTATTTCATTTAGGTTAAATAAAATAATTAAAAAATAATATCGAATATAAATGCGATTATTGCAATTTTGAGCTAATTTATCGTATGTATGTAAAGTATAAGTTAACCACTTATATTAATTTATTAATATTATTATTTTTATTTTTTTTTACCAATCACCTTCTTTTAACACTTTATACCCTTGTTTATCACCACCATTACTACTTTACCCATTACCTTAATAATTATTACCATTTACTTTATGTATTTTTTCAATATTACCCTCTTTTTATACATTACACCTGTTACACTTAACTCTGGTTTAAAAATTTATATTTTTACACTGACTACACGTCCAATCCCCTTTTATATATAAAATTAAAAGTTGATCGTTATTAATTATCAAATAAATGAAATGTAATTATTATTATCCTATATAGTTTTAATAAATAAATAGTAATTATATTTCTTAAAAATTGTTTAAAAACTCTTGAATTTTTTATTAATTTATTTATTTTATAACCTTCACTAATAGGAGGTCCCCTTTGCTCTTTTCCTCTTCCTCTTCCTCTTTCATTATTCCTATTATTGTTGTAATCTTAATTTCTTCCACTGCCTCTTTCATCTCTTCTACCTCCTCCTCTTTTGTCTCTATCATTATTATTTCTTCCACTGCCTCCTCCATGACTACCATTTCCAAAAGAATAAACTTCTCTGCATGTTTCTTCTTTGCTAGATTTACATCTATTACACTATTATCTGTTTTTAAAATTCCAATTATCGCAATGGCTACAATTCCAGTCTGTATTGAAAAATCAATTAGAAATTAGTTTAATTTTTAAATTACTTTATCTTAAAATTGATTTATTTAACTATTACCTCCCTCATTAACATTTTTGGGAACATTTCTTCTGTTATTAGAATGGTTATCATTACTTCCCTTTCTATAATTTCCTCCTCTGTCATCTCTTCTATCTCTACTTCTTGATCTTGACCTTCTTCTTCCTCCTCCTCCCCCGCCCTGATCTCTACTTTGATATTATAATTTATTATAATTTTATGTGTTCCTTTCATTATTGTATCTATTTTAATGATCATAGTTTTCTCCCGGATATTCCGAATTTCCAAATTCCTATGGGTTTTAATGAATTAGACTTTAAATACCATTGTATAAATTTCCTAAGATTCCATCTTAATTTTAAGCATAAGGTTATTAATCAAATTATTGATTTGGCTGACTGGGAGGATAATTTGATCTCTCTTATCTATGATATTAATTGTTGTTGCCACTATTATCATTACTGTATTATTAATTTTCATATTAAAAATTGGGCATATTTTTATCTTATAGATTGGATCCATAATAACCTCCTCCTCTCTGTTAGTTATTATAATTATATCCCTATCCTCCCTATCCTTGTCCTACCTAATTACTGTTATTATTAGAATTGGGAAATCCTTAATCATTCATATGAGGTGGATACTACTATCTATCTAAAATATATTTAAATAAATATATAAATAAATGCTAAATTAAAAATATTTATAATAGAATTAAATATTAAATTTAATTATTTAAAAATACTTTGTAAATTGGGAGGGTAATTTTAATATTATTATTGTTAGTTTTCTTACTAGTACTATTAGTTCATGTTTGGCATTCCTTATTACTAATTAAATTAAGGCATTGGCTAATTACTTGGATGACTTTATTATTGTTATTATTAATGTTAATGTTAAGGCTGTTGATGCTATTAAGGTGGTTATTACCCATAAGAAGGATTAGGCTATGCATGTTTTTAAGATTACATTTATTTAGGAGGAGGAGGTGCATAATTTTAATTATTGTTTCTGCCTTATTAATTGTGCTATTATTGCTACTTAATATGCTGATTCATATTCATTTATTAGTTCTATTGCTACATATATTAAGGATTATGTCTAATATCAGGATTAGGTTAGGGTATCTGAGATTTCATTTGAGCTTGTGGAGATCCTTACATTTGATTATATTTTTTTTAATCCATTTTATAATTACTAATTTATTTTATGTACTCTTATTTTCAAATAATATTATTATATGTTATATGAGAATCATCTACTATTTATTATTAATAAAATTATGCATGCAAAAATTAAATTCTTATAATATTAATTTTATTTATAGTTTAAATTTCTAATTCTTTACGGCATCATATCTTTATTATTTTTTAAAATTAATAAAATTTTCAAATTTTAAATTTATTCAAAATAATTACTCATAATTATAATGATATTTATAAATATGATTAAAAAAAAAATGTATAATTCTATATTTACTATTCATAATATATATAAGCATCCTAAAAATATAATTTATACAAATATAATTGATTTTATTATATTATATATCATATAAGACAATATAATTAATGGATTATAAGTAAATAAACTAACATTATTTCTTATTAAATTAATAATTGCACCATCAATAGGTTAAGGATTTTGAAATATCATTCAGCAACAAGGGGAACTTTTCTTTTATTTTTAACTTTAAATATTATATAAATTTTATGAATTTGTTTGGGGGTTTTTTTAAGTTTCTTGCTAGATTTATTTATAAGCATTCAGAGCTATACATGTAAAAGCATCATTTATATTTGTGCCTTCTTTAGCACTAGTTTCAAAAAAAGGAATACCATATTTTTAAGCTAATTATTAACCTTCTTATTCAGAAACTACTCTTTGAGCCATATCTTTTTTGTTTCCTATCAAGAGTTTACAAACTTTTTCATCAGCATGATCATTGATTTGCTTCATCCAACCTTAAATATTTTAAAATGAATCTTTATCTATAACTGAATAACATAGTATAATTCCAGATGCCCTATATAGATATATTAACAAAATTATATATCGGTTTTTTACATATTCACATATTATTGATTTACCCTTTATAATAATTTTATGTTATGGTTTAAAACCTTTCTTGCCCAGCTGTATCCCATATTTATAATTTAACTTTTTTGCCCTCAATTTCCATTGTTTTCAATTTAAAATCGATACCTAATCATAATTTTAAAAAAATAATCTTATTTATATCCAAATATTTTATAATATGAACCTATAGTCGATAGATGGACATTATTGAAACTGTCTTCTGTAAATCTAAGAAGAACACAAGTCTTTATAAAATGAGAATGTGTATAAAAAAATCATTTTTATATAAATTTAAATTAAAATGTTCATATTTATTACTTTTCCCACTCCAGTATCCCCGATAACCAAAAATTTTATAACTGAATCATAATCACCTTTAGACATTGAGATTGAATTTTACAATATTTATTATAAATAAATGATAATTTCTTGACAAAATTTTGAAATTTTGAAAATTTATTAAAAAAGATTAAGATAAGTAATTATTTATTTATTTTTATTAGAAGTTTTTTCTTATTTTCTTAATATATATTTAGAGTAGTTTAGTGTTTATAAATGATTATATAAAGAAACTACATAGATCAATAATCTATTAAACAAATTTTAAAGAAGCTTATAAATTATGACGATAGAATATTTAAGAATTGGCTAACATATAAATATAAATAGTTAAACTATTATAGGAATATTAAAAAAAAATAATATCAAAAATTATTATTATTATACTTTTTTTATTGCATTTTTAATTAGATCAGTAGTAAAATTTTTTAAACTCATAAAATTAAGAAACATTAAAATGAACATATATTGATGTTCCAATTAATCACTCAATATTAACTATTTTAATTCTTTATCAAAATGAGTTCTAATTTTTATGCATTATTGACAGATTCATTATTATATTAGAATCCTCCATTATTCTAATTCATTTATATTTCTTGATTTTAAACTGTTTATAAATTATTATTTTCACTGTTATCCATCTATACTTTTTAAATGGATAATATATTATGATTATTTCTTGAGAAATTTTATTAAGGCAAATCTTCATTTGAAACTTCATCTATCTCACCACCAAGAGATTTAGTAATTTATTGTACCATTTATTTATTCATAGGACTTACATTTCCCATTGATTTTCCATTTATATTATCATCATCATCACATGATCCTATAACTAGTAACTCATCGTTATTTTAGAAAGATAGTTCTTAAAAGTTGGGTTCATCAAATCTGCAGGGGGTATAGTTTGACTTATTGTAGAGTAAATTAGCTTGCGAAATTTATTAAGAATTCAAACTGCAATGATCGGGGGATAAACTGTCATTATTAATAATTATATTATTGCTATGCTTCCTAATATTATTAGCAAATTGATACCCACTGTTTTAGTTAAAATCTTAATTCACACTATCAATGTTAGAGATGATTTTTCTACTGTTTGATGTTGGCTGCAGATTGATAAAGTTATTTTTATCATTATCTTAATAGAATTTATCTGTGGTATTGAATTAGGTAAAATTTTCCCCTGTTTATTGCAAATCAATAGTTGGTAAAATTTAGTCGGTTGCCCTTTATCGCGCTTTCATCTCAGGACTCATCACTGTTTCACTAAAGCTCAAATAATTGTTATTAAATATATTATTTTAACTATTTTTTGATTAGTCACTATCCACTTTGTCTTCATTTCTTTGAGTCTTATAGGAAGAGTTATCATCATAGTCTGATAAGTCAATTATTTCATTGATTTAAGGTTTCACAGCTATATAGGCATCTATTAGATCTATGTTATCACTAGGTAATTCCATTTAGTTGAATTCATCTAACGCTTCTACTTCTTATTAGGATTCTGAAGAAGAAATAGATGATTCTGATGAAGAAAAGGAAGATACTGGCTTGAATTAATCAGGACTATGTCTCCCTCTGGGTGATTCTCCAGATCTAAGTGCTTGTTATCGATGTAATTGGTCCAACGTTTTCCTTCTTTGGATATTTATGTTATAACTTTACAGTTCAGAAATTTATTAAGCTGAAACTAACCCGTTTTCAATTTTAGCAGGCCTTCTATTCTGTTTCTTCCTTTAAGTGTTAAAAAAAAAAATGTATTAAAAAACTATTCTTTATATGCCAATTTTACAAAAATATATATTTATACTCAGTAAACCAACCCTTTATAACTACAAAGATAACCCAATAAACAATATCTAAACCGTGAATTAAAATTAGCATTCCTGAACAACCTATTATGAGCCATCCCTCTATTTTCCAATCATAGTCTGTTGGCCTGTAAACTACTGTCAAGAAAATGATTTAAATTGCAAGAAGTAAAACTTCAGTAATAAAGTTAATTATTTTTATAATTTTGGTCTTAAATGGTTTGAATTTTAAAATGTAAAATATTAAAAACAGACTAATCAAAATCATCAAACATAACTAGACCTTTGAGTAGTTCTAAAGCAGTACTATAAATCCTCCAAAAATAATTTTTCTATAATACAGGAACATGTTATAGGTAATTTAACTTGGTTTATCCTGAAAAATTTATTTAAATTTTATTTATTTTAAGATAAAAATAAATTTATTTACCGAACAACAATTATCCCATAAATTTTGATAGTGAATTTTAAATTATTCATTTCTAGTTTTTGTGTATTATATTAAGTTGTAGTGAGCAGAAAATACATAAATTAAAATTAGAATAATTGTTATTATGCACACAATGTAATTAAAAATTTCTACAGCACTGGTTCCATTGAAGCCATAAACCTAGAGAAATCCTGATACGACGATGTTAATAAAGACCATCCAAATTATCTATTTGATAAGAAATATAATTCATGAATTATAAATTAAAATAATAAAATACTTCAATAAAAGAATTCCACTTAAACTATTGATTAACTTTTTTGTCCAGTTTGACTTTTAATTTCGGACATTTAAAAGAAGCTTATTGAAGTAAAATAAAAAGCAAAAATACTATAATCGTAACCAAAAAATTGTAAAGCTTTGGCCGGTATTGTTTAGGAAAAAAGAAGTCATTCCTCCCTTCTTTTCAAACTAGGAAGGAACCAGATTTTTCTAATATTTGGCAGTATTAGTAAAGAGTCCAAATAAATTGGGTATAAAAGGAAACTAAAAGTTTTCAAAAGCTGCAAAAAATTTAACTAAATTTCTTGGATGGTTGACATTTAGGAAAAGCATATAAAAAATAAGTTGAGTCTAATCAATGACGTTAACAAATAAATAAAAGTTTCCTCCCAATGCCAATGCGAGCATCGAAGCTAAGAGAGCCTTAGATGAAGCATCTGCTGCACTGGCAGCTGCATCTCCAATCTTTTCCTCAGTAGTTACTATTAATATTAGAGAAAATAAATGATGATTTTTTAAAATAATTTAAATTACTTTCACATTTTCCACCTTTTTATTTTCTATAGTAACCGATAACACAAACACATTCAGAATTATCTTTACTTTTTTCTTCTTTTTCTTGGCATTTAAGAACTAAAAATGGCAAAATTAAATAGAGCTATTAAAATATATTAACATATTTTACGCTTGCATATTTTTTTTTCATCTTCTACATAGCCTGGTTTGCAATCACAAACTGGAAAATTTTCTCTTCCTTCTCCACATACTTATATATAAAATATACATTTATATAATATTAAATAACACAAATAAGTTAATATTATTATATGATTTTAATACCACAATCTTCAGTGGGATTTTAATTTTCTAAATTATTATTGTCTTAATATTTGTAAGGACAACTGCAATTTTTAGTAATATCTCGTGAATACACTTATCCAGGAGTCCCGATGCAAGAATCACATAAAGAGCCATTACTACAAGTTTTACAGTTTATTGATATACATTTAGCACAATCTCCATTAGAATTTTCATACTGATTACTCTCACACATACAATCTGGTTCTTTAATTGTTTTAATACCTTTACATTTCAAACACTTAGTGCTATTAAAACAACTCACACAATTATCACTACACTCTATATTTTTATTATTTCAATTATTATAAAATTAATAATTAATATTTTAGTTACATCCTAATTCCCATTTTTAATAATATACGGGATTATTAGTTTCATTCGATTAGTATTAAATAATTAACTATACTTATGGCCCCTGCTACAAGCTTACAACAGGGTAATTGTAAAAATTAGGGCTTTAGGTAATTTTTTATGGAACTTATATTTCTGTACAAGTTGCAGTTGACGTAACTATTAAATATATATGGTTATCTTATCCTACAAATACCTAAAATTATGAATAGCTTGGTAACTAAAATTAGTTAAACATAAATAATTTACTATATAGATTTATTAATTCCATGAAGAAGCAACTGGACTGCTTCCTTTCATTGGCACAGATCCTTCACAAATTACTTGGCTTCCATTATTCTTTAAAACTTGAAATTTTATATCTCCATTATGTTCCCAAACAATTATTATGCTACTATTCATATCATATGTTAGACAATGAGATTTTGAATTATTTTCAGATTTACTAATTAAAGTTTATGGAATTCCTTGAGTTTTACCTTTAAATATATTTAAATATAAAATATATCATTAGTTTATTACTATTAAATATACCTAAATAATCAAATCTCAAATATTAAACTCCTCCATTAATACCGTCATTGAAATAAGTTACAAACGATCCTCCATCTTTTAATTATATAATTTGAGGGTTAAATGAATTTGCTGGTGAAATGGGTCCACCATTTAAAATCAGAAAATTATTGTTTTCATCATCTTAAATTTTAACAAAGTTATATTTTATTTATTTTTATCCTCCCCCTGCAGATTCACTCCATATAACTTATATTTGATTAGAATCTCTCAAATAAATACATTTGGGCTATTCCATTACATACCCTCCTGCTGAAGCAATGTTAATCTCATCAGTTTTATATATTTCTAAAAAAAAATATTATTATAAAAAAAAATTTTACTGATTAAAATTAAATTCCCACTATTTTTTTGATAATTCATATAAACTTATTAATTAGTGATAAATAAGGTAATTAAAAAATTACAATAATTATTTAGGCCATTTTCAACGAGATATACTAATCCACCTCTTATATCGTATTAAGAATTAGAAATTTTTAATGTGTATAATATAAAAATTTAGTTTTCCCCTACTTAGCAACTTCCAATTCCCTTATCTCCAGAATAACTTTATAGAGATTAATAAAATTAACAATGCAAATTTTTTGATTTATAAAATAAGAATTCTAATGGGATTAATTTTACTAATTTTATTAAGCACCTATAGTCATTAATAATGGTTTACTATGCAGTAATACTCCTTAATATTTTAAATAAATTATGTAGCCATACATATATATATATATTAATTGACAATTAATCATTACCATTTTGAGTTATATAAAAAACACTTTTATCCTAAGACCCACTAATTACATAAGAGTGATAAACCAAATTATTCTAAATACTTAAAACATTGTAAGTATCACTTTTCCCAAATAAAATTTTTTAATCATCCAATAATGAATGAGATTAAATAATTTTAATTTGTCCGTTTACGTAGCTCAGATTTTATAACAGGAAATAAATAATGATCAAATATTCTTTAGAAAAATTTTAAAAATTATATTTATTGTTTATAATATGAAAAAATAAGAAAATTATAAGAAAAAATTCTAATATTCGTTAAAAAAATAATATGATATATAACAATATTACTCATACAAGAAAAATATACTTTGATTGCCTTATTTTTTTAAAATTAATGCTATTTTAGTTTTAGAGTTTAAAAACTGTAGATTTTCTAGTTTTGTTTGTCATTTTTGAATAGATATCTTTTATGTAACATCGGAAATAATTTTTTGGGGAAATTCTCATTACTATCTTGAATAATTTCTTTAGAATTTTACTCTTTTTAAATAAAAAGTGAGTTAATATTTGCGAATAATAAAAATAAATAATTAATTTTGATATTAGAATACTTTTAATATTTAATTGATTGATTCCTTTCAAGTAATTGCAATATTGATTATTTTAATCTTTTATATTTTTATATTAATCATCATCTAAAACATTTCGAAAGGAAGATTTATTTTTATTTAAAATATTTGCTACCATATTTCTTTGCTACTATAATTTTATTATAGCTATATTAATTTATTGGAGTTCTTTCTCTTTTAATATCTAATGTTAAATTTTTAAGATAACAGTATGGTTTTATTTTTGTAGTACTAAATTGTGATATTTTATTTTTTTAATTTTTTATTTTGTAATGTAATTATTTGCAAACTATTGGAAATTAATAATCTGTAATAATATTTATTATATTTTAGAGAACTCCCAAAATAGTTAAAATTAGATAAAATAATAAAATAAAGTATTAAAGTATGTTTCTAGAGGTATTTTAAAATTTATATTAAATTATAAATTCTATAAAATATATTAATTTCTGAATTGAATCAATAAATATTAAAATTTAGGATTATTTATTAAATAATATAAGTTTTATTAGTTAATACACTTTATATGTAAAATATAGATATATTATAATAGTAATTATATATATATTTGTAATACTTTATTAGCAATTTATATATTTGTTAATATTTATACTATACTTAAAGATTAAAACTCTAATTGAATGTACTTAATATAAATATATAAAATTAACTGAGTACTATATATAAATAATAATTTTTCGATAAAAAAAATTATTAAAATTAAAATTAATCATTATTTATCTCATGCATCCTTTCTTATCATATTTTATTAATTCTAATCTACCTATTTTTTTATTCTATTCTTTTTTATTGTTATATTTTTATTATTTTCTGAATTTAGTTATCTGTCTTCTATTTAATTATTACCATTTTCATTAATTAATATAGGATCTTTTTTATGTTCTTCATTTTGTATATTATCATTATTATCATTTTACAGCTACATTTTTTGTAATCTTTTTCGTTAGTTTTACAAAAGAGAAATTTCATAAGGACTTTTAATACAGTTAGCTTATTCATAAGAAAAATCTTGCCTATCTTAAGCAAAGGAAACATTGATTTAATTTTCTTGATAATGAGGTTCATCATATAGAATTTAGGAACCTGTATAATTTATTTGTTAAGATGTATCAAAGTATTTATTAGCATTTTATTTAGAAGCTGATGTATATTAGTTCCTTTCATTTAAATCATAAAAGCAATCTCCAGTATTTTACACAGTTACTTATTCAGTTTAAAGCAGTAAAATGTGGGAGTATTGAGAATTAATTTTAACATTCGAACGTAATTCAGGGCTTATAGCCATATCAGAAAAGCTTCTTGAACCGAATGCATTTTAACTTATACCACCACTTGAAATACTTGAATCTTCTTCCTCTATTTAGTCCTCTATATCTTACGAGTTAATATTTTATTATATTTATATGTGATGAACAATTTTATTTATGCTTTCTTTATTTTTAATATAAGAACCTATTTCGTCTACTAAACCGTCAGGCATTTACATTAAATTTAAATCTTGCATATTATTTTCTTATATTTCGCTTTACGATGAAGAAGAAGAAGAAATAGAGGATTCAGAATCAGAAAATGAAGATATCTAAGAAAATTATTCTTCTCCTTAAATTTCGGCAGCATATGCTTCAATTTATTTATTTTTATTAATCGTAGATTATTTTCTTAATTTAGTAACTGTTTTTTTTTTTTCGTATAAAATCTACATATTTTTCAATATATCTATTTATTATCTAGTAACAAGTCCATTTTTAAGTTTCGCAGGCCTTCTATTAGACTTTTATCTTTTTTTATTTAAAAATAATTTAAAAATTCGATATATCATTTATATAATTTTTACTAAACAAACCATCCTCTAATAACTATAAAAATGACCCAATATACTATGTCTAATCCATGAATCAATATTAGTAATCCAGAAAATATTATAATTATCCAACCCTCAATTTTCCATTCGTAATCTTCAGATTGAAATGATATCGAGAGAAATATTAACTGAATAGATAATAATAAGAATTCAGTTATATAGTTAATAATCATCATCACTTTTTTTTTGAATGGCTTAAATTTTATGATGTAAAATATCAAAAATACGCTTATACCAATCATCAACAAAAGCTGCACTTTTGTGTGATCATAGAAAAATACTATAAAAATACCAAAGATTATTTTTCTATAATATAGATACATATTATAAGTTATTTAGCTTGGAGAGTCCTAAAATAATAAATTTATTTGATTAGTAATTACTTAGTTAATTTAACAAATTGAAAGGGTTCTTCTTACTGTGTTGCAGTTATCCCAGAAACTTTCAAAATGTATTTTAAAATATTCATTTCTGTTCTTAGCATATTAATATACTTTTATATGAGCATAAATTATATAAAAAAGCAAAATTCCTGTCGTAGCTAAACATATCAAATAGTTTACTATTTCTGTCATTGAGTTACCAGAAATTGCATACAACTATAGATAGGCTGAAACAAATATATTTATATATATCATCCAAATTATCTAAAAAAATAAAAAATATACTTTTAATTTTAATAAAGAAATAAAAATTTTTATTACAGATATAAATACGTTCCATTTAAATTATTGTTCAACTTTTTTATCAAGCTTATTTTTGATTTTTGGGCATTTTTGAAAAATATATCTTAGTATTATAAATATAAAGAAAACTATAATCGTGATTAGAAATATAGTAAAACTTGATCCTGTATTATGGAGGAAAAATGATGTCATTCCTCCTTATTTCTAAAATTTTGTAGGGACTGAGTCTTTTTAAAACGAATCAGTTTTGATAAAAAAGGAAAATAAATTGGGAATAAAAGGGAGTTAGAAGTTTTCAAAAGCTGCGAAAAAGGTCAACAGATTTCTTGGGTGGTTCACTTTTATAAAAAGCATATAGAAAATCAGTTGTGTTTAGTCAATAACATTAACAAATAAATAAAAGTTTCCGCTCAAAGCTACAGTAAACATTGAACCTAATATAAATTTAGAGGAGGCATCTGCTGCTGTGGCTGCAGCCTAAGCTATCTTTTCTTCCGTAGTAACTTTTTGTAATTTATAAAAATAGTAAACTAAAAATTATAAATATTTATTTAAATACTTTAACAAACGTTGCCTCCTTGCCTAGAATAACCTTCTTTACAATTACATGCAGTTTTATCGGAATTAAATTATTCATTTTCTTTACAAACAAGTGCTATATTTATATATAATAAAAATAAGATATTATAATTCAATAAAAATTATATTAATATATTTATTGGAAATTAATACGTTTGCAAACTTTATTTTTGTCTTCTACATATCCAGCTTTACATGAACAAGTAGGGAAATTGTCTCTTCCTTCATCACAGGCTATTCAAAAACAAAGGATAACATTAATTTAATATTATTTCATTTTAACAATTTACTGCAATCTTAAAAATCCTTAGGATAAAAAGGGTTATAGGTATTTTTATAATTTTAAGGGCATCCACATTATGGTAATATTCTTGAATAAATTTATTTTTCCTATCCAATACATGAATCACATACATCTGCATCTTAACACTATTTACATCCTATCTTAGAACAGCAATTCGGAGGAGGTTATGCCTTGTTTCCTTCACAAGTCAGACATTAAAATTAAGTATAGCAAGTGTTACATTTAGAATTACAACCTTTATAAATGATTAATTTAAATTCCGTGATCGTTATGATATTTATATTATAAATTACTTCCTAATCTCCATATTTAAAAAAAACGGGTTATTTATCTAAGAACTTAAGTACTAAAGATATATAGTAATATCAGGTCCATTTTTAATTGAAAGATTAGGTAATAAGTAATTTACACCATTTTAGGATATTTATATAGTTTATTCTATTTCTTAACATAATTCTTTTGATACTTAACTCAAGTAAATTTGTGAATCTGTCCCTATAAATACCTATTGATTATAGCAAATTGTATCAAATAAATTATACCTTTTAAATTAACTTAGAAATTTATTACAATATATAATTTGTTATCCCATGCAACAACCTATGGTTCTGTTCCTTGTTTTCCTAGTTGTCCACTACAGCCTTTTATTTTACCATTTTCTAGCAGAAACAAATACTTAATAGTTTAATTATGTTCCCATGCAATAGCAAGAATTTCATTTTAATCATATGCTACATTAAATGACTTAGAACTGCTTTCATTGTAATTAACAATTGATTGAGTTTCATCAGATATTAAATCGTTCCCTAAATTATATTTTTAATTCTATTACCTATATGGGATCATTATAAATATAAAATAAATTTTAAACCTTAATAATCATATATCTATTATTTTATTCCTCCATTTATAATATTGTCATGATAATAAAATATTACTGTGTTTCCATTTTTAAGTACTTGTATTTTAGGATTAATCGTGTTTTAATTTTAACTTGATATAGGAAATCCAAATTCAGACGGATATACCGAAAATCTAGAATTCTATCCTAAATTAACATAATTATAATTTATTTGTTTTTGTCCTCCACTGGAACTGAAAGTCCAAACAACTTGTACTCTATTATTTTATACTAAATAGCAATTTGGCTATTCAAAGAAAGCATTCGTATTTTAAAAATCTGCTATTAAAAATTCTTTACTTTTTAAAATATCTATATTTTTTAATTAAAATTATAATAGATGTTATAATTTAAAGTTAACTTATTTTAATTTACCATAGTTCACATCATTTACTTTTAATATGTAAACTATACTTCCATATATTTTATATTTAGTATTATTTATTTTCAAAGTATAAGCTATAAATACCTAGTTATCACTTATTTTACATATCCCATATCCTTTATCGCCTGTATATCTAAAGATTATATATATATTTTAAATTTCAAAGGTGATATAAATTAGAATTATTTTTTTACGCATTTAAATTTTATTAATCTGTAGATAAAAGTGGGGATTTCGATATAATATTCCCTTTTAATTATAGGTATTAATAGTTATTCAAAATTGGAAAATATTATAATGCTAATTATTTTTTTAAATCTAATATTTTAATTTTATTTATATACCATTTTTAGAAATCTAAAATACACTTTTATTTTCACTTCCAACTATTGTGTAAGCATGGAATAGCAAATCATCTCCTAAATATAATACTTAATGCGTATCTCTACTGTCTTTAAATATCATTTGATCATCTATTAACTTCTAATTTTATATGACATTTATTTAGCATTAAACTTATTTTATTATTCCAAAAATAACAAAACCTTAAACAATAATTTTTTTTTAATATTTATATTTAAGATTTAAATTTAATAGTTAGCATACATAAAATGGAAATTTGTAAGGTCTGATTATTTTATTTTTAATTGCAAAACTAATTTTAATATATTCTTGATCTATATTTTTTTTCATTATTCTAATTATTATTTTTATTCTGATATTGATTAATTTTTATTATCACCGTATTTCTCATTATTAAATTATTAAATAATTGGCTGCTACATTTCCAAATATCCTTATAATTTATCGCTAGTATATATAATTTTTGTGCAAGCCAGATCCTTAGTTTATTGAAAAATGATAAAATCTATAGTATATTCGATAAGAATATAAAAATAAGAATTCTAAGATTTTTATAATGATTCTGCTACGAAGATTAAAAATTATAAAAACAGAGCTTGCATATTTTCATTTCACTAGTACTAGTAACTTCAATAAAATTTAATTTGTTTTTTTTGTAATATTATAATAGTGATATTATTTTGCTAACCCTAGCTTTTTAGTTTGATTTTATATTAATACAATTTAATTTATTTTTTTAAGTTGATTTTAATTACTTTTAATTGGAAATATAATTATTATTAAAAATAAAATTCAATTAAATATTTTATTATTTAACATATAATAAATACATGATTGATATTAAAACTAATAAATTCTAATATTTTATATATAAGAGGAATTTAATTTATATAAAATTATATATATTTCTTTGATATTTTTAATTATTTATTTAAAACCACTCTAAGCTATGGTTATATAATAATTATAAGGTAATTTTAATATTATTACCATAATTTTAATTAATTTTATATTTAATTTTTCTCAATGTCAATTTTATATTAGTATAAATAATAACTATATCATAGTTAATGATATTTATTTTAAAAAGGATTTTATGAGATTTATTTTGCCTTTATGGTTCTTTATTCACCTAAGATTTTCTAAATTGTATAATTTTAATTAATGTATTTTTGGTAAAAAAAATTATAACTCATAATTACTTTTATAATGTCTTCTTTGCCTAACGTTTAACATATTTTTATAGGTGATCTCCCTACCTAATATTTTATAGATTATATAAAAATAAGTAAATATTTTTATAATTATTACTTTATTCAGTTAATTTAATTGGCATCCTTTTTAAATAAATGAAACTGCGGAATCTACTCCCAAATATTTGCATGCAAGATGCAGTGGAGAATTTCCATTCTAAATATTAAATAATATTACTTAGTTATTTCTATAAATTTACTAATTTTATTAATTATATGGTAATAATTGTATTTGATGTTAAGTGGTCAAATAGAAAATTTATCATATTAATTGATAAAATTCTAATATATAGTTAAATAACAGATATTATTTAATTATAAATTATATTATTATTTAATTTAATTTTATAAAAATGTACTTACTTTATCCTATGAATGCAATAAATTAGGATTCTTCAATAATAACATTTCGATTGTATTTAAGTCTTGATTTTTGAATGCTTAAAAGAAATTTTTTTCTAATTCAGTATTCTCTCCTTATTAAAATTCACATTAAATTTATTTAGGAATTTATTTGTGAAGATTTATAACCTCATATATTTTTTTGTTAGGAAATTATCCAATAAACTCTGAGCTAGAATAAAAATAAGGCTTATCTTATTTTTATTCATTTTCAGAAATTTAAAATAATGATTTTTTTCTTTTAATAACTATATCTCTTAAATTTATTCTATTAGTTTATAATTTCTTTTTTAATCACCCCTTTCTGAATAATATTTAGATTATTCAACTTTTTATTTTTTTTAAATATTCTAATAAATAAAATAAATTATTTTAATCTTTGTTTTTTTCATTAATTTATATAAAAAAAATTCACACCAATTTCTTTTCTAACTATTCGAGTAAAATAGAATTTTATTAATTTGAGCAACTAATATCCTTTTTTATTAGTTATTTTAAATTCATATCAACCAGATAACTTCCATTTTCGTTTCTTTATTACTAAAAATATCTATATGAATCCGTCACTGCATTATCCAAACTTTAATTAAATTACTTTATTTATTAATCATCTTTTTTAAATATATAATAATCATTATTATCTCTTTCTCTATTGAGACTTCTAGTAGAATGAGAAATATTATATAATAATTTTTCTGTTTTATTTTGTTATGCTTTTGTCATTTATTTATCAAGTAAAAACTACTCTATTTAATTTTATTGGTTAACATCTAATTTTTTCATATTACTTAAACTAATCTAATATTTTTAAATATATATTAAAATTTTATATATGTAAATAACGTAAATTTACATTTTAAATTTGATGCTTATAGGATGATTTATTTTGTAATATCTAAGTAAATAGTTATTTCTTTATGTTTTCAATATTATTATAGGTTTAAATCAAAGATTGAGAGCCATTATTATTATATTAACTTTAAACTTTTTTTATTCTTAAACAATAAAATTAGTTATTAATCTTAAAAGAAAAAAATAAAATTTATAAATTAAATAGGTTTACTATTCATCAATAGGCTATTGGTCATATTAAGCTTTATGTTAAATCTATTTATACGCTATTTTTTATTTCATTATTATTTATTTCCTAATTAATGTTTCATTAAGGAATCTTTTTAAAACTATTTTATATTTTGCTTTATATTCTGAACCTAATTTTATTCTTATTAAGTATGAAAGTTTTGCTAAAAAAACCCTGAAGCACAAGTTGTAACTGGGCTTATAATATTTTCAGATATATTGTTAGTTGTTATATCGAAATCAGTCATTTTTGTTCCTCCTAAACTCCTTTATTTCGTTGATTTACTATAATTATCGTGGGAAGATTTCATATAGTTTTCCATTTTTAAATTTCCATGTATTTAATTGTAATTTATTAAAATGCCATTTTCTTTTCCATATTTACCTGAGTTTTTTTTGTAGGTTATTAAAGAGTTTTATTATCTTCAGATTAAGTTCTTAATTATTTATATAATATCTTGGTTTTAAATCTTCCATCCGAAAAATAAAAATTGTCTAAAATATCTGCTTTTAACTTGCTAGAATTGTGGAGCTTCTCGGCTTAATAATTTTATAAATATTATTTGTTTACAGTTTTGGTTTACAATAAACTAAGAAGATCAGGTTCACTATTATTTTTTTTTTTATACTCATATTTTATTTATATTACTAATAATATTATAATTATTATATATTAATTTTGTGTAGTTTAATAATATAAATAAGTGATCCATACAAAAATCATAAATTTTTTACTAATTAATTAATTAATTAATTAATTAATTTATATATAATTATTATAAACAAAATTTGTATATATAAAAATTGTTTGAAAAAAATATAATAATTGTATTATGTATATACTATATAAAAGATATATTTAAAATATCAATTTGATATATATTATTAAGACTATTGATGGGTAGATAATCTTAATGATATAAGTTTATTGCATTCATTTATTTCTTCGGCTAAATTATTACTCATTAGTATTTAATCGACAAGATATTATTTGGCTCTCAAATACTTATCTTAAACTTAGTTATGATACTATTTAAGTTCACTTAGTTTTCTTTCTGAGCTTTCTTACTTCTAATATAGTTATTATAATTAAGTCGAGTAGTCTTTGTGTTTATGTTATTTCTATATAATATTATATAAAAATTATTAATAAAGTTTAACAAAATATCAAATTATAATAATATTAAATACATTTTGAGATTATAATGCCCCTATTTACTAAGTAATTATTTTTATTTCCTGTTCGAGAGCTGAACTAATATTAGTACAGTTATCATTACCATATTCATTTATTTCTTCCCTTTGGTTTACTTATATATTTTCTTAATTTTACTGTGCTTTTTCTTGTTTTTCATTCTAATAAATTAATTATTTTAGATCCTATAATTTTTATTATAAAGGAATTTTATTTTAAATATCTGATTTTTAACTTATATTATTTATTTATGTGTATTTATTAATATTTGATAACTAATGATCTGTTTTTTTTTGATTTTCTAATTATTAATTTTAAAACTCTGTATCATATTAATGCAAAAGACTTTTTATCCAATTTTAATTAGACTATTTTTATAATTTTTTATGAAATTAAGAATTTAGTTATCTCTCTTTGTCTTGCATTTTTAATTATTATAGACTTAAACTTCTATCTTTTAAATATTTAATCTATATTTTTGAATTTATTTTTTGTTACTAAGAATTAAAGGTATCTTTATAAAATCCACATAACTCAGCTGGATTTTTATTTATTGGATACTAAGTATGATATTAAAATGGATATTTTTTGAAAATAATTTAGGAATTGTTACTAATTGTTGAAGTCTGTTAGTTTTTTAATTGCTATTTATAATAATAAATTAATCAAATTAAGCTACTACCTGTTAAATTTTTTCAGTCAAGTCAATATAATTCTATTAAATTTATTACAATTAAATTTGAGCATTTTCCAATTCTATTTCTTGAGATACAAGAGTATTTTTAAAATTACTTTAGAATTCCAATTCATTTTATAAATTCATGTCTAAATATTATAATTTTTATTGCCACTAAACTAATTCTGTCTATTATTGATTGTTTTAAATCATAATTCCTTCTATTTAACTAATTTTACTTTGTAAAAACTAAGAAAAATTAAGTAAATTTCTTTCCCACTTTTCTATTTTGTAACTCATTGATAAAATTTCTTCATTTAAGGATTTCATATTTAAATTTTATTTATGAAGGAAATAATATTGAGAATTATTTTATTTATTTGATTATTTTGAATATATAAATAAAAAGAGAAATTTGAATAATAACGTCTCATTATATTTTTCTTTCTTTCTTAATACTCTTAAAAACTTTTTCATGCAGAATATTAATAATTATGGTTCATTTATTGGATTAATATTTCATAGAATTTTATTAATCGTTATCTTTGAAGATTCCAGTAAAATTTTATTACGTATAATGATATATATACAATTGTATGCTCGAAAAATATTTTAATTTTATACTATAGTGCACTTATTTAGTGAAAATTAAAATTTTCAATATTTAATAATCCATCAATATAAAACAAAAAATCTTAGGTTACACAGGTAGAGTTTTAATTTTTAAACAATAATTGTTATTTTCATGAATATAATTATTTATATATATTTTAAAAAAGTTAATATATTATCATAAATTTAGTGTTTATTTAATTAAACTGGTAATAAAGAAAGATTAAATTCTTTAATAGGTGAGAAAAGCAGTGCTTGAAAATAGTTAACCAAAATTTCTATATATATTTGGTAATTGAAAGCAAGCGAAAAAGTAAATTAAGGAGAGAAAGGATGTGTGTGTATATATTTGAAATATACATATTTATAATAATTATATGTATGTATATATGTGAATAATGCATGTTTCTGAAATTTGACTTATATTATTATATTACTTATATGATTCATATTAATATTATAAGCAATTAATTATATTTTATTCAATAATAATAAAATAAAAAATAATAAAAAAAGAAGAAAAAATAATCAGAAGAAACTCTTCCAAACATGGCAGAAGATAAAGAAAAACCCATCTCCCTTTCCAAATTAAAAAAAGACTTCACAGACTGGTAAGTTGGCCCTCATTATGAGATTATAAGATAAATTGGTTCTGGATCTTATGGTCAAGTCGTTGAAGCCAAAGATGTTAGAACAGGAAACAAAGTTGCAATTAAGAGAATGAACAATCTCTTTGACGACACAGTTGATTGCAAAAGAATTCTTAGAGAAGTTACTTTACTTAGACTCTTGAACCATGACAATATTATAAAAATTAAGGAAATCATTGAACCTCAAGATTACGCTCACTTTGACCATCTTTTGGTAGTCACTGATTATTGCTAATCTGATCTTAAGAAACTATTCAAATCTCCCATTAATTTGGAACTTATTCACATTGCTACTCTTACTTATAACGTTTTGAGTGCTTTGAAATATCTTCATTCTGCTGAAGTATTACACAGAGATCTCAAACCTGCCAACATTCTCATAAATGAAGATTGTTCGGTAAAAGTTGCCGACTTCGGACTCGCCAGAAGTGTAGAAGTAAAATAAAATTGCTACAATTATTTAAAAAATATTTTAATTTTATAAGAAATAATAATTTTAATTCAATTATTATATCAATAATTGATGTATCTATTTTAGTAATATTATTTTTTTCAAATTTTTATTAATTTTCTCCATTTTTTGTAAGGGAATCGAAGGAGCCCATATTTACGACCAACCTTAAGAAGAAGAATCCACAAGTGATTCCTCTTAAAATGAACCTTAACTATCCTCTTCAAGCTCTAAGAAACCCAAATTATAAAAATCTAAAAAAATAAGCGCAAAACAAGTAAAAAGAGAATTAACTGGTCACGTCGTTACCAGATGGTACAGAGCCCCCGAACTAATTTTACTTGAAAAAGACTATACCTCCTCCATTGACGTTTGGTCTGTTGGATGTATTTTTGGAGAATTGTTGAATATGATTAAAGAAAACGCCCCTACTTTCTTAGACAGATCTCCCTTGTTCCCTGGATCATCATGTTTCCCCCTATCTCCCGCCAGAGCCAACACCGTCAAAAAGAGTGGATTCCCCCACCACAGTTCTGATCAACTTAATGTTATCTTCTCTGTTATTGGTACCCCCAGTGAAGATGACTACTGCTTTGTCACCGATGAAAAAGCTATTGAATATCTCAAAAGTTTCAGCGCTAAAAAAAGAGTTGACTTCAAAGATTTATTCCCTGCTGCTACTCCTGAATGTATTGATTTCCTTAACAGAACTATTGTATTCAATCCCAAACATAGATTGACTATTGACGAATCTCTTTAACACCCTCTCTTCGCCAAAGTTAGAGATAAAAAGAAAGAAAAAACTTGTGTCGAACCTATTGTATTAGATTTCGAAAAAGAAGGAGATATGGATGTCCCTAGACTTAGAGAACTTTTCCTTAAAGAAATTTAAAATTATCATAAAAAAAAATGAACCAAATAAATATAATATTGATTATGATAAACCTAACTTTCTTTTTGATATTAATGATAATTATAGTTAAAATTCTTTTTTTATAACTATATTTTATAAACTTTATATATTGAATACTCTATAAAAGTCGATAGTGTATTAATCCCTAAAGTTACTATATACTTATTTTCCTATTTAGTTAATAATTTTCTTCTATAAAATTTTATTTTTTGTAAGATTTAAATAAAATTTTTAACTTAATTTAATATATTTATTTGTTAAGTTTTAAATTATTTTATTATAATATATAAATATTATATATCTCCTTTTACTAAATTATGATCGATCCGTCTAAAAAAATATTTAAGTAATTGTGCCTTGCTTTATATTTGATTTACACTATTTTATTATAATATAGTAAATAACTAAACTTATTAAAAATTTTATTTGATTTATAGTAGTATTAAGGTATGTTATTTATAAATATATTATATATATCATAAATTTTAAAAATATTTATATATTTGAATTAATTAATTAATTTACAAAATTGTATCAACCATAATAATATAAGTACATTAACTTGATTTGATAATTAAATTTAGATATAAATACAATTTTATTTATAAATGTCTAATGTTTTATATATTGTATCTAATCCTATTTTTAATTTAAATTTATTCAAAATAAATAAAATTAATATTGGGGTTGGGGTTGGGGTTGGGTTGGGGTTGGGGTTGGGGTTGGGGTTGGGGTTGGGGTTGGGGTTGGGGTTGGGGTTGGGTTGGGTTGGGGTTGGGGTTGGGTTGGGGTTGGGGTTGGGGTTGGGGTTGGGGTTGGGGT